>CP139505.1:205167876-205767876 GCA_021014915.2 Artemisia tridentata subsp. tridentata
GTTGAAATTTATTATGTTAAAAGGTAATTAAATGGAATTTATAGTTTTTGTGCATTAGACACTTGTACTTTAGGCTAAAAGACTTGTAAAAATAATTAAGGAGTTTAGAAAATATAATTTATAAAAGTTATGCATAAATGGTTTGTACTTTGTGTTTTAAAAATAATATAAATGAGATTTTAATGAAGGTTTTGCAAATAAATGATTTTATGCATAAATGACTTGTACTATAGCTTAAATAACTTGTAAACTTTATATTTTGTAAAAATATTCTAGAAATAAATTAGGGTTTGTGAAATGAATACATAAAATCACAGTTGTGTGAAATTAGGGTTTTACCGGGAGCTGATATGGAATTAGGGTTTTTAGTGCTTTAATAACTTGTACATTAACTCAGATATGTTGTATTTTCATGTTATGAGATTTAGTTATTCATATTTGGTGTTGTGGTAAATTTTAGGGTTTCCTAGAAACTCTATTCAGATAGTGAATGTTTTGTTAAGGATTTATCGTAAAGTGGTAAATGGTATTCTGTAATATGTTTATATCATGATGTTTATAAAATAAACATTAGGTTTATTAGGCAGGTCTGTGGGAGCACGTTTATCAATGATGTGATCTACGTCATATGAGATAGGAGATACAATCAAATAAATAAATAAAAAATTACGTGGAAAAAGGATAATTATTCTAAGTGCTAGATTATCATAACGTGGGATTTTTACAGTGGTTACAAGCCGAAACCAAATAAATAGGCTATATCAAAGCAAATACATATGTAACATGTTGGATGTGCAAGTGCAACACACTAGTAATGTTAACACTGACTTGATGAGATCATTAAGAGTGATATGATTCTCAAGCTAAAAATGGTAAACTATGCTTGGTCGCCATCATGTCACTTTCGCCACAGTTGTAGACATTGTTCAGTTATTCCCCCACCCAGTGTCGAATGTATCTTTCAGCCATTTTGTTATAATGGACAAAATGGAAAGATTTATAACGTCTCTAACTCTCTATTATATACACTTGAGGGTCAATTTCATTGCAATATTAGAGACATTGCTAGTCTCAATATATGTTGTGCATGAGGACTTAGCTAGCAGCCTTTAAATATAAAATGCCTATAAACTTGTTAATAAATTTATTAAAGAGATGGAACATGTTTATGCAATTTTGTAAGTGAAACAAAGTTGCTAACAACATGACCAAAATCTTGAATTCCATATGTTTTATGAATCTTGGTGTAAACTAAAGTTAGGTTATTACTGGCAGGAAGCCACAAAATGCAAGAAATCGAATTATGTGCATCACTACTAATTCTGAAAGCTAACTAAGTGTTTGGTTTGCTATTCACAAACACTATTGGTATGGTTTTGATAGGTGGGTGGAATGAAATTAAAGATTATAATTCCGTTACTTATGTTGTTTGGTATGGTTTGAGGTAAGGGTATTACATTTAAGTGCGTCCCATAACTTCATCAAATAACATTGCTTTAGTAGGAATCCTCTTGCTAAAAACCGATGTATTTCGAAACTTCCAAACGAGCCACCAAATGATGTAGAAAACTCCTTCTAAGACCTCCTTACGCGTCCCGTGATAACGAATAATGGACATCCATGCCATCCATTCCTCAAACGAAGCTACCTCCACGAGGTTAAAATCCCACCATATAGCATTCTTCCGATAAATATCCCTCACCATAGAGCATGTGAAAAACAAGTGGTTTGAAGTTTCAGCTGCCATATCACAACACGGACATATGATCGGTTGGATGTCCATCCCTCTTCGAGACAAGTTGAACCGAGTAGGCAAACAATCCAACTTAACCTTCCAAGCGTGAATATTAACTTTAATCGGCACCGCCTTTATCCATTTAGTTTTAGAAGAGACCTCCAATAACATATTATCATCTATAAATCTTCTCACCGAAACCACAGAAAAGTCACCCGAACCCGACAATGACCATAACCATCTATCTTGCATATCCGAAAGAAAAACTCCTTCCAAATTAGACAATAAAGATGCGTACTGTTGGAACTTCACCCCACCCCTTGGATTACGACGTAACCAACTACCCATATTATCAAGAGCCAACTTTTGAGCAACAGTAATATTCTTAGCCGTTTCATGACCATAACCATCTATCTTGCATATCTGAAAGAAAAAACTCCTTCCAAATTAGACAATAAAGATGCGTACTGTTGGAACTCCACCCCACCCCTTGGATTACGACGTAACCAACTACCCATATTATCATGAGCCAACTTTTGAGCAACAGTAATTTTCTTAGCCGTTTCAAGAGCATAGACTCGAGCAACAGTAGTATTGGTCCCTTTATGTATGATACATTTTTTATCATCAAAAATTACATATTTTCTTTCTGGCATGATTCATTTCTTTTGGAGGTCTAATTTGTGCAATAAACCCTTTGCTTCACCTACTATATTTTTAAATGTTACCCTTTTTTTCATAAAATTAAAGCATACTAATCTGTGTGTTAATAACTAGAAAATTAATGATGCAAGAAAAAGAAAATGAGCCATATGACAATTACTAAGGGTGCGGTTGGTTTGTGAAGGGAGTGGAATTGGATTTGAATTTAGCACTGATTTGAAAGAAAAGTAGGAGACGTAAAATAAATGATGGTATAGAATGTTGTTTGTTTTATAAGATACGAGGCATTCAGAACCCGTGCTACGCACAAAGTTTGTATCTAAGTATTCATCGCGTAATGTTTGTGTAAATTGCCAAATATACAACAATCTATAACTTAGGCCGCCGCGGGAGATATTTGTTGATTGTTGAAAGGAATTTGTTAATGTTTACGTAAATGTAACCATTTTGTTGAGTTTATAGTTTATTTCTTGTTGTTGTCTTTATATTAGTAATTTAAATTTGGTTAAAATGTTAAACACATCGGACAATTGCAAGTGAAATAAAATCGAAAACTTCTATTATGCGTTAGCTAATATATCTAACACGTACATTTGAAATTTCAACATATGTATGATCATCACAAACATTAAACAATTGTCGCTAATCAACCTATATATACATTTTACGTGTGAAAAAAATAAATAAAAGCCAATTATTGTTCCCTTCGGTACCTATGTTAAGTTGATGCAATCTTGGTAATTTATTCAGTACACAAAAGATAATGAGAAAGCTAGCTATTTAAACTATATTTAGATAACCCATATCAAATAACTTAAGTCCTGCATGATACATTTGAGAAGATGAAACTACTATATATTTATGTGTTATTAACAACCTTGCATGATAATCTTGATATGTTACATTTAGTTTTTTTTGGGACCATTCAATTCAGACCCTTCTTTCCAATAAATGAGAATTAATCGAATACAAAGATATGATCAAGTAATCTTCTAAGCTCCGGGAATCCATATGAATAATTAAGAAAATAACCGGAACACGTACTTATACATATTTGTACTTCAATAGTTAATTATGTAAACTCCCAATGATTGAAGCCTGAGGACTATCATCATCAATGATGGACAGTAACCGGGAGAGACGATCACTGAGGTCATCGACCTCCTTGTGCAAGCTACTAACATAGTTGCAAGTCTCTTGTAATACTCTTAAAGCTGATGCCTACACCAAAACAATACATGCAAGTTGCACAATAAATATATCAGAATTCAGAACCCGTATAATAAACGAGTTTTAAGCAAAAATTTTAGTTTCATGTAGATCAAACTGTTGATAAATTAAACATCCAGTTGGTTCCATATTTTAAACATTGCTCTTTCTCTTTTGTTTGAGCTCTTCTTGTGGTTTGATGTTAATAGTGTCGGCTGCATATCTTCCACGGCTACCAAAATTACCTATTACCCATTCTGGCTGACCAAACAAATATTTCACCTCTATTATGAAATGTCAAGGTTGCATGCAAACCTTCTTGTTCATGTGATGAATGTTGATTTATAGGAACCCCGTATATCAAGACCATTCCACGCTACAAATGAGCAGATAAACAACAATTAATAGCCATAAGCTTGTTGTATGCATTATGAAAAGCTACAAAAATAACATTTAGAATTCAAGTTGAGAAAAGTGCACATTTGACAAAGAACTTGTGACTTATAAAAGGATAATTCTTACTTAAACTGTTTTATTAACCTAACCTGTCGGCGCAGCCTACAAATTACCCATTTTGAACCAAGCGTATCTCAATGTGGATATAGAACACAAGTCATTGCTGCCTTCATGGAACCCGATCCGTCCCCACCATCGCCAACTCCACCTTTAGCTGAGTTGCACCACCTTTTCCACCACCACCTCCTTTTCTTCCACCTCCACCACCACCTTTGCCGCCACCTCCGCCACCTTTTCTGCTCATATTTAGTTTGGTTTTAAGAAAATGTTTAGTTGGAATGAATTATATGGCATATCCGCATGCATGGTATTTATACAAGAAGTTTTACAATTGACAATAAATGAGATCATTATTAAGAGCCATCCAAAGGTTCTACTAACTCTATGTTTCTTTGTATACCTCCGATTAAAGATCATAGTGTAACTCCATTTCTCTTTGTATACCTCTGATTAATGATCACACATGAATGTTGTAACTCAATGATACTTCACATTAAATTCTGGGACTCGATCTTGAGTAATCTTGAGTATCTTAATTACTCCACATTAAATCAACGGACTCAATCTTATAGTATTACCGAGTCAGTCCGACCCGTGCGATGCACATGGGCTCATTCTAATTGTTTGTAGCGTATTGCTCCGCACTAATTTTGTCATTTTGTTGGTCAATAGGTTCATCAGTTGTGATTTTGGTATCACAAATACTCAAAATGATTTTATAAGTCGAAGAGGGTACATCATTACATTGATCATTTATTCAGTTATCTAATTGTTCATAGCGTAATTTTTGGCACTAATTTGTGTCATGTTTGAAACTCTCATTTTTTGCTGATAGTCGGTTTTTGTTGGTCAATGTCGTTATTTCGTTACCTTTAATTGAGGTCGAGCTGTACATCATTACATTGATCATTTATTCAGTTATCTAAGTGTTCATAGCGTATTTTTGGCACTAATTTTCGTCATGTTTGAAACTCTCATTTTTTGGTGATGGTCGGATTTTGTTGGTCAATAAGTTCCTAAGTTATGACGTTACCACAACTTTTGTTAGCATGGCATGAAAATTGTTGGTGTCTTTATTTCGTCACTTTTAACTGAGGTCGCGGGCTGTATCTAAGTGTTTATAGCGTAATGTTTGGCCACGGGCTCGATCTAAATGTCCATACCGCATTGTTCAGCACTAATTTTTGTCATTTTGATCATGGATGGATTTTGTTGGTCAATAAGTTTCTAAGTTGTGTTTGTTAGCATGGCATGAAAATTGTTGGTGCCTTTATTTCGTCACTTTTAATTGAGGTCGAGTCAAAAACTCAAAATGATATTGAGACCCGTGCGATGCAAACGGGCTGTATCTAAGTGTTCATAGCGTAATGTTTGCACCAATTTTCGTCATATATAACTTGAGCTGCCTCAGGACCCGTGCGATGCACACATTATTGCATAGAGTAAGTTGTTCCAAGCATCCAAACTATTTCTTTGACAAAATCACACAAATAAGCAGATATGAAATAGTAATTAAAAAGATGAAAATTATTTGTATAAGTTATGGATATCTCAACTCTTCGACCCGCTTTTTCTGAACATTTGTTTTTAGAATTTTATAAGGTACTTTTGTTAGCTTAAGTTAATTGCTTTTGGTAAATATATTAATAAATCATTAATAACCAAAATATAGATAATGTTAAGACAACCCGTGCGATGCACATATATTGGATCAAATTGTTTCTTGTGTAATGTTCAACACTATACTCGAATATACAACCATATTTTGACCATGTAATGACTTTAATTTTTCTTATTGATTTAAACTCTTTTATTATAACTTTTTCTTTATTCCAACACTTCAAACAGGATACCATCTTTGTATTTCTTTGAAAGGTTTTGGTTGGTCATTGAAATACAAAAGTTATAAATGAGGGTATTAAAATGCCACTAATTACTTCCATCCTTCCAATTGTTCCAGTTTCAATAATACATGACTTTTGAACCTTCAATTGTCAAGTAGATGCGTTAGTTAATTTGACATGAATGAAATAACTAAATACTTTCCCAATTACTTTAATGCAGAGTCTAATATATTCACATGCAAAAAGTATAAGTTAACCACTAATAAGTACAATAAGTGATATCAGTTTAGGCTAATCGTTTTCACTTATAAAACATTTGAAATGAAGTTGATTAACGTATACACTGTGAGCTACGACATAGATATAAAAACTACAAAGAACAACAAATAACAACTTAAACTCCTAGCTCTAGAAACAGAACTTGAAAAATACAAACTATTTATATTTGTTCTTCAAATCATAACCATCAGCACGCTTCCTCAAATCATCAACAAAGTGATCGGTAGGCGGAACATCATTATTCTTCCTGTCGTCCCCTGCCATCGCCTCCTTAACCATGTGAGTAGTGTCCCTGGTAGCATTGTACACACTGTCTAATGTGTTTTTCGCCATTTCGCCTATATCCAATCATGTTTCCATTGCTTTCCTGACTCCTTGCTTTGCTGCATCCGCTACAAAACTCGATGGGTCACAGTTATCCTCGTGTCGGTCATAGGCAGAAGATGGCGCACTTGTTGATGGACGTGTAGACGTGTTCACAATGTTAACATGGTTATCTGATAAAGGAGTTGTGGTTGTTTTTACAACGTTAACACGGTCGTCTCCACCAGTTGATGATGCAGATGGTAGTCTTCTTTGATCCAAATATAGATATAACCAAACTTTTGTAATATATCTTATCTCACTGAATGGAAGTTCATGTGTTATAAATTCATCCAACTTCACCACCTGCATAAAAATAATCCAAATGATTATTGTAAGAATCTTGGAAATATATTTTGTAGCAAAAAGAATAATATGAACCAATATAAAAATTTACCCCATGCATGCATTGTTTCGCAAACTGAGGGAGTTGAAGAACATTCAATTTTCCTGCAGACTCGAAGGTAAAGTTCACTCCTCCTTCCAAGATTTCACTAATTTCCTGCTAACAATACATTTCACATAACATTAGTAATTAATATACTATTTTATTTATATATATATATATATATATATATATATATATATATATATATATATATATATATATATATATAACATAAGGTTCATTTTTATTTACTCACCTCGTGTATTGGCTTATGTAATTCCAATGGGTTTATGATATCAGTAACTCCCATGGATTCACCCCTATGTACTCACTGAAAGTTGACGTGTTGAGGAATTGGTAAAAGGGGTTTATATAAGCATGGATTAGGTTAAATCATCAATTATTCTTGCAACCTTTTCAACTTCGTCTCAATCCATAACCGACGTTTAATTCTATACTAAATACAATGCGATCAATTCCGGCAACCCTTGCACTTGATCTCCTTTCATGATTGTATACTTATTATGAGGCTGCATTGAATTCGAAGCTTTAGCTTGCTTGTACGGTACACAGGCTTGAAGCCTCCGCATTAATAAGAGGACTCCATCTTGAGTGTCTTGATTACTCCACATTTAATCAAGGGACTCAATCTTATAGTATTATAGATAATTTGGAATGGATTTAAATTTTATATTATTACATTTGCCATTGATTACAGGTTTATTTTAATTTGGATTTACATAGAGCTAGAAGGAAAACGAGCAACAAATTATGCCGCTAGCCCTTTTTGAATTGTAAAACTAATCTTTTTAAAACAACGGTTTTAGATCTAGGTGTCATAACATTACTATGATGATGAAAATGTACAACCAAGCCCAAATGAGATAAGTGATGAATTTTTTTAAGGAATAAAGAAATAGTAGCAAGACACTTATAAGTTGTGAAATATATTGGGAAAAATGAAAGTGGGCAGTAAATACTTTAAACCTAGCCTTTTTATTAGCTTTTGTGGAAACTCATGTCTATACCAACCAAATATTGTTTCAAACCCATATACTTAAAACAAACATTTACTATTTCTTTCAATACATTCTTTTAAATCAACACCCCCATAACAAACACACCCTACCAAACCAACCTCCTTGTCAAAGAATGAACCTATAGGTTTCAATATCACTTTTTGATACCATTTCATGTAACCAAACACTAGTAATGAATATCATATACATTCCTTAATTATGAAACCCAAATACCAAACGGACCTTAAGATTTCAGTTAAAAGACTCAATGGGTATGGACTTATTTTTCTAATGGATTATGAAGCTTATGCTTTATTTCACCAAGGGAGTCCAAAAATGTGTATTTAGCGGGTGTTACACTAGCTCCTTTAACCTTTTTTTTTTTTTTTCTTTTTAATTGTTGGGTAAAGGGTAGTAGCTAAGTGAGAGGTTGGATAGGCCATGGCTAGCCTTAATCTTTAATTAGAATACTAGTGACATGTGATGGTAACTGATTCCTATTTTCGAAATAGAGGTTTACTAATTTGGTAACTATAAAATTTTGGAAGGCTTGTGTGCTGCCTATTTTTAATAGGAGTAATAAGGGAATAAGTTAACCTTGGTAACAAGTTAGCTTGGCGAAAGCTATTGTTTTCTTATATATAGGATTTATTTGTAAGGGTTTTGGGCAGATGAGGATGTGAGAAAAAAGAAAGGCCTTATGAGAGTCTCCTTGTGTCCCTTGTGGTGGTCTTGGTGATTCAATAACGACGAAGGCGAGTTTCGTTATTGTAATCAACCGTTGAGAGTGGTGTGAGGATATTTAAAAGTGTTGAGAGTTGAGTGCCTCCAATTTGTAGTATCTTTCATATAGTGGATGTTAAGTGGCCTACGGGTTCCATGGTTTTTACCCTCCTTTGAGAGGTTTTCCATGTAAAAAGTGTGTGTGTATTATCTTTAGTTTTCTTTATTATTAGGCTATCATTGTGTGACTCATTTTCGTGGGTGTAAGATCCCAACAAGTGGTATCATGAGCCAAGGTTCGAGGAGAAGGAATCATACAACTTGTAGAAGGTCATTACGAGAAGAATAAAGACTTTAAGTTTGTTTCGTCATATTCTAAATAGCGGTGGTAGAATTGATGTTGTGTATTCGTTAAGCGTTGGATCTTCGTGATTTTTGGGCAAGTGGTTCAAGACCCATATATCTGCAATCTCACCGGAGGGATTGGTCATTGATGCACCAGTTGGGAGGTATAGCTTGTCGAAGTCGCTTCTAGATTGTTGCGTTGGTATGTTTTTTCAAGACAATTTTTGGTGTTTAAAATAATGAAGTTGGTCGAGATTAAAGTTGGCATAACATTGGTAGAAGAGCTAGGGTTCAACCTAGTTGTGATGTGGATGACGTGCGGTTCAAAGATGACAAGACTCGATGGGGTATGTTGGTTACGAGGGTTCATTGTGTCGGAAGTCTTCCTAACAATGAGATGGTTAGGCGGCGTGTCCTGGAAGAGAGAAATTGGCGGTACAAGATGATATATCACACTCGTTATCATTGAATAAGAGATCCACATCATTGCAAGGAGTTAGGGAATTTGATTCAAATGAGGATTGATGGTAACTGATTCACATTCCTGAAATAGAGGTTTACTAGTTTGGTAACCATCAAATTAGAGATGCTTATTTTTAATATAAGTAATTAGGGAATAAGTGAACTTTGGAAAAAAGTTAGCTTAGCGAACAGGCTATTGTTTTCTTATATATAGGATTCATTAGCTAGGGTTTTGGTAGGTAAGGAAGTGAGAAAAAGGAGAGGCCTTATGAGAGTCTCCCCCATCCCGTATGGTGGTCTCGGTGATTACATAACGACGAAGTCAAATTCCGTTATTCTAATTAACAGTTGAGAGTGGTGTGACAATATTCAAGAGTGTCGAGAGTTGAGCATCTCTAATTTTGTAATATTTTTCAAATAGTGGATGTTAAATGGCCTATGGGTCTCATGGTTTTTACTCTCATGTGAGAAGTTTTCCATGTAAAAAGTGTGTGTGTATTGTCTTTCGTCTCTTTATCATTTGGCTATCGTTGTGTGATCCATTTTCGTGGGTGTAAGATCCCAACAACATGCATGTATTGTAGTTGTTTTAGTACACTAATTGTTTCAGCCCGACCAAATATAAAAAATCTCCCATCTAAATCCAAATCACTTAATACCTCTTAATGGCCTATAAATCTAAGCCGTTAAGAGTTTTTGACAATTAAGGGTGTTTGTTTTTTCCCCCTTGTTTAGAGGAGTTAAAAAGGTTTAAACCTCTTGTCCAACAAGACATGGAAAGGGATCTTGTTACATCTTAATGATCTATAACCTTGTTTTTATACTCTAATCATGCAAATGTTTACAAAAAAACAAACAACATTATTTGATTCAGATACAGAGTATTCCGCGGCAAATTCAGATTCAGATTTAGACTCATAATCTCTTGACATACAAATGGCACCTTTAATAACAAATTTTTGATAGAATACTTGTGACAACCGGTAATTTTGGGAGCACTTTTAAATGCTGTATTACGTTTAAAACAAGCATTTATTTATTTAGAACTGTTTTTGGAATATTTTGGGAATTTATTTGGATTTTTGGTAATGTTATTTGGGATTATCGTTATGTGATGAGTGAAGTTTTCCCGTATACCTCGAGTTGAGCACTACGTGAGTCGGCACAAATAAACCTAATAATACGAAAAACGTTGGTTTTTACTAGATAACACGAACCTAGACGTATTTATAGTCAGTTTTAACAAAAAAAAATTTAAAAATATTGACACACTTAGAATGTCATACAAGCACTTTTGTTATGATAAACGAGCCCGAGAATGCTTTTCCTAAAAGATTAACAAAATTACGTGAATGGTCCTTGATCGCGCCCCCTTGGGATTGGGAAATTACACAATCGGCCCTTGATGGGGGATAAAACCCTCACACATTCCCCTCTCTCCTTATTTTCCCACAAACCCTAAACAATTATATCTCTCTCTCCTCTCTTCTTATAGCCGCTGCAACCACCCATTCCACCATCTCCAGTCACCGTCGACCACCATCACCAAAACAACACTCCACCAACACTACCACACCACGTACACCACTAATTCGCGGTATACGCGCCTCCAACCCCTACACCGCCACTCACGCGCCATCACCACTGAAGGAGAACTGTACGTATTTGTAGATACGAGTGTTTTGAAAGTAGGACATACCGTTTCACACGCGTGTGTGACTCGGTGTGAGTCAAACTCGTGTATAACAAGTTGTTTTTGTTCATTTTGGAATGGGTTCGGGTATAAACATGTGGGAAAACTAGTTTTGATATCTAAAAACTTATAATAAACTTGTTTGGTATCGTGGTTGTGTCGTGTCGAGTTTTATTTTTGGTTGTCGAGTCATGGTATTGGGATACGAGCCGAAATAAGCTTGTATGAGCTTGTGTCGAGCTTATGGTTTGATGGTTTTAGCTTATTGTCATTTTCATTTGTTTAGTTTGTTTAGATAGTGGTTAACGAGGGATTGGTAAACCCTCAATTTGTTTTTGGTTGTTTAGAAACTCGCGACAGTGGTAGCCGTGACCCCTTGTGGTCTCGGTAATGTTTGTTTTGAGGTTGTGGTTTGATCCATGGCATGGAACTTTAACTGTGACCCTTGTGGCCTCTGCCATATACTTGTGGATATGGTTCGAATTATTGTTGATACGGGACATTGAAAGTGATTTAAGGGACTCGAGCCGTAGGAATTAGACTTGGCCGAGGTTGATTGTCGAGACTTGTTAGTTTTGGACTTGGAAATGTGATGATTATGGCTAAGGGTGTTAGCCGAGACCACGTGATCTCGGTGCAACCCCGACATGCCCAAAACACAATATATACTTATACAATAGAATGGTTGACTATTTGACCCGTCATGTGGTCGTGAGAATTATGGGATGTGAATTGATACGTTGTCTAGTCTTGTGACATATTGTGAAACGGAAACGAAAAGGAATTGTAAACGGCAAATAAATAAAGATATAATAGTTAACAAATAATATAAACGATACATATATTTTTTGAAATATGAGTTATGAAGTAACGGAAAAACACGAGATTATGGGAACGTATCTAGGCACATTACCTTGGTATACTAATATTGGAATTGTCAACATTGTTTGGGATATATTTGAAGTTACGGATCGATTTAACATTAATATAACCGACCGACACGGTTATCAGACTTATTGGACAGACGAGCCAAATAAGAGCCCGACAAGTGTGTTGAAGGACTTTATTAATGAGAAACTTATCCTTATGACTTACCTTTTATCGTGATATGACTTTGAGTTAATAAGTAAGACGAAGGAATTGTTGGGCTTATCAAGTTGACGAATTCGATAAGTACCCGACAATTCGTCCGAATACCTTATTAAGTCTTAAGGTTTTATCACTTGACTTTGTTTTGTTGTTATGAGTTTTAGTAGTAGAGTTTGTTGGGATATTGCAACAACTTGGCGTATTTGTTAGTGGAGAGTTGTGTTGAGAGTCATTTTCGTTTTGGTCAATTGTTTTGGCGTGTGTACACTTGCGTCGACGTTATGTCACCACTATACCCACGATGATACCAAACACTAGTAAATGGATTTAACAAGGATATTTTGGAAATGAAAGTGGATTATACTTGGGAATAGTTAACTTTTGGAGATGGATACGCTTTTGGATATACGTTAAGATAAGTTTTATATTTTTAGGTCGTGCCAAGTCCGTATTACCGTGACGTGTTATTTGCTATTGTGCTTTACCACTGTTGACTTGTGTATTGTGCTTTGCTTGATCGAGGTGAGTTTCATTGCCCCACTTTTACACTTATACTGCTTTACTTAAACTTGGGGTGAGAAAACATGCAAAACCGTTTTAACTGACCTACTGCTACTTTTTGATTTGCTATAACTTGTTGACTGGCTAAGTTTAGATATGCGATAGATATTTGTCTTAGACCAAGGGTAGCAATGTAACCTGTTTATGCTTTGCTATAACGTAATGCCTGGCTAAAGATCAGATATACCTAGGGCCTACAAGGAATGACAGAAATAGAGAAGGGTATTTTACATAGCATATGTTACTAGATTTGTGATTGAATATTGAAATGTGATTTATATCTATCTTGCTAGTGACCAAATACTTATTTTAGTCCGCTGCTACTTATACCAAATATGAACTCACACTTAGTGACCCTTTCTACAATTATTTCTCAGGTAATTAATGATGATATATTTGATGCACTGTTTAGACTTACAAAGTGCATGACTGATAGATCAATACAACAATCGATAAGACAACTTGGAGAATATATTGAGTTCTTTGGGTTACTATAGTATATCAAAAATGTAAACTGAAGTATTAGGATTTTGGATAAGTCATTTATGTAAACGCAGAACTCAATGTTATCCATTTTCCTATGCTTGTGTTGTTACAAATCCGATAGACACCAATGCTTGTTACTCTTCCGCTAGCCAATATATTTGGGGGTGTTACATTTTAATGTAACAAATAGGAGGATTGCTTTGACTCCCATATTATGTGAAAAGAGTGGCGGTGTTGTTGCCCCTACAGTTTCTGAATGAATACTTCTGTTGTAAGATTTCAAAACCATATAATTAATTTTCTCAGCCTTATGATTAATCTTTTTGCTAACCGGCTGTAAAATCCTTGCTTGTCAAATATAAATATCATAGAACCGGACGTCTATATTTGAATAGGTACATGTTGCATAAATTTGAGCTTATCTAAATATGTCTACGTTAACTTCGCGACTGCATATCAAGTTTTACTTTTTGTTTTGAAGAGAAAGACAAAAATAAAAAAAAGGTCGTTATCTTTATAATGTTTATGATTAAATTCGCCATCATATTCAGTTATCTTTTGTTTGAAACGAAGAAAAAAAAGTAAAGAAATACAAAACAAATACGTTCCAAGGTTCATTTGCAAAAGTAATTATTCAATTAATCTTTTCTGAATAAGTTCTTCAAAACTAGATAATTAAGATATTGTTAATTTATCAAGAGTGTTTCCTATAGGTCAAATGCAAACGATGCTGCGGAGTAGGAATACTCGCACCTAAAAGTAATATTTTTACGTAGATAAATGATCTATAAACTGTTCACGAATACGACCAATGGTCTACAAGACGAGCAACATAGTCTCAGCAACAAAAAGAAAAAAAGGAAATACAAAAAAATCACTTATAATCTAACTAATTAAAAACCTAATTTCATTTTGGTTATTTATTTATTTTTGAAAAAATTAAAAAAAACAAAAAAAGGATAAAAGAAAAAAACTTAAATCTCTTTGTTTATTTATTTTTTGTCTATGGACTCCCATAAACTTTAAGTACGCTTATTATAGCAAAATGACACTTACTACTACTCAAGGATAGGTTGCATTTAGGAGTAAAATTGTTTTGAATGTCCTAAGCATTAGTGCACAAATTGTCAACTTTTACTCTCTTTATGATCCTATTTATACAAGGTAAAATTCCAACGTTATGATAAATACAAAATAATGACCTAAGCTAGTTAGGACAAATACTTACGTATTTTGTCCTGTTACAATAGCTATTCATCTTTAATTATCAATAATTACATATTAAGCCATTAAATTACCAAAAATGACACATAACCCCATGAATATAATTTATTACTCAAATCCACCCTAAATTTCCAGAAATTACATATTTAGTCCCTCTATTTAATTATTTCACAAATCGATTTACATTTTATTAATTTAAACACTTTAATCCTTTTAAATATAAAAATTACACATGGCACCCCCAACTTATATTTTATTCGAATAATACACAGCCCAAATTAAGTTCTAAAAATAACCCTTGAGTTTTAAGAGTTACAAAACACCCCCTTATAATTTATTTACAATCGCATAACACTTTTTATAACCAAAACCCTAACCCTAAAAATGCCAATAATTACCAAATCATTATTTCATCACTATAACATCATTAAATAGTCAAAATCAAGCCTTAATATCCAAGCCCTAACCGAATTACATTTTATTTCTATTTCTTCTTTATTTTTCTTAAATCCGGTTATACAAATAATTCACCAATAAATATTTTAGGCCTCAAAATTAGAAATGTCATTTTTCCCAGATCAATGTGATTATATAGAGTCTAAATAAAATGAATATGGAGCCTCAAAAATTCGGATATAATTATTTAGGGTTTTATGCATGTTCTTAAGATTTAATTCACAAATATTATATAGAGTATGCATGGATCGATTTAGACATTTTATTTGGTGTTCATATGATGTAGGGGACCTGAGAAAATTACCAAACCAAGTATCGAACGTGCGAAAAGGGCTGCACCAATTTAGAGATACGCGTATGAACAAAACGAACCAATATTCCAAAACGACTCCAAAAGCTTCTCCACAACCTTTCCATCATTTTCCCAGAGTATACACGATATAAGGATTAGGAGAAAAATCATGAACGAATTTTATATAGCTTGATCGAATTTATTTAGAAGGTACCTTGAAAATAGGCTCGATAAGAACAATAATCCACAAAACTCGAATTCAGCCAAGAACAGCCTCAAATCTATTTTTCATGGATCACATATGATACAAGGAATATGAGGAAAATAAGAAACGAATTTTTAGAAGGTCGCATGAATTATTTCGAATCATACCTCTTTTACACCTAGCGACAATGAAAGAATTCACCAAGATCGAATCGGGCTTCAAACAATTCGAAGGTTATTTTTCCTAGCTCCTTTGGATGATGATCAATCACAGAAAAATGGTCTAAGGATTTTAGAGTGTCGAATGGAGGCTAGGGAAAATTTTTGTGTGTTTTATTTTCAATCGGCAATTAGGGAAAATAAAGAAAATGGGTTGATTGATTTTAAAAGGGGGAAAACGAGTCATAGGGGGGCTTGGACCAGAATTTTCGCCTAATGGGTTGGCAAAATTAATTTGGATTGATTTGACATAATATCTTCCTTATTTAGCATATTTAAATCATTTTTAAATAACCTAATATAATCTTATAATTCCATTCGGCCACATAGGGGTATTTTGGTAATTTTGTAGCTTGTATAAATGTTAAATGAAGTTGTTAAAATTATTTGGTATCATAACTTGTGCATTGCCAGAAGTTTGGAATTTATTTGATACTTTATAAGCCTTTTATTAAAATTTTAAATTCATAGGGGCATTTTTGTCTTTTACCATGCTTTCAAATTTTCGGGTTTTACAACTCTTCCCCTCTAACAGAAAAATTTCGTCCTCGAAATTTGATGTCGCAAAATTAAACGAAGTCGTAGCAAATTGCAAACGATCAATATAACATTCTCACGCTCGAGCAGGTTCTTCCCAAACCAAGTATTTTCTCATGACTCAATCTTGTCGATCAAATAATTTTGGTTTTCTCAAAAAGACATAACGCTCAGGATTCACATCAAAAGAATGATATACTAAACGTAAAGGATGATAAACGTATCTCATCAGAAGGGTTCAGGGAAGATGTAGGATTGACGGATTTTCGTCCGTGGAATAGGAATAGTCAAATCAGATGAAAACGTATCGAATTGTAGCGAACATGGGAGTAGTATATGAGTTCAAAACTCTTCAGATTCTCAAATAGTCTCAGCTTCAGTATAACCTTTCATAGGTGATCTCATAAACCAACAGGTCTTGTTTCTCAAAATCAAAAGCCTCAATCAACTCATAGCAGGTCATAATGAAACATAATCAATGGATGCGAAACGTACATATAGCAAAATGTAGGTGTACTTTTCAATAGTAACAGATCGGATCCATACTGACAGAAAACAGACGGTAGAAAGTTTTTACAACATAACCCAAGATTCTTATCGGAAGTACAGAGGTCAACAAACGCGTGTCGAGTATCCAACGTATCCAGTCGTATAACGATGAAAGCAGATTAAACGCATAGATAGAGTGAATCCTAAAGTCTCATTAATCACAGATAATCCAACAGATATCAAATTCTAACTTCCTTGGTACTCCCCAAGATATCCTATGCCCACAACAAGTGCACGTTATATGATGTAAGTATTATCACGTTGGCCAGACGTCATAATACTGGCATCATATAAATATGCCCTCATGATGGTCATACTTTATCTCAAATCGTAATCAAAACCACCTATCTTAATCCACCTAGTACTTCTACCGTCTCAGAGGTCAACAAAACGAATGCCATAGTCAAAAGAGAAAACAAAACTATTTGCAAGAGTATCAAAATCCCAGATTGTCTAGCGGAAGTGGGGTACGCCGTCACAAGCATCATATCTTCCATAATTCGCCAAAATTTCTCAAAACAAAGTCATCACCGAATCATACGAAGATAAACGCGAACTGAAATGCTTCTAGGGAACTTAAATCATAAGAGGAACTTATTACTAGATAACGAAACTTAAGAGGGTCAACGGAAATGAAAGTTAGTCGCCAAACTTCCGCCTTCATTGGAATCAATTCTTCCAAACATGAAAGGTCTGTTTCCCGATCCCGCTCATTCAACACCTCCAATCTCTTCAAGTCCTGTTAGTCTGTCTTCGTCTGTCCCTCAATCGGGAAATGAAATCAAGGTCGGAAACTTGTGTCTGGGTCGTCGAGCCTCCTGCAGTTCTTCTTGGAATGTGATGGATCAACGTGGACTTCCGGCATGGTCTTTAAATCTCTCCATCATCCAGTCTGCTTCCGCTCTCAATTCATCTCAGTACAACTAAGATGAATAGGGAAGTGGGACTGCATGTCTTCATCAGCTACAGGTTCGCCATCTTGACTAGAATTTCTTCTTCTGCCTCGCCAACACTCCTGTCTTGTAAAGAATGTCTCCACTCTTCGGGGTAGTCTCCATTGTCGTCAACTCCAGGTCAGGCAAGGAACACCGTTGTCTCACACGACATCCGTCTCTCAGAATACACAAATGATCCTCAAATCTTTAACAAGGTGCAAAATGATTTTCATGTTCTTCCTCGTCTCCGAATGTACCATTAAGTCATACAATGACCATATGCCCAGTACTCATGAGAAAATATCATCTATCAAATTCACCAAGATCGTCAGAGCTTTAGCTAATACTATTAGCGTCATTAACCGTCATGGCAATCGTTTACGAATACGGAAGGCGATTTCAAGAATAGTATCAATTCATCAGAAAGGAAACTTCGCGCTCTGAATTTAAGCAAAACATATAATCGTTCCAGGGTGGAGGAATATTGGCTCCTACAGCAATACGGTTCAGCTTCCCTACATATCTCCAGTCATCATTCATCTTTATCGCGAACAAAACTAAAACATGCCCAGAAGATACACTTAAAGTAAACTCACTTCCTGGTCTTCGGTTGCTGCTCTTCCCGTTGTTCCAGTCAATTAGTATGATCCGAAAGACATCTTCGTTTAGTGACTAGAATCTCTCGTTATCATGTCAAATCTTACTTCATACTCCGGTGGAAAAAAAAAACATGACGGTCCAACAGGGATTATGTTCAGGGTGCCAAAATAACGTTCAATACAAGGTTCATGTTCAGAAAACTCAAGGTGCCAAAAGGCTTCTACGATGAGGTCATTTATTGGTGTACGAAATGGTTTCTAGGAAAACTTCATAACCATGAAAGTAACACACGCGTCTCCAGAGTAATAGAGATAGTAAGGGTTTGACAATTGGTAATCGTAGTCGGAAGTTCAAAATTGTTGTAAACGCCCAAAGGCAAGACATAGAAAGGAAATTGTCCATATTTGAATGCTCAATCAGCCGATTCCTTGTCAGAATAAAATTGAAGTTAACTATCCCAAGATAGACGGATCACAAATCAAATCTTTATCATTCAAAAGTGAGGGGGAAAAACATTCTTATACTCGTGGTTACATACCAACAGGCTTCTTATAAGAACAGAGATGGGTGAAACGAAATCATATAGTGTCGGGAGATTCATAGATGCTTATCAGAACAAGAGACAAATAACAAAACATATCAAGTACGTCAATGCCATGGAAGTTCTCAGAATGCCCGAATAGGCATCAAAGTGATTAACAACATGGTCAGAGTGCAATGTGGGTCATTATCAAAATGATTAACAAAAGGGATTCGAAGATAAGGATCAAATAGTGTCAGGCCATTATTATGAAATTCTCAATGCCTTCAAGATTTAATCAGGTTCACAACTTAGGTGGTGCAAAGCATAAGCTTTCACTTTCCAGAAGTGGTATCAACAGGATCTAACCAAAAGCAAGGCACGAATCAGAGTGATACGGAAGCAATGATGCTTAAACAAATTCCTTATAGTCTACCCATTCCTCACCGGTCAAAACTTAGGTTCCTATGAGAAATCCTAAAGCAATTTTCAAAGGTTGACTTACGAGTGCCTACAGGGAAAGCTTAGTGGTCCTAACTTACACAGGTCAAGGGTAAATGTATTACGAAATCGCAGCCTGTCGCTCTGATACCATAATTGTAACACCCCAACCCGACAAGGGTAAAGATGTCACGCAAATGGTTTCATATCAGATATAACAAAGCATACATTCAAAAGTAATACAAAGATTCTCAAGGGTTACAAAGGAAATACAGAAATAATAAGGTTACAAAGCGAATACAATTTCAAACAATAGAATAACTTCTAATCATCTCTAGGCCAAAACTATCAAGTCTTCTAAGTCCAAAAGTCTCTTCACTCGTACCCATCTTCCAACTAAAACCTGCCGCACACGAAAAGAAAACGTGCGGCTGAGCTTACAAAGCTCAGTGAACAGATACATAATACAAGCAAAGATAACGAAACAGAATATAGTGAAGTACAGGGAATGTCATAAGGTATAATCAAAGCAAAAGAGTAATAAAGGAAATATAGGATAGTCATCTACCACGAGCCCAGAAACTCAAAGTCATAATCTCAACATCATAATCTCAAAGTCATAATCTCGCAATCAGAGGGGATACCTCTCAGGCAACCAGATAATATGAGGGGTGTCCTCATGTATCATAATAGTGGAGTGATCACTCCCAGGGGTGTGAAAGGCGTGTATTGCACACACAGCACCAGTCACCTCAAAGTCATACTCAAAGTCATAGTTAAATCCACTAAACAAAACATGCCTAGGATTGCAATCCATACGCCCCCCAAACTCAAAGTCAATCTCAAAGTCAATAGCCGGCAGATAATATAAAAGGGACGGTGTGAGAAATCACTCCCCCACACAGGAGTCATGCCAGTGGTGCATCACAGACATGGCCAGGTTACCTTCCTGGCTAGGAAAGTACAAAAATGGCTCGGGTATCAAACTAAGAGTCAGGTCTCAAAGTCATGCAAAACGGGTTCATCTCAAAGTCATATCAAAGCATATCTCAAGGTCATGTCAAAAGTGAATCTCAAAGTCATATGAAAAGGTTCATATCAAAAGGTTCATAGCAAATGGTTATAGCAAAGGTTCATAGCAAAGTTCATAGCTCAACATCGAGGCATAGGTGATAAGACAACCCTTTCTTAAAAGGGTAGAGTATCCGTACCTTATGACGAAGCACAAAATAGAACTAATCACAGAATAGGAATGGCTCAAGGTCTCTCCTTCTTCACACCTAAAGGAGTAGAAGGGAATTACTAATCATCCTTATTAATTGAATTTCCATTTTAAGTAAGTTTCCATATTTTGGGAAGTTTCCTCTTTAGAAAGTTTCCATTTTTTAGAAGTATGCGGTAACATAAATTATTTAAATCATTAATTCTGGAAATAAAGTATCTTTCATCATATTTTCATACTTGGTCCCTAAGGATTCACCATTTACACTTTATACCCCTTTATTATAAAAGTTACACTTTTAACGCTCAAATATTCATAGTTACACATTAAACCCTTAACTTATCAATTTTACACAATGGTTACTTATTTTATCATATTATACGAAGGTACCTCCAAGTATTCATAATTTACACATTAAGTTCCTCTAGTTATCAAAGTTACATATTTAGTCCCTTAACTTACAATTTCAATCTTTAATTATCAATAATTACATATTAAGCCATTAAATTACCAAAATGACACATAACCCCATGAATATAATTTATTACTCAAATCCACCCTAAATTTCCAGAAATTACATATTTAGTCCCTCTATTTAATTATTTCACAAATCGATTTACATTTTATTAATTTAAACACTTTAATCCTTTTAAATATAAAAATTACACATGGCACCCCCAACTTATATTTTATTCGAATAATACACAGCCCAAATTAAGTTCTAAAAATAACCCTTGAGTTTTAAGAGTTACAAAACACCCCCTTATAATTTATTTACAATCGCATAACACTTTTTATAACCAAAACCCTAACCCTAAAAATGCCAATAATTTACCAAATCATTATTTCATCACTATAACATCATTAAATAGTCAAAATCAAGCCTTAATATCCAAGCCCTAACCGAATTACATTTTATTTCTATTTCTTCTTTATTTTTCTTAAATCCGGTTATACAAATAATTCACCAATAAATATTTTAGGCCTCAAAATTAGAAATGTCATTTTTCCCAGATCAATGTGATTATATAGAGTCTAAATAAAATGAATATGGAGCCTCAAAAATTCGGATATAATTATTTAGGGTTTTATGCATGTTCTTAAGATTTAATTCACAAATATTATATAGAATATGCATGGATCGATTTAGACATTTTATTTGGTGTTCATATGATGTAGGGGACCTGAGAAAATTACCAAACCAAGTATCGAATGTGCGAAAAGGGCTGCACCAATTTAGAGATACGCGTATGAACAAAACGAACCAATATTCCAAAACGACTCCAAAAGCTTCTCCACAACCTTTCCATCATTTTTCCCAGAGTATACACGATATAAGGATTAGGAGAAAAATCATGAACGAATTTTATATAGCTTGATCGAATTTATTTAGAAGGTACCTTGAAAATAGGCTCGATAAGAACAATAATCCACAAAACTCGAATTCAGCCAAGAACAGCCTCAAATCTATTTTTCATGGATCACATATGATACAAGGAATATGAGAAAAATAAGAAACGAATTTTTAGAAGGTCGCATGAATTATTTCGAATCATACCTCTTTTACACCTAGCGACAATGAAAGAATTCACCAAGATCGAATCGGGCTTCAAACAATTCAAAGGTTATTTTTCCTAGCTCCTTTGGATGATGATCAATCACAGAAAAATGGTCTAAGGATTTTAGAGTGTCGAATGGAGGCTAGGGAAATTTTTTGTGTGTTTTATTTTCAATCGGCAATTAGGGAAAATAAAGAAAATGGGTTGATTGATTTTAAAAGGGGGAAAACGAGTCATAGGGGGGCTTGGACCAGAATTTTCGCCTAATGGGTTGGCAAAATTAATTTGGATTGATTTGACATAATATCTTCCTTATTTAGCATATTTAAATCATTTTTAAATAACCTAATATAATCTTATAATTCCATTCGGCCACATAGGGGTATTTTGGTAATTTTGTAGCTTGTATAAATGTTAAATGAAGTTGTTAAAATTATTTGGTATCATAACTTGTGCATTGCCAGAAGTTTGGAATTTATTTGATACTTTATAAGCCTTTTATTAAAATTTTAAATTCATAGGGGCATTTTTGTCTTTTACCATGCTTTCAAATTTTCGGGTTTTACATATTTGTCTTAGACCAGGGTAGCAATGTAACCTGTTTATGCTTTGCTATAACGTAATGCCTGGCTAAGATCAGATATACCTAGGGCCCTACTGTGACTGACAGTATGAGAGAGGGCTATTGTGACTAGTGTTGATACAAAAGTTGGGCGTTCCTTGATAGGACTTCTATTCTCGTACCAATTGAATCTTAATGCTCGATGGAACCTGCGCACTAAGAAAAAGAACAAACACCGTTAGGCTTATCGAGGGATTGTCTCCCCCGATTATCCTCCGGCGTGAGAGTAAGTAATCGAATGTAGGGTTTTATAACGGGTTAGGGTTTATTGAAGATCGTACCTTTTACCGAGGGCTTGGGTGCCCTTTATATATGCATGAAACCCTAGTGGGTTTCGTGTTCCCTACTCTTCGGCGTGTTAGCCGACATCGGGTAATTAGTATATATCTTCTTTATTTAGAAGATATTCTATATATTATCCGGAAATAACTTTGGGCTTGGGCCTTGTCGACCCAAGCCGCATAACTGGTAGTCCAGTTGCGGCCCAAGCGTGGTGGGCTTAATTGTTAGTATTATTTACTAACCGGGTTCGTGACCCGGGTGTAGACTATACGTCATCATGTCCCCCCAGTCTAGTGTGCGCAGGGTAAAAACCTGCGGACGCTAGACTAGAGTCATGTCGAAATTATTCCCCACGCGTACGCGGGAAGCTTTCAAAAAATATACCGCCAAAAACACACGTGTGATGTATCTAGTCCAAAAAAGTGCAATTTGGGTACCTTGGGAAGTGGAGAGTTTGCCCACTTGCCTTGTACCGTCATTTATCCTAGCCACACGATTTGAGCTAGTGGGGCACACGTGTCAATCATCTGTGGTGGGTAGGAAAAGTATATAAACTACCGCCTCTCATTCACTGTGACGTCCACAGTTAAAAAAATCACAATTCCGCCATTTTTACATCTTCAAATCTTCTTCGAAAAACAATAATTCAAAGGTAATAGCGCGTGCGCCCATATTCTGATTCACAAAATGGTAGCGCAACTTCATAATTTCCATTCTAACATAACCGAGGATGAACTGATTCAGTTTACCTCGGATTATTTTATCCCTATGGGCCTGCGCCCTGAGGTACCAGGCCCAAATGACACCATCGCGGATTTCCCTGCTGGGAAGGTGGGGTTATATACGCGCTTTTTCGAGTGGGCGAATCAGCGCGTCCCCATCTCCGTGTTACTGAGTGACATACTCAATTATTACAATCTCCACATCTCCCAGTTGCATTGTATTGGTGCTGGGAAGATTGCTAACTTTGAGGTGAACTGTCGCTTGTTGGCGATTCACCCGACCCTCCACTTATTTCGCGCGTTTTATCACGCAACGTGGTCAAATGGGTGGGTTACCTTCGCGAAGCGCGTTGGAAAGTTACAGTGTTACGTGCAGAAGGTAGATAAGCTCAAGGATTGGAGGGAAAAATTCTTTTGGGTTGATGAAGCCGTCTTCCCTGACCATTTTCCATTTTACACCCGTGCCGATCTGCCCAAGGATGAGCGCCCCCCTGAGACGTGGTATAACGCGGATCATGCGGCGATCATTGATGAGAACCGTATTCCCATCAAGCCATATCCGGAGGCGTTCCTGGTGCATATGGGCATCAGTCGCAACTACTTCGAGCATGAGACGGAGGTCCCCACATTCTTGAATGCGGATGGCACGGGTGGGTGCTCCTTCTGTCGCCTTACTGTCGTTATTAGTGTAAGCGCTTCTTCTTTTTCCATACTTTATGTAACTTGCTTTCCTTTGTTTACTTGATGCGCAGATATGGATCTGTTCGCTGTTGTGAGGCTGGAGAATCCGCGTTCCGTGGCGGTGGGAGTGCGTCCTCTGGGGGACGGTGAGCAGACTATTCTGCAGGCGACGGCAGGGCGCGTCGTGGATTTGGTTATCCCAGATCCGAAGGCTCCCCTGATGTGATAGCGGCTGAGCCAATACAGGAGGTGGCTCCTCCTGTCATATGCTTAGGTTCCCATGCAAAAATATCCAAATTATTTTGCAAGAGTGCGCATATAGCTGACCTGCCTTTGTCAGACAGAGACCCACCAATAGATACCTGTTGATCCGGGTATTCAGGGTGAATGGCGACCGTTAGGTTTGGGACTTTGATTGCGCGCTGTTCTGGAACAATACTTACGTCACTTGTCACTGCGTTACATTCCTTGGGTGGTGTGGTGGTATTGTAAAGGGTGACAATACCTCCTTCCACTGGGAACTTTAGCATCCCGTGCGCTGTGGATGGCACGGCGCGGATAGATGATATTCCAGGTCTCCCGATGATACCATTGTACGGAGAGGGGGATCTGATTATCATGAAATCCATCCAGGTAACTGTAGAGTGTGGTTTGTCACCAACTTCTACAAATAGACGCAATTGCCCCGTGGGCCATATCTTCTCTCCTGTGAAGCCAGTGAGCGGTGCTGTGGCTGGGATCAACTGACTCTGTATCTCAGGTCGCAGTTTCTTGAAGCAGTGTTCATATATAATATTAGCGGATGCACCTCCATCTATATACATGCGACGGATGTCGTGACCCCCCGTATGTATTTCAATGGTAAGTGGATCCACCACTGCGTTGTTCGCAGTCAGGGAGGGGAAAGAGATTTCGTTTCCCTTAGAGAAACGCTGACTAACTTTTTGTCTTGTCGCGCGCGGCCATGGCTGTATCATGTAGATGATATCTGCCTTTTCTCTTGGCGTCTCTTTCTTGGCCACTGGTTTTTGTTTATCTTAACTCGGCTGTAAAATCCTTGCTTCGTCAAATATAAATATCATTAGAACCGGAACGTCTACTATTTTGCACCATAGTACATGTTGCATAAATTTGAGCTTAATCTTAATATTCTACGATTAACTTCGCGACTGCATATCAAGTTTTATTTTTGTTTTGAAGAGAAGAGAAAAGAAAGTAAAAGAATAACAGTGCGCTTAATCTTTATAATGTTTTATGATTAAATTCGCCACTGCATATTCAGTTATCTTTTTTGTTTTGAAGAGAAGAAAAAGAAAGTAAAAGAAGAACAAAACAAATACGTGTTCCCAAGGTTCTTTTTGCAAAATAATTATTCAATTAATCTTTTCTCCTGAATAATTCTTTCAAAACTAGATAATTTGAAAGATATTGTATAACCATTTATCAACGGATGTTGTTTCCTATATTGGGTCAAAATGCAAACTGATACTGCAGGAGTAGGAATACTCGCACCTAAAGTAATATTGTTTTCGTAGATAAATGATCTATAAACTGGTTCACGAATACGACCAATGTCTACAAGACGAGCAACAATAGCTGCAGGAAAAAAAAAGAAAAAAAAGAAAAACAAAAAAACACTTTATAATCTAACTAAATAAAAACACCCTATTTTTTTGTTTATTTATTTATTTTTGAAAAAAAAAAAAAAAAAAAAAAAGGAAAAAAGAAAAAAAAAAACTTTAAACTCCTCTTTGTTTATTTATTTTTTGTTTATGACTCCTCACTAAACTTAAGCTAAGCTTAAGTAGCAACTAACTGAACCTACTGAGCTATCTCAAGGACTAGGTTGCTATTTGGAGGAGTAAAAGTTGTTTGTGAATGTCTAAGCATTTAGTGCACAAACTTGTCAACTTTTACTCCTCTTTATGATCCTATTTATACACAAGTAAAATTCAACGGTTATGATAAAAACAAAATATGACCTAAGCTAGTTAGGACAAAATACTTACGTATTTTGTCTCTGTTACAATAGGCTATTTTGGGTATAAGACAATACTGCTTTCCGAAGAGCAGTGATGACACTTGTCCTGATATTTTCCTTTCAGGGAAAGTTTGACTTCAGGTTGATAAGGACTTTTTCTTATTCATTCAAACATTTCCCGCCTTGTCCCGCCTTTTCTTCAGTCTTCAGTCTTTAGTTGTTGAGGAGTCTTGGGGTTCAGTGAGTTATTGTCATCACTCACTGAACCCATCACCTTATTCTTTGGCTTAAGTGCCACTCACTGAGTTTCGCCTCACTGAATGGAGAGACTTTCTTCTTAGACTCGTCCTAAGCATCCTGAAGGTGACTCACTGAGCAACTGCTCACTCAGTGACTTGAATATTGTTTAAGGTCTTCTAACACTTAGGTTATTTTGTATTCAAATCCTTGTTTAGGATTCCTTGGGTACTGAATGGACCCAACAGTCTCCCCCTATTTGGATATAAATATAGCCTAAGTGTTTTGATCAGTGTAAGTGAGCAAATGGACTTCTTCTTACACTGAAGATACTATAAAGCAGTTAAAGAACACTGATTTAAAAAAAAATGAGCCATCATCTTATTCATCAAATTACATCAGTCCTATCATCTAGTGCAAAATGCTCAGGGTTAAGTACTCAGACTTCCTTAATCCCCATGACCTCAAACTTTGCTCTCTTGGATAACAACACCTGTTTTTCAGGCCTCTCACTCATCATCTTGTCCATCAGCTTAATGAACTCATCATTGTCAGGACTCTTCACATGGAGTGCCATCAGTTTGTATGCCAGCAGTGTTGTGGTCTCTACTAAGTGAATGTCACCGACTCTTTGAAAGACTTGTAGACCAAATTCATCAATGAAGAAGATTCCAAACTCAAGATGCTTGATCACCTTGTTAGGAACGAACTTGACACCTTCAGGGGGAATTCTGTTGCAGTGTAGTGCAGCAATAAAGTGTTCAGGTTCCTGCCCTATTGCTTTCCTTTTCCTCCCTGTGCTCTGAGTTGGTTCAGAGATTGTTAGGTCCTGAGATGCAAGTGCCTTTTGGTGGTCAATTCCCAGACTCTTGGCAACCCTTTCCAATTCTTCGTATTTCTTGGTTAGGGCTTCCAGTAGTTCATGAATGTACTTGTTCTTCTTTTTGCTCAGGATGGGTCATATCATGTCCCATTCTTTGATCCCGAATGCTGAGAATTTGAAGGGAGCATTCTTCTCATGCACTCTTGGTCCTCTTTGAATGGTTATGGCAAGAGGGTTAGTGTTTGCATGAATGATCATGTCATTGATGGGACCTTCACCCTTGGTCTTTATCATAACTTTCATAGTTCCTCCTTTTCCTTTCACTATTCAGCTTGACCTTCAGGTTGTGCTCTTTGATTAGGTCGGCCTAAAGTTGAAGGAACTGTTCTCCCCTGATAGGCTGATCAGTCTCCTTGATCACCTCCTTGGCTACCTCAGCAATTACAGGCTTACTGAGCACTTTTACTTTAATCATGTCTTCTTTCTTCATGATTGCAACCACTTCAGCATTTTTTCCCCTAAAGACTTTCCCATTATGTAGAATGTATTCAATGAGTACTGGTTCATCAGAGTCTTGTCTGACCTCCTTGGGTGCCTTCATGAGCCTGGGAGGTGAGTCTCCCCCTTCTTTAATAGCCTTCCCTTTTTCAGTGGGTTGGCGTGTTGTGGAGGATGACTCAGGGAACTCTGTGGTTGTTGAAGTTGCCTCAGTAAGAATAGGAGTTGGAGTAATAGTATCAACAGGAGGTACTGATGAGATGACGATTGTTGAAGTTGTCGTGGTTATTGGCATAAAGCTTTGAAGAGGCACAACTTCAGTGATAACTTCAGCATTTGATTCTGGTACCGATTCATCAGGAGTTTGACTATCTTCCTTTGTCTGCTTGTGTGGATCCAACTGCCTGAAAAGTTGTTATTCTGGAGTTAGCACGGTTGGAGTGATTTTATCCCCTTCAACAGATGTTGGAGCTTCAGTGGAAGCATCTGTTGATTTAGGAGCAGACTAAGAAGGAGAAGAATGAAGGAGTGTCAGGATGGTGGATACCATATCCTTGATTTCTGAGGTTTCGGTCTTCAGGGAGGAGATATCATTTCTTTATAGTGCTTCTTCGGGAGTGCATTGAGAGCTGCAGAGGTAGACTTATGAGAATCCATGAACTCAGTAAGTTTGGTGATCAGGACCGGATCATCCTTAACTCATCCTGAATGTTGGTAAGGGTCTAAAGGATGGAGGCAAAATGAGTGCCCTGATCAGTCCCCAACTTCTCAATAGAGGTCTTTAAGTCACTGACATGTTTATCAGTGGAGGTGGTGACTTGTTTGAGGTGACCCTGAGACTCTTCAATAGTAGCCCTGAAGTGAGCATAAGAAGCTGCTGCTTCAGTGTGTTGTTCCCATTGCTCCTTCATGATCTCATTGAAGAGGGCAGTATTAGATTTCCTGAGGAATTTGACCAGCTGCCTTTCAGTGAGGGGGAGAACATCATCATACTTTTGCGAGTAATCAGGAATTGCAGCAGCAAACTCATAGGAGCATGATGATTTGTGTGATGATGATGATGATGATGATGAATTATGTTGATGGTGGTGTTCTAGTTCTTCAGGAGGAGGAGATAAAGTTTGTTGCTCAGTGTGCTGAGGGGAGTTATAAGTAAAAAGTTGGTCATCAGTATCCATGTCTTCCCCAGCAGCTAGAACTTTGGTGTGGTCAGGTTCTGACCCCTCCAGGAGAACAGAGTGGGTTTCCTCTGCCTGGTCCACGAAGTCAGTTCCTGAGGTATGTGCATCACCATGGGCAGGGGGAGGGGGTGTAGGTCCATATCAGCGGGTGGTTGCATGCCCCCTGAGTCTTTGTCCCCTGATGTTCCTTCAGGGACTGGTGGGTTTGAGCCAGTACCATCACTAGGAAGTGGAATGTTGAGGTCCCCCTTTCCAACAGGGTTGTGCTGCCCTGTCGAAGATATAGGGACCTTGACTCCCTGAGACTTTGATTGTGATGTATCAAATCCATAAGCGGGATGTGAGGGGGTATGGGTCCCCATCTCAGTAGGGTGGTGCTGCCCTAGCGAGGTTATAAGACCCTGTTCTCCCTCAGGCAAAGGTTGTGATATACTAATGCCTTCATCGGGATGTGAGGGTTGAATGGTTCATGACTCTACTGACTTGTTTATGTCAGAAGAGTCTTTGGGAGAGGGTTTTCCCGAGGACACTGAGTGTGATTTCTCAGTGCCCTCCGTTGGCATTTGTTTTTGGGTCAGGGTGATGCTGGGCCCTTCAGTGGGTGTCTCTTTGGCCTGGTCATTCTTATGCCTCCTTTTCTCAGGCTTTGAGCCAGAGGTCTCAGTGGCGAGCGGTTTGGGTTGAACCACCTTCCTTGTGACAAATGGTAATTTTCCCACTTGTATTTAAATAATAACTGTCAATTTATTATGACTAGGTCACTAAACTAGGCATTTGCATGATATCATAATCATCACGGGAAAACAGACCCGCACACTGTGTCACGCAGTAACCCACCAAAATTATTAAATCTCACCAAAAACAGTGAATTTTCCCCAATCTCACATTTAAAATCTATAAATGTAGTAAAAATGGGAGGTTATCTCATTTTTACTCAAAACGAAACCACACACATACCGATATCACAACAATAACAAATTTAAAACTCAGAATTTATTTTGAATTCATAGACTCTAAATTCATTCAAGTATTATAAAAATGTCCCTAAAAATCCATTCTTCCATATTCACATTGGTTCCGGGAAGGACCCGAGTTCAACTCAGTTCAGCATGACGTGGGGTATAATTCACCCTTACCTTAATTAAATCCAAACCGTATAAACATTAAAATAAAATCCCACTCACACAAAACCCAAAACAATTGTCTTCTTCTTCCCTGGTTTTGTCCGCCGCTCCCCATCCCAAAATAATCCTTGACCCATCTCCATCCTACTCTTCTGTACACCTCTTCTTTTCGATCTAAGCAATGACCATCCTTTTCATAAGTCTCGATTTCCCCAAGTCAACCCTAGGAAACCACATAAGATGAGGAGAGATAACTCGAACGGAAGTTTTACTTCTCCCAAATCCGAAAGTGAGTATGGAGTTACTCTTCATTTTTCTCCTTTTAAGCCACCATCCCAGGCACAATCGAATCACACCTCACCAATTACACTCAAAAGTTCCGAAAAGAGCAAGAACATTCAAGGAAGAACAAGTGATTGAGGTGGTTGGGATTCGATTAGGGATAGCTGGGTTTCGGATTGGATCTTGTTAGATTTTCCTGAGCTCATCAACTCTCGTTCGAATCATTGTAAGGGTATAAAACTTGTATTTGAATCTTTTCAAATTTATTCATGTCATTTTAGGTTGTTTCTGTTAATTTTAGAACCGAATGAGTAATGATTTAGGTTGTCGGATTTTGTTAATTTTTGATTATTAATTGTTGTCAAGATGTTGTTGTTGTTGTTTCTTGTGGCATAGAACCTTAGGTAAATCTAGAAGTCATTGTTATGATTGTTGAAACTTCATCCTTAGGTCGAATGAACCAAATGAATCCTTAGTTTGATGTGTTGAATTAAGCCAAATGATTGTTTGATAAGGAGATTGTGTACTAGAACGATTTGAAATGGCAAACCCTTTCGGTTTAGAGATGTTGTTTGGTTGAAGGAAAATATTGGTCACCCTTTTAGTTCGAATGGAAGCACCCAAGCAGGGTGTTTGGATGTTGATCTTAGGCTGAGGAAAACCACCCCCACAGGGGAGGTTTTGGCCGAAGCTTTTACTAACTCAGACCCCCCCCCCCCAGGCAGCCACCATGGTGGTGAGCTAGCCACGGGTTAGACCTCAAATAGAGGCAAAGAAAACTCGCTTCTCAACTATCCCGGTATAACATAACTTAGAACACAAAATGAGAGACAAGAATTGAGGGATATACCCTTGGTTCAAGTCTAGAATGTACCCGTTTTGACCCAAGGTTGAACCTCAATCGGGGTTAAACCTCCCTTGCTCAACTCAAACCCACAATGACTGTCAAACACAATAGGTTATCCCTTGTTGGTTGGCTTTAGGCTAAAACACAATAAGGTGCTAAGAGTACTCTTTTGTCATAAGAGTTATTTCTCACACTCATAATAGAACATCCCCTTGTCGATACAAGAACGGTCATGCCAAGCCAAGGGCCTCACATATCAATGAGGTTCTCATGGTTGGAAGTCGAGTAGTACTCGACCCAAAGGTAAGCCAAATCTTGAGATTTCCAAGGCTATTGAAGTCGTAATAAAGGTCGAAAACTTCCCAGGAAAACACTCAAAGTCCTCATGGACTTGTATGAGTGTACGTTATGTTTTTTCTTCTTTTGGACAAGATGAATTAATCCACTTAGAAACCCAACCCGTTCCTTGTGTAAGCCCAATTCAAGACCACCCTTAGTCCAGCCCATGTAATGCATACAAGGTGGGTTAGTTTCGGCTAACCTGAGCCCACCAGGCCCAATGTGGTCTTCGGAGATGGTAGCCTTCAGTCCAGCCCATCACCAATATTCCCCCCTCCTTCTTCGACTCAGTTGGGCTGCAGCCCAACAAGCATTAATTGTATGAAAAATTGTTAACGTATATATATATTAGTCGCCAAGTAAAATTATTATAGCCGACCACGCAAACTTTGCATCGAAACTAACATATATAAAACTTGTGTTGACACAACTTAAAATCCGTCTACTATGTAATTTGACCTTGACTTATAATTGTCACTTAGATGTCGTCATACACTTATACATAAATGTAGAACATAAAATTTGGCATAAGAGATATGAAATTATATACCCACACATATCGTCAAGATATAAACTCGACTAAGATAATAACCAAATCGAATTCCTATTATGTACAAGGTAAAACACACATATGTAGATACACCATTTGACACTTATACACCTTGTTTTGAATTCAACTAATAACCATGTAGTTAACGAAAACTAGAAAATGAAATTTTAACAAAAACCTTACTTAAATTATTATAACGAGTTCAAATAATTTCTAAACATATAATTTATAAACACGAGTCGTAACTAATCTTTAATGACTAGATAAACTTAGTTGAATTTTTATAAACAAGGTAAACCAAACTTTTAATAAACCAACCTTATATAACGATTTCTCAAATCATTAAACTTTTAGATAATAAACGTCAGTTACACTTAGTTTTATTTCAAAATCTATAAAACTAATTATAATGACTAAACTACACGTCTTTAATATTCAACATCTCAATAATATCTACTCCTGCTTCACATCATTCATTTCATTATCTTCCGAATTCCATCACTCAAATTCCTATAAGGCTCTCATTTCCTCATTACCGTACATTTAAGCCTTTCGTAGAGCCAAACCTACAATTACTTAGGAATCCATTCATGACCTAGCTTGCTGCCACACAAGCAAAAACAACATAAACACTTTAAAACATTGGAATTAAATTTTGAAAAGACTTGATTTAATACTTGAAACTAAAACATGGTTTATTAATCTAGGTTGCGTGTTGGTGCCGTACACTTCCTAATTTCACAGCATTCACTGTTCAGACCATTAAAGGTGAGTTTATAGCCCCATTTTACTTATACTTATTTTACAAATATGGGGTGAGAAACATGCAAATTATTTTATGGACCATAATACTATTAAATTTTCTCAAAACTATTGCGTAGTTAGCCTAAGCCCTAGAACCCATTATCATGCCCATTTTCATGAGTCGTTAGTTCCCTTTGGGAAGAGCGATTGCTTAAGATAGATCTACTGGGATGACTCCCCCGTTCGGTTGGCCAGACAGGTCAATGCGGACGTATAGCACGTCGGACTTCGTGTGTATTGGGTTAAACACTCGCTAACGACCCCTTGACTATTATTTATGTGCTATAGATTAACGCACTAAACTGTCGAGCTTCGCTTGCATGAACTTAGAGCTAGCGCGATAGACTATTTTGTATGACATTATATGCGTTGTAATGATCATACTAGTCCAAATTCATTATTTATTGCTTTAATTTAAACCTATGAACTCACCAGCTTTTTGCTGACTTTTAGCATGTTTTTCTCAGGTGTGTAATTTTTTTGTTATGGCAAGGATTCGGCAAGGCAAGGGTCATAGCCCTTTTTCAGAATAAGTGACAAATAATTTAAGACTTGCTTTCATGTGGGACCACTATAACCAATGGGTCTATTTTTCTAAACAATGAATTATCTTTTGTAAACGCTAAATGTTGATTTATTTAAAACGGAGCATGTATTCCGTTCTTTGTTTTCCTTGTGTTGTGATTTCCAATCCACCAAGTAGCACCCTCAAAGTTTTGTATGCTTCCGCGACTGTTAGATTTTGGGGGTGTTACATTCCTGGACCCCTGTATCTTCTTCTTCTTCTCCTTCTTGGAAGGAGAAGGCATAGGTGAAACAACGTCAGCACCCTGAATAATAGTAAACATATACGTTGTCAGGGTGATTTGTGTGACCTCAGTGGGGTCTCTTGAGTAGTTCACCTTGTGTAAGACATCGGGAATGGGCCCTTGTATATTTGGCCTAACATACTCAGAGCCCAATAAGTCTTGAAGCACACAGGAAATGAACCTAGGGTAGGACATCTGTCTTTGCCTGGTCTTGCCTGTGAGCTTAACTATGAGGTCTTTGAAGATTATTTCTCCAACATCTATCTTTTTACCTTCTAGGAGACTGAACACTATCATTTGTTGAGCAGTGTTCAATTGCTCCATTGAGGATTTGTTCCCACCCAGGACCTGAATGACAAAATTCATCAGTATCCTCCAAACGGTAGGGAACCAAGTTTCGATTATTGGGGCCTTGGCCAAAAGAGTCCCTGGGGCCACTTCAGGGTGTTGTTTGTCATGTGGCCCAAGTAAAAGCAATTAGGCCTTTACTTCAGAGTCTGAGGGTTGTGAGACAACAATTTCAGTGAAGTCAAGGCCCATGGCTTTGATAAAGGTTTTGTAGTCAAGGGTTAGGGTTTTCCTGACATTCTTCACTGTAAACTTGATGGTGGAGTCCTTAGTGACATCAGGGTTGGTGACCACTGCTGTACACCAGAACTCTCTCAAGTAGTCATTGTAGATGACTGGGGTTGTTTTGGTGAATGCCGTGGAGAGAAAATAGTATTGAAGGTATTTTTCCATATACTTATAAGCATGAAATTTTTTCGGATAGGCAAAGTTTCCCACGATATTGTTTTTGGTCATGTCTACGCTTTTCAATTGGAATTCCACATTTGGAGCATAGGCAATAGCTTTAGAAGTAGCCATTGTAAGAACAAAAGGTCTTGTTTTTGAAGGAAACTTTTGGTTATAGAAGATAAAACACACACAGATTTTTTTGAGAGAAAATTGCAAGAGTTTGATTAGTTTTGAAAAACGTGTGTGTGTTTTTTCTTGTAGGATCGAAACATGTTGATTATTGTGGGATTTGGGTGGCCTTTGATTATGGAAGATGAGATCCATGGTGGAAGAGTTAGAGAGAAGTTAGAGAGAGATGGGAAAACTTGTAAAAGATTAGATTAGTGTGTGAAATGTGACAAGAGTTCCAACCCTTCCCAAGTGTAGGAAGGGGTATATATAGTACCTAATATTGGTGCCCCTAGTGGGCTGTGGAGTGAGCTGACAGTGGGTAAAGACTCGAACCACTCCACAAATATAAATACGACTAAGCTAATAATACTAATATTACTAGTAATAATAATAAGCCTACGAGCTATATAAATGCTAAATAGATACTCGGGGTGACCGAACCTTCATCTGAATATTTATATTCCTAACAATCTCCCCCTAAGGGAGGTCACCCCGGAAATAATATTTCAAATTCTGGCATTCTATCATTTGATCTTGACTTCATAGCTCGTAGTCTTCGATTCTTCAACATCTTGTGTCTTTGTGCCTTTAGCAGTGATCTTTTGATGACTGTTCTTCTATCTTGGATGATCTTTGAGTATTCTTCGAATTTATCATCCAACATTTGTCTCCAAGTCATCTTTCAGTAGTATGTCTCCATGTGATGTGGTATTCTTTGAGTCGACATGCTCACATTGTTCTGGGTCATGATTTTCAACATCAGAGTTAGCTGAAGCAGTGTTGAAGGTCTTTTAGGTTATCATGTCCTCTTTGAATATGATGATGATGTAGTGTGAGCATGTGGTGATGGATTGGCATCTTTTCTGCAATAAGCTATAACCGCAATCAGCTGCAACATCAACCAGCTACAACCGCAAACAGCTGCAACAGCAATCAGCTACAATCCCCAGATGTTCCTACATACGAAAATTAGCAATAAAATGTCCGGTACTTACAGGTTCGGACTTCGAGATTGTTAACAGCATAGTGTGAAAGCTCTCTCTAATCCTTACCAAGACCGTTCCTAAATCGGAAACCCATAGAGGGTTTTAAAGATTTACCGTAGCAAATCAACGATTAGGTGAGTCGCTGGAGATCACTCCACGACTGTAGACTGTTTGAAACCGCCGCGATCACTAAGCGTAATCCACAAGGAATTACCAAAGTGACCTGCTTTCAGGGCTGTTTGATGTTGACCCTGGCAGGAATTTCCATTCAATCATTGAGAATTACATTTGTAAATTCTCTCATAAATGTTCTGGCAGATTGCTAAGATCTGCGTAGGACTCATATGTTTACAACTGGTGTCCTTAATGTTAAACAACCAGTGTAGAAGTAGCAAGTGTTCCTATGAGATCTTATCATGCATCTCGTGGCTCTAGACTCGATAGTGCGCTTTGATTTAGTAATCGGTGGCTGGAGAGAACTGCCACCTTTTCAATATCATCTAACTCGGAGTGAGAGAGACGACATAAATGTATTGAACTCTGTGACAATTGAAACAAGAATCCTTTGAGGGACCTTGAGTGGCTAGGGAGGGTTGTGCAGTGTATCACTGGGTCCATGATACTTTATCTTCAATGTCAGCAATCAACTAAGTGATTCTGACAGCATATGTATTGACCCGGTTTCTGCCTAAAGTGTAAGGAGGGCTTCTTTCTTTTCACCCTTTATCTTTACATTTCTTTTTCATTCTTCAACCCCTTCAGTGCTTACCGAGACTTCATTACTTTTACCTTGTTGGGTTTGTTCCAGTACTAGCTCCATCTCAGTCGGCACTCTTCCCTTAATCATACTTTTCTCCTTTTTAATCATACCTAAGGACTTCTACACTAACTAGTGGATTGTCCCTGGGTAGATACCTCCGGCTCTGGCGGGATCGTGGGAACTTGAGCCTAACCTTACCATCCTTGTAACTCCATACATTAATTAAAATGGTTGGTCTTTGGTGTTCTTCCACAATTGCCATAAACCAAATCTTTGAAAAATCTCTCAAAGTGTTCATGATTAAGAAACATATTTTACTAACACTTTGAGAGTTTTGAATTTTTCAAATGCTCCCCCTCAACATGTGCTCGAGTGATTGTTTTATAAATTTGCACATGTTAGGTAGAGCTCGCACTTTTTGAATTGATCAACTTTTAGTGAACATGACCGATTCGAGACACGCTTACATCACTGGTTAGACCAGCTTGAAATTATTACCCGGCCTAGTCAAGTCCACAGAAAGTTTCTCGAAACAGTACACTCTACTCAGATACGTCTTTTTCGAGACACGCTTACATCACTGGTTAGACCAGCTTGAAATTATTACCCGGCCAAGACGCATCCTTTCGATTGATGACAGTTCAAGTTTCGTCAATTCATTTGTTATGTCTGAGTCACACTCGCATGAGATGCCCAATCCTTTATGTTTTGTTAAAAACCATTTGCTCCCCCTCAATATGTGCATTGATATTACAAAATAGTTTAGCACATACGGGAGAGCTTACTTTTACGTCCAAAACATTTTGCTCCCCCTCAATATGTGCATTGATATACAAAGCAGTTTAGCACATACGGGAGAGCTTACTTTTACTTCCAAATCATCACATTTTATCAGATTTCATATTTAAATCACATTCTCTCCCCCGATCAAAAATTTCAAACCATTTGAGATTTGTGATCCCAATTGATTTAAATAAGTTAGAAAATGTGGGAGAAAATGTGTCCGATTTAATGTTTTCTGATAATGGAACATACTATGCTCCCCCTTAATCTAAGAGGGAGATTCACTGCTTATTATGCACAAGATAACTTTTATGACACAAATGATATTGACCTTTTTGCGCAGACAATGTAATCATCCGCTTTTCTGAGTGAATCAGTGGTCAACATCAATTATCCATCCACCAACAAATCTTCTCAAGTATTTTTGATCCCCACTTGATGAGATCCGAGTAAGTACTGCTTTGTTGAAATGATGGTGGTGGAGGTGAAGACAATGTTGTTGTTGTTGTTGTTGTTGCCGATGTTGTTGTTGTAGTGAATTCTGAGCCAATCAATAGAGTTTGAACGTCTGATTAAATGGTTAGACCGGGAACTGGCACATTCATTTTGGCTATGGAATCTGCATAAGAATATCAACACAGATATACATACATACAGATACACTATTCCTTAATAGCTACCCCATAGCAGCTTGCCACATTATAATACCAAGTTCATCTTATAATCAAACCACAATCAGGAAATACGTCAAACCACTATCTAGCATGAAGAGCAATTAGCAATCATGAACATGGCAATTCACACAGATTTCAATATTCAATTCAGGATCTTAGGAACATGATTCTATCATGATAGCTATATACCTAAGCGAATCCTGAGAACATATGCACAATATCAACAACACTTAAGCAGCAATCGACTAACAAAAGTCAAACAACCTTTGAAACTCATTCATTCAGATCATACAAATGCCAGTGGAGTATTCAAGAACATCAAACACAACTGGTTTTCTAACTTCTTTTAGGTTTTGAGTCTTAAAGTATTTAGGGGATTAAACGAGGATTCCGAAGTAACACAAATGAACCTTCTAGATACATAAAGCTAGGAAACTATAAGCAAATTGCACATAATGTCCTAAACTTTCTAGTAACTAACACATTTGGCCATTTGATATGAATTTTAGCAATTTCCTCTTCAACTAATACCCCATTAACTACAAAACCTTTTCTAAGAGTTATTCAAGAAACCCGTTTGATGATATAAAATTTGAATTCACTCTCCCCCTCAATCAATGACTCGTATTCTAGTTAAAGATTTGTAGTCGTTGATTGAGTGACAAATTTTATGCACAATCCAAGTCTAAAAGAATTTCAAGTAACACAAAATCACCAAGTGTCTTACAAATAATTTTCAGAAGAATCACAGAATGAAAACTATTTGTATGCAAAGTAGACTTCTCTTCTTAATCAGGAAATGGTGCACTGAAACGTACATCAGATCGAAGAAACATGGATATAAAGTAATCCATGCCCAGGTGAACATCACACAGTTGGAGGAACAGCCGTCTTTTTGGCGACTAGCTTTCCCCATTTAGAAGCGCGGGTTGCTATCTAAAGTAATAGCAAGCCATTTAGACATGTTTTAACAATCCATTTTAACTTATGCTCGAGCTTCATTTAAAGACCCGTGCCATTATTGAATGACATTTCTAAGTCCGTAAATGTTATCGATAAACAGAAGACATGCCTAGGTGAAACTATTTTTGGTATTTTCTATTTTTCAATTTTTATGGTTTTTCTGGTTTTACGTTTCTCTATTTACAATAAGCAGGTATTGTATGTATCTATTTACAAAATGGTATAAGATATGAACAAAAATGTATGAAGCAAATATATACAAGGATATGAAACAAAACCATTACTCCTCAGCTTCCTGAATCTTCTCCGCTGCCATTGCTTTTGTAACACCCCAACCCGACAAGGGTAGAAGCATCACATTATGGTGACAAATCAAAGCATACATACATATTCACAGCGGAAGCCAATAAACATAATCATGAAATAAACCAAGTCAACACGACTGGAATTCAATACATAAGTCTCAAATGAAAGGAAGAAATAATCCCAAGGAAATACATAACGAAATAGATCCAATAACAAAGTCTGAAATAAAATGGTAAAACTAGGGTAGGACATCATCTAAGGCAAAAGCTCCTCTAACTCTCATCCCAAGCATAAATCCATCTCCCAGCTAGATACCTGCCGCACACGGAAAAGAAAACGTGCGGCTGAGCTTACAAAGCCCAGTGAACAGATACATAATACAACAAAGATAATGAAACAGAAACATAATGAAGCACTGGGAAATATCATAAGGTATAAATTAATGCAAGAAGAAATAGAAGATATATAGGATAGTCATCCACCACGAGCCCATACTCAAAGTCATATCTCAACATCATAATACTCAAAGTCAAGATCTCACAATCAGAGGGGATACCTCTCAGGCAACCAGATAATATGAGGGGTGTCCTCATGTATCAAAAGGGGTGGAGTGATCAGCTCCCATAAATGTGAAAGGCGTGTATAGCACACATGCACCAGTCACCTCAAAGTCATACTCAAAGTCATAATTAAATCCACTAAACATACATGCCTAGGATTGCAATCCATACGCCCCCACTCAAAGTCATCTCAAAATCATAATACTCAAAATCATAATGGCCATATCATAATATAAAAGGGGACGGCGTGAGAAATCACTCCCCCACACAGGAGTCATGCCAGTGGTGCATCACAGACATGGCCAGGTTACCTTCCTGGCTAGGAAACAAAAAGGTGGCTCGGGTATCAAACTAAGAGTCAAGTCTCAAGGTCATGCAAACGGGTTCATCTCAAAGTCATAAAGCATATCTCAAGGTCATGTCAAAAGTGAATCTCAAAGTCATATGAAAAGGTTCATATTAAAAGGGTCATAGTAAAGGTTCATAACTCAACATCGAAGCATAGGTGATAAGACACCCTTTCTTAAAAGGGTAGAGTATCCGTACCTTATGTCGAAAGCAAAGTAGAAACAAGCACAGAAATGGGGAAAGCTCAAAGTCTCTCCTTCTTCACACCTAGAGGAGTAGAAGGGGATTACAAATCATTCTTAATTAATCATCTTTCCATTTTAAGTAACTTTCCCTTTTTAGTAAGTTTCCACTTTTAGAAAGTTTCCATAATTAGAAGGTTTCCACTTTTAGAAATATTTAGTATATGGCTTAATTTGATTAACATTTGCTGGAAAATAAAGTATCTTTATCATATTTACACCTTTGGTCCTCAAGTTTTCATAATTTACATTTTACACCCCTTAGTTACAAAAGTTACACTTTAACCCTTCAATTATTCATAGTTACACATTAGCCCCTTATTTTATCACAATTACTCCATGAACACTTATTTTATCATGTTGTACGAAAGTATCCACAATTATCCATGATTCACACATTTAGTCCCTCGAGTTATCAAAATTACATATTCAGCCCCTTTGTTTTACGAATTACACAATATATCCTCAACTTTATATATGGTACGATTTGGCCCTTCAAATATAGGTTTTACAACACAGGCCCTTTAGGTTAGAATATTTACACCCTTGATCCCCATACTTATGTTTTAACCTTTTCCTTAACAACAATTACACCATCGGTCCTTTATTACACAAAATAGTCGAATACCCCTCCGAATATAATCTTATCCCGTATAGCCCTCAAGTTTTGCAAGATTACACGTTTAGTCCTTCTCTTATGCAATTCGACTTATATGTATATATATCTATGAAATAACCTCTTTTAAATATCAAACTTACACAAAGACCCCTCGAATTTTATGTAGTGCGACATATATAAATTTGCACAAGTTTCCAAAAACAGCCCCATAGTTTAAAAATGACAAAGTCTACACCTATAGTTCCAACAGATCGGTATGCCCTTTTTTTTTATCCACTAACCCTAATCAAAACATGTTCCAATTATTACTACTCATCATTAGTCAATAATTAAGCCTTAAAAAAAAGAACCCTAATCCATTCTAAACCTTAAATCGACCATAATTCTCATTTTAAAATCCGGTTAGACAAAACTTCCACATCACACTATCTAGACTTCATAGGCTCGTTTAATACTTCCATTATATTACTATGATCAAGTTGAACACACACACTTAACAAATTATAGTAGCATATCGATTATATGACTCCCTTTTAAAGTTGGTTCGATCACAACATATGCTTATTCAATTCGATATTTTTAACGTGCATGGTTCTTATATTCGTTATATATGATAATATTTAGATGAAAAGGTCATGAAAGAAGGGTCGAACCAGGTTTTAGTCGAATCACAAACGCGTACGAATGATGGAGTCGAACCGAACAACAAGAACACCGTGATCACCACAGTCCTCTCTAGTTCTTGTAGACATTATCATGCATCACAAATATTATGGATAGCGTGAGAGAACGACATATGATAATATATAGGTCGGGTTAAGAATGAGTCGAGTAAAAGAAACCTTATAATGGAGTCGCGATATCGAAACTCCTCCATAGATCGAACTCGGTCACGAACTACTTCCAACCTACGTGTTATAGGTCGAGAGGAGTGTTAAGAACCAGAGAAAAGCATAAAATAATGTGTGCTAGAGTCGGTGAAACTTATACCGGTTACCTCCTTATCGAGTTATTCGACAAGCGAACACCTCCTGGAAATCGAAAACACCACGAACACACCTTCAAGGCTCTCACTCTAGCCTCCTTTAGACGATCAAGAACACAAAATTTGGGTTTAGAAAAGCTTGGAAATGCTCGGTTACAAGGGTAGCAGCCGTTTGTAGTTTTTAGGGTTTTTGAGATCTTCGGTTAACTTTGTGAGGATATTATGGAGAGTGGGTGTGATATAAGAGTGGAATACCGTGTATTTTGAAGAATGATAGGCCAAAATTTCGGGGTTGATGAGATGTGACCAAATCACATTTGATAACCTTCCTTATTTACTTTTATTTCAATTTAATTGATTAACTTAGTTACATGATATAATATATTCGGCTAGGTGGTGATTAGAAGGGTCCACGCGACCTTTTTAATGTGTTATAAGTGGCTTTGGATCATTTCGTATCTTAAGTTATTAGTTTATCACACTTCTGGATCAATTTGGTAAATCAAGGACTTGTTATGTTAAAGTTTTTGATTGTAGGGGCAATTTGGTCCTTTTACATGTCTTTAGATTTTAGGTGTTACAATTTCTTCCCCTCTAACAAAAAATTTCGCCCTCGAAATTTGCAAAGAGTCAAAATGAAACGGACCGAAATATAATGGAGACATACCAGATCAGAATACAAAATGAGGATAACTAGCTCGAATAGACTCCTCGGTCTCCCAGGTAGCTTCCCGCTCTGGGTGGTTCCGCCAAAGAATCTTAACAAAAGGAATGACTTTACGTCTCATAACTCGCTCCTGGCGATCAAGAACAGCTTCCGGCTCCTCCGAAAGAGACATATCGGGCTGAATCTGATCAAGAGGGTAAGACACCACATGCAGAGGATGATAATTGTATCCCCTCAGAAGAGATACATGAAAGACGTCGTGAACATGTGATAACTGCGGAGGAAGAGCCAAACGATACGAAACTTCTCCGATACGATCCAAAATCTCAAACGGTCCAATGAATCGAGGACTGAGCTTGCCCTTAATTCCAAAACGTTTAACTCCCCGAAACGGCGAAACCTTAAGAAATACCCGATCACCGACGCGAAATTCCAAGTCACGCCTATGCTTATCAGCGTAACTCTTTTGACGAGCCCTAGCTTCCTTTAACTTCTCTCTAGCAACATCCACTTTCTCAGTAGCAATCTGAACTAACTCCGGTCCCTCAATAACGCGTTCACCTACCTCGTTCCAACAAACCGGAGCCCTACATTTCCGACCATATAACATCTCAAAGGGAGCCATACGAATACTCGCGTGCCAACTGTTATTATATGCGAACTCTACCAAACACAAATAATCGTCCCAGCTACCAGTCCACTCTAAGGCACATGCCCTCAACATGTCCTCTAAAGTCTGAATGGTCCTCTCCGACTGACCATCCGTCTGAGGGTGAAAAGCCGTACTGAACTTAAGGCGCGTATCCCATGCCTTATGCAATCCCTTCCAGAAACGTGACGTAAACCGAGGATCCCTATCTGATATAATAGCCGTAGGCATGCCATGAAGCCTAACGATTTCCTGCTGAAATATGTCCGCCAATTTACTAACACTGTAATCCACACGAATAGGGAGGAAGTGAGCAGACTTGGTTAGTCGATCAACGACCACCCAAATTGCATCATGCTTCCTACGAGTAAGAGGTAAACCAGTCACAAAATCCATGGAAATCTCCTCCCATTTCCACTTCGGAATCTCCAATGGCTGAAGCAATCCACTAGCTCTCTGGTGTTCAATCTTGACCTGCTGGCAAGTCAAACACTTAGACACAAACGAAGCCACATCCTGTTTCATGCCATTCCACCAGAAATGTTGCTTAAGGTCCCGGTACATCTTGGTAGAACCAGGATGTATAGTGAAAGGGGAACTATGAGCCTCTGATAGAACAGCCTCCTTAAGCTCAGGATCGTTGGGAACACAGAGACGATCCTCAAACCACACTACACCGGAATCATCAACTCTAAACTCTGATTGCTTGCCGTCCTCAACATTTTGAACTATAGCCCACAGCTCACCATCCTCTTTCTGAGCTTCTTTAATTCGCAAAATAAGATTGGACTCCACTGTAAGGCTAGCCCAATAACCGCCGTGACCACGAACACAAAACTCCACATCAAGAAGCTCCAAATCATGCAAAATACGAGGCTCAAACTCCAAACTCGCAATCATACCGGATTTCCTGCTCAGAGCATCAGCGACCACATTCGCCTTACCGGGATGGTACTGAATATTAGCATCATAATCTTTCAGAAGCTCTAACCAACGCCTCTGCCTCATGTTCAACTCTTTCTGGGTGAAGATGTATTTAAGACTCTTATGATCAGTGAAAATGTCACAAGTCTCCCCATACAAATAATGGCGCCAAATCTTTAGCGCGAACACCACAGCTGCTAACTCAAGATCATGCGTCGGATAGTTCACCTCATAAGGCTTCAGCTGCCTCGAAGCATAAGCGATAACCTTACCATGCTGCATCAAAACACATCCTAAACCCTTCTTCGATGCATCGCTATAAATCTGAAAACCGCCGGAACCCGATGGAAGAGTTAAGATAGGTGCCGACACTAACCGCTTCTTCAACTCCTCAAAACTACTCTCTCGCTCTTCAGTCCAAATAAACTTCTCTCCTTTCCTCATCAACTGTGTTAAAGGCAATGCAAGACGCGAAAAGCCCTCAACAAATCTCCTATAATACCCAGCAAGACCCAGGAAACTCCTCACTTCCGTCACATTCGTAGGTCTTGGCCATTTTGTGATAGCCTCAACCTTTGCCGGATCCATCGTGATGCCGTCTGCAGAAACTATGTGACCCAAGAAAGCCACTCGATCCAACCAAAACTCGCACTTCGAAAATTTCGCATACAATTTCTGCTGTCGAAGAATCTCCAGAACTATACTAAGATGTTGCTCGTGCTCCGCCTCGGTTTTAGAGTACACAAGGATATCATCTATGAAGACAATGACGAACTTATCGAGAAATTCATGGAATACCCGGTTCATTAGGTCCATAAACACAGCAGGAGCATTGGTCAGACCAAAAGGCATAACCAAGAATTCATAGTGACCGTACCGAGTGCGAAAGGCCGTTTTGGGAACATCCTGCTCCCTCACCCTTAGCTGGTGATATCCAGACCTCAGATCGATTTTAGAGAAATGCCTCGCTCCTTGCAACTGATCGAACAGATCATCAATGCGAGGAAGAGGATATCGGTTACGAATCGTAATACGGTTAAGCTCCCGATAATCGATACAAAGACGCATGCTCCCGTCTTTCTTCTTCACAAACAACACGGGAGCACCCCAAGGAGATACGCTCGGACGAATAAAACCATTTTCCAACAGTTCTTGCAATTGCTCCTTTAATTCCTTTAATTCAATCGGTGCCATGCGGTAAGGAGCTTTAGATATGGGTTCAGCACCCGGAACCAGATCAATGCTAAATTCGACTTCCCTGACAGGAGGAATGCCAGGAAGTTCATCCGGAAATACATCGGCGAAATCGCGCACCGTACGAATACTATCAATGCTAGGAATATCAACAGAGGTATCTTTAATAGAAGCAAGAAAACCAAGACAGCCATGCGAAATCAAAGTCCGGGCTTTCATAGCCGAAATAATCTTTACAGATTTCAGAGGTTGGGAACCAGAATAAACATAATCAGGATGGTGAAGATCACCAAAGATCACCTTACGAGCATAACAATCAATAGTCGCCTTATGGGCAGCTAACCAGTCCATGCCCAGAATGATATCAAAATCAACCATATCAATGGGAAGAAGGTTCGCAGAACGAATACGATCATCGAAACGGAGAGGGCATTTAACATACTCAACATCAATAATCACATGAGTTTTCATCGGGGTAGCAATAGATATACGATTCATTAATTTTGTGGGTTTAATGTTTATTTTATTTGCAAGTGAAGTGGATATGATAGAATGAGTCGCACCGGTGTCAAATAAAACAAAAACAGTACGATCTCCAATATGTAGAAAACCCGTAATAGTACCTGAGGTGCTAGCCGCCTGATCACGAGTCAAGGAATAAACCCGTCCCGAAGTAGGAGCTGTCTTAGAATCAACTTTAGGTTCACCCGCATTCTTCCTAGGGCAGTCCTTGACTTTGTGCTGATTAGATCCACACCAGAAACAAGCACCAGAAGCTTTGTAACACGGACCTGGATGAGACTTCCCACATGAAGCACATGTAGGAGGAGGAGGAAGAATCTCATCAGCCTTCTTCTGACCTGCCGATCTCGACTGCTGATACTGCTGAGAATCCCTGCGCCTGTTATTACTACCCTGACCCTGACGGTCACCACCATACCGACCATAATCCTGACGACCCTGGTTCCTAGAATCCTGTCGCCTATAATCGCCACCTCGGTCCTGGCGACCCTGCTGATCACGTCCATGGTCCTGACGACCCCGAAAATCCTGTCTCTGGTCCTGACGACCATGACCCCGAGAATCCTGCCTTTGGTCCTGCCGACCCCGAGAATCTACCCGGTTACCATCCCTATCACGCTTATTAGACACCCTGTCCGAATGCAACAACTCGATGTTACGCGCGGCATCCTGAACACTAGCCACATCATCAAATGGAGTGTTAACGATCCGGTCTAACACCCATTTCTTAAGAGCCCACTTGAAGTGACGAGCCTGACGAACCGAATCCCCAGTAACCTCTGGCCCCACGAAACTAGCCAGACGTAAGAAACGCTGCATGAAATCTCCAGAAGACTCATGGTCACCCTGACGAATAGACCCGTATTCCCTCTCATACCTCAGCTGCTCTGCCATAGGAATGTACTGCTTATAAAACGCCTCAATAAAATCTGCCCACGAACAAGTCTCAGCAAAATCATCCCCTTTGGCCTGAATAAGAGCAGTCCACCAATTCTGAGCATCACCCTCTAGCTTGAATGTGGCCAAACGAGTTTTAAACTCATCAGCACATCCCAGAACACGAAACAACTTCTCGACATGCGTAATCCAGTCCTCCGCTTCATGAGGAGAAGCAGCGGACCTGAAAGAGAGAGGCTTAAGTTTGTTGAACTTCTCGATCCACACATGGATACCAGCTGGAGGAGCAGCGGGTGGAGCAGTGGGTGGAGCACCACCACCACCACCTCCAGAAGGACCAGCCCCATTCCTGATATTATTGGTGACCTCAGTCACCACTCGCGGAAGAGCAGCAGCCACAGCAACGGCTATCATCTCTTTAAAATTGGGGCCATCCTCCCCATTAGTGTACTGAGTAAAGCGAGTGTTCACCATCTGAATGATCATGAAAAGAATTAGCAAAACATAAGGGAAAATAAGCACGAAATAGAAGACGAAACAGAAACCTATGCCTACCCAAAGCCTCACCAGTCAAAACTTAAAACTTAAGGGTCAAATCCTATGGTCCACATGTTTCACAGGCCAAAGCTTATGTACGACAGGTCGCAGCCTGGGCTCTGATACCATAATTGTAACACCCCAACCCGACAAGGGTAGAAGCATCACATTATGGTGACAAATCAAAGCATACATACATATTCACAGCGGAAGCCAATAAACATAATCATGAAATAAACCAAGTCAACACGACTGGAATTCAATACATAAGTCTCAAATGAAAGGAAGAAATAATCCCAAGGAAATACATAACGAAATAGATCCAATAACAAAGTCTGAAATAAAATGGTAAAACTAGGGTAGGACATCATCTAAGGCAAAAGCTCCTCTAACTCTCATCCCAAGCATAAATCCATCTCCCAGCTAGATACCTGCCGCACACGGAAAAGAAAACGTGCGGCTGAGCTTACAAAGCCCAGTGAACAGATACATAATACAACAAAGATAATGAAACAGAAACATAATGAAGCACTGGGAAATATCATAAGGTATAAATTAATGCAAGAAGAAATAGAAGATATATAGGATAGTCATCCACCACGAGCCCATACTCAAAGTCATATCTCAACATCATAATACTCAAAGTCAAGATCTCACAATCAGAGGGGATACCTCTCAGGCAACCAGATAATATGAGGGGTGTCCTCATGTATCAAAAGGGGTGGAGTGATCAGCTCCCATAAATGTGAAAGGCGTGTATAGCACACATGCACCAGTCACCTCAAAGTCATACTCAAAGTCATAATTAAATCCACTAAACATACATGCCTAGGATTGCAATCCATACGCCCCCACTCAAAGTCATCTCAAAATCATAATACTCAAAATCATAATGGCCATATCATAATATAAAAGGGGACGGCGTGAGAAATCACTCCCCCACACAGGAGTCATGCCAGTGGTGCATCACAGACATGGCCAGGTTACCTTCCTGGCTAGGAAACAAAAAGGTGGCTCGGGTATCAAACTAAGAGTCAAGTCTCAAGGTCATGCAAACGGGTTCATCTCAAAGTCATAAAGCATATCTCAAGGTCATGTCAAAAGTGAATCTCAAAGTCATATGAAAAGGTTCATATCAAAAGGGTCATAGCAAAGGTTCATAACTCAACATCGAAGCATAGGTGATAAGACACCCTTTCTTAAAAGGGTAGAGTATCCGTACCTTATGTCGAAAGCAAAGTAGAAACAAGCACAGAAATGGGGAAAGCTCAAAGTCTCTCCTTCTTCACACCTAGAGGAGTAGAAGGGGATTACAAATCATTCTTAATTAATCATCTTTCCATTTTAAGTAACTTTCCCTTTTTAGTAAGTTTCCACTTTTAGAAAGTTTCCATAATTAGAAGGTTTCCACTTTTAGAAATATTTAGTATATGGCTTAATTTGATTAACATTTGCTGGAAAATAAAGTATCTTTATCATATTTACACCTTTGGTCCTCAAGTTTTCATAATTTACATTTTACACCCCTTAGTTACAAAAGTTACACTTTAACCCTTCAATTATTCATAGTTACACATTAGCCCCTTATTTTATCACAATTACTCCATGAACACTTATTTTATCATGTTGTACGAAAGTATCCACAATTATCCATGATTCACACATTTAGTCCCTCGAGTTATCAAAATTACATATTCAGCCCCTTTGTTTTACGAATTACACAATATATCCTCAACTTTATATATGGTACGATTTGGCCCTTCAAATATAGGTTTTACAACACAGGCCCTTTAGGTTAGAATATTTACACCCTTGATCCCCATACTTATGTTTTAACCTTTTCCTTAACAACAATTACACCATCGGTCCTTTATTACACAAAATAGTCGAATACCCCTCCGAATATAATCTTATCCCGTATAGCCCTCAAGTTTTGCAAGATTACACGTTTAGTCCTTCTCTTATGCAATTCGACTTATATGTATATATATCTATGAAATAACCTCTTTTAAATATCAAACTTACACAAAGACCCCTCGAATTTTATGTAGTGCGACATATATAAATTTGCACAAGTTTCCAAAAACAGCCCCATAGTTTAAAAATGACAAAGTCTACACCTATAGTTCCAACAGATCGGTATGCCCTTTTTTTTTATCCACTAACCCTAATCAAAACATGTTCCAATTATTACTACTCATCATTAGTCAATAATTAAGCCTTAAAAAAAAGAACCCTAATCCATTCTAAACCTTAAATCGACCATAATTCTCATTTTAAAATCCGGTTAGACAAAACTTCCACATCACACTATCTAGACTTCATAGGCTCGTTTAATACTTCCATTATATTACTATGATCAAGTTGAACACACACACTTAACAAATTATAGTAGCATATCGATTATATGACTCCCTTTTAAAGTTGGTTCGATCACAACATATGCTTATTCAATTCGATATTTTTAACGTGCATGGTTCTTATATTCGTTATATATGATAATATTTAGATGAAAAGGTCATGAAAGAAGGGTCGAACCAGGTTTTAGTCGAATCACAAACGCGTACGAATGATGGAGTCGAACCGAACAACAAGAACACCGTGATCACCACAGTCCTCTCTAGTTCTTGTAGACATTATCATGCATCACAAATATTATGGATAGCGTGAGAGAACGACATATGATAATATATAGGTCGGGTTAAGAATGAGTCGAGTAAAAGAAACCTTATAATGGAGTCGCGATATCGAAACTCCTCCATAGATCGAACTCGGTCACGAACTACTTCCAACCTACGTGTTATAGGTCGAGAGGAGTGTTAAGAACCAGAGAAAAGCATAAAATAATGTGTGCTAGAGTCGGTGAAACTTATACCGGTTACCTCCTTATCGAGTTATTCGACAAGCGAACACCTCCTGGAAATCGAAAACACCACGAACACACCTTCAAGGCTCTCACTCTAGCCTCCTTTAGACGATCAAGAACACAAAATTTGGGTTTAGAAAAGCTTGGAAATGCTCGGTTACAAGGGTAGCAGCCGTTTGTAGTTTTTAGGGTTTTTGAGATCTTCGGTTAACTTTGTGAGGATATTATGGAGAGTGGGTGTGATATAAGAGTGGAATACCGTATATTTTGAAGAATGATAGGCCAAAATTTCGGGGTTGATGAGATGTGACCAAATCACATTTGATAACCTTCCTTATTTACTTTTATTTCAATTTAATTGATTAACTTAGTTACATGATATAATATATTCGGCTAGGTGGTGATTAGAAGGGTCCACGCGACCTTTTTAATGTGTTATAAGTGGCTTTGGATCATTTCGTATCTTAAGTTATTAGTTTATCACACTTCTGGATCAATTTGGTAAATCAAGGACTTGTTATGTTAAAGTTTTTGATTGTAGGGGCAATTTGGTCCTTTTACATGTTTTTAGATTTTAGGTGTTACAGCTTTACTTGCTGAAGAGCAATGTGAGCACATTTAATTAGGGATTACTTCTGGCTTTTCACTCACCCCTAATTAGTGCTCTCCCCCAATCTGACAACCTTTCTGATGAACACCCATAATAGGAGGAAGACTTTGGATGAACGCCCATAATATGAAGAAGTCTTTTGATAACCAAATGCATGCCGTCTTTAGTCTTCTAACACATAGCGGAGAATGTAGAATAGACTGTAGACTCGACCTTCTTCAAGATTGCCCAATATGGAAGAACAGAATACCAACCATCTTCATCTTACCAAATGCCTTCCAGTAGCCTTACATATAACCCATCAGCCCGCAGCATACACATGAGATGATAACACACAACAAAGAATGTAGAATAGACTGACGACTCGACCTTCTTCAGTCTTTAGTATAACACCAAAGTAACAAGTTAAACCACTGATCATCTATAGTATGTATTCATCCTTGGATATTAAGCCCTGATCACGTGAACCTGTTGTGCGTCCTTGATGTACACATTCTCTCTCCCCTGATGGTTACGATTAATCAGCCCATGACGTAACAGAGAAACGTTAATACCAAGGTAACAAGTTGAACCACTGATCATCTCTGCGGTTATCAACACCGGAATAAATGATTAAGCCCGATCACGTGAACCTGTTGTGCGTCCTTGGTGTACACATTTCTCTCCCCCATGATGGTTACGATTAATCGGAATCATCATCATGATGTGTACATGCAGCGTAATGAAGTGTACATGAAGCATTGACTAGAAACCCTTTGTTGCTGATTGTACCAGCCCGTGAGACGATGTCGATTAGCATTCCATGACCATGTTCTTCAACACCTTGATAGACGGAGGAAGATGTAGTGTTGGAGAACCATGGTTTGCACGACTCCTAAATTGACGTATTCAGGAGTCGTATGACCATTTCTCAATCATCAATCAACATGTAGATTAATATTCACCCTTTCCCCCCCTCAAAAATTGCATATGCCTGCCAACTGCAATTTTTGATGATTGAACTAGTGAATATGAATACCATCAACGGTAAGTAGCTCCACTTGACGGTACTTGAAGACTGACATGTTGTTTATTCACCCTTTCCCCCCCTCAAAAATTGCATATGCCTGTCAACTGCAATTTTTGGTTGAATAAGTGAATAATAGAATACTCCAATATGCGTCGATCCACTTGAAGACTGAATAAGCACGGAAAGAGCATGAAACTTGATGATGAGAATGGCCATAAATAAGAAGACTCCTCTTCTTTTGAAGATAAAGTGCACTCAAGCGTACACTTTTCTTTTCTTTGATGAACGAGGCCTGAACTGATATGAACAGGCGTCATTTCTCTCTTTTCTACTTCTCTCAACTAACTCGTTAGCAACCCCATTATCATTATGTCGGCTCCTTGTCGTGACTACTGATGGAGAAAACCCAATATGATTAACTTGAGACTGAAGTAACATAACCCGAACTTGTGACTTAAACTTGTACTAATGTGTGACAAAGAGCGGTGTAGAGACTTCGTGCAACATTGAATCCCTAAGTACTCTATACTCTTCAACCAACCAACCATCAAGTATAAGATGTACATCACCTCTTGGATATCCACAACTTCGTGTGACATTGAGCATTACAACGTAACTCCTTAAAGTGATAGTTATTTTGTAATAGAGAGAAAGAAAAAATAGCTAGATATCCAAGTCCTCGTCATTGTATATGTTGAAAGCTCGAACAAGGATCTCGAAGAATCTTCATCCAACCTCCCCGATATCTTCAGATACTAAGTACACGCACCCATGAAATTTCACTTCAGCCTCAAATAAATAATAATTAATTAACGCCGTAGTCACATCTTGTCGTTTAAATGCCCCGATCAAGTCCTTCATGATGTTTTAACTAAACTTTGATAATGGTTTTAACCCGATCATGGTCAAGAGCGCATAACCCATCATCACGGGATTTTACAAATCTATGATTTAAACCGAGAAGTAAGTTCTTTCGCGGGATTTTACAAAACCAAGAAGAAACCGTGAGACAGGAACGAATTAAATGTGGCATGACTGATTTGATTTTGGCTAATATCAGTTTGGGTTAAGAATATCCCGTGAGAATTACTGAGCACATCACAACTTTTAAATACTTTGGCCAACTAACCAACCTCGTACTCAGACAACTATTTGTGACCACTTGATGAAGGAAACCCGATATACCCATCTAGCAAGTGAAGTAGAATTCCTCAAATTTGTTACCTAAGCCTGCATTGTTGTTGGAAGAACGGTGTTGAATCTCTAAGTACTTAATGTTATCCTGACAAAGTATGAGACTTCCATCACCTCTTACGATTATACACAACGTCTTCTGCGTGTGACACTGAGTACAATAATGTAGCTCCTTTAAGTGATAGTTAACCAGGTCTTCAACCATCCACCTCGACTTCTGGAAACTAGATAACCCAAGTCTTCAACTTACATCTTAAGCACGAGCAAGTTATCATTGAAATCATGCATCCAACCATCCCCGATTTCAAGATAAAATAGGTAAACGCCTTCGTGAAATTCAACTTCAATTACGGAATACCAAAATGACCTTCGTGATCATCTTGAGCGGTTGAATAGTCAAAGGGAGAAGAAACATGCGCTAATTCTTAGCAGTGCCCATGACTCATAGTCAGTCCAATCAAAGATAGCTGTCTGACCAGCTGCTTGGATGTTATCAGGTGCAGTGCATGGAATAGTTGTCGTACTGTGTACAGGATTTTACAGTTCTTGAGATTTAACCGAGAAATAAATTCAAGAACAAACTGCACAACAGTAAGTATCAAACTGCTGAAATTTTAGGCAAATCACTAAGATCCAAACCGCTGAAAGCTAAACCACTGAAACTAGAACCGCTAATATTCAAACTGTTGGAGACTGAACCACTGAATCCTGAATCGCTACGATCTGACCCGCTGTAACCGGAACTGCTAAGAATCAAACCGCTGGAGACTGAACCGATACGATCTGACCCGCTGTAACCGGAACCGCTAAAATTCACATCGCTGGAGACGGAACCGCTAGGACATACACGCCTAATTCTCCCCCTCAAAAAGGGCATGCAATGACCTTTTTGCCAAAGCTGAGAGTCCGTGATGTTTGTGAATTTGACAAGCACAACATAGACACATAGAAAGAGGCAAATAAAACTACTTCAAAGAAGATGGTGATTAAGACTCTCCTATAGTAACCCCTCGTTTGTCTCCTCATCAATGGTTTAGCAGATTAATAAATTCCCTGAAGCTCATAATATGCCAAAACCGCTTGATGAAATATGTTTAACTTTAGAATATGTAAAAGGTTAAACCACGTCTCTGAACAACCACCTCCTGTCTTTAAGTCTGACCACCTCTTGAGAAGATCTTGTACTACAATCCCATTAGAAGCTTGAGAGACAACAATCACTTGATGAAGCTTGATAAAGGACAAGTTCGCGACTTATACTTGCACTAAATTTGTGATTTAGAACCTATATTGAGCACAACAACGTAACTCCTTTAAATATAGGTAGTGATATATACCCAACCTTCCATCCTTTATTGCATATATCCACTTCTTGAACTTCCAAGTCTAATCACCATAAATACGCTCGAGCAAGGATCATCAATCATCGTGCATCCAACCAACCCCAAGATGTATGAGATATTAAGTATACGAACCCGTGAATTAACAAACCAACCAAGTTACCATAATTTCTCAATTCCTGCAGATCTCGTAGCACAAACTTATCCCGAAAAATAGTCAAACCTCGTAAGTTTTATTATGTCAAAATCCATGTCCCGCCTACTTGTCCAAAATTGATTTGACGGGATTTTACCACTCTTGAGATTTAAACCGAGAAATCGAATCTTTCGCGGGATTTTCTAAAATCTACAAGAGAAACCGTGAAATCAACCAGAATACCCAAGAGCGAACTGCAATACTGATCTTCAAAATTCAAGTTAAAGAAGTCAAATCTCAACTTGATCAAATCGCAACAAGTCAAGTCACAGTTTTGTCAAATCGCAACAAGTCAAATCGCAATCAACCAAATTGCAATAAGTCAAATCGCAAGTGTCAACTTGCAATGTCAAATCACACCTGGTCAAATCGCAATTCGTCAAATCGCAACAAGTCAAAACGCAACTTGACAAATCGCAATTAATCAAATCGCAATTTGTCAACTGTAACTCAAATCGCAAAGATCAAATCGCAGGCTCACTCAAATCGTAGGCACCAATAGGACAACGCTGTCAAATCCACAACTCTGTAATCACGTTATCATTTATATACCCAAATACAAGCTGTGACGTTTTAGACTAATCCGATAATGGTATCCCGTAGTTATGTCCAACAAACCCGAACCTATCTCAACCCAAAATGATTGTCAATCACGGATTCTTGGAGCTCAATCAAAGTCGTTGTCCAAAATAATGCCCAAAGATTTATTCCAAGCCAACCACTTTAAAAGAATAATTTGTCCTTGTGGTAGTACACCAAAGCCCACGTGAGATAAATCCAATCAACACTTCAGCCCAAGAATACAAGTGAATCGTCCAACCTTTGGAAAAAATAGTTCATGAATACGTCCAGAATTCACGGCCAAAAAAGAATTAGTGACTCGTCCTTGTGTTACCAATCAACTCTTCAGCCCAAATGATAGAAGATAAGCCCAGTCCAACCTTTTGATTAACCCTAATTACTAGTGTATTTAACACCCACTCCTAATCCCCATTAACCCTAATCTCCAAATAATCCGCCCCCATCTCTTCATCCTTTCACACAGCCATCAATTAATCTCATTTAACCAAGATCAAATAACATCACAAAACCGAATCCATTTCTTCCCAGCTTCTAATCTCATAATCATCATCCATCCATTAATAAACACCCACTAAGAATGAGCCAATCAAAGATAATCTTGACTTTTCAGTGGGTCTCAGGTAAGGTTCATCGTGAGTCGTTTTCATATTGATCGAACAAAAGATAGAATGAAACACAAGTTGCTTGTGTTCTATCTTTGATTTTTCGGATATTACAAAAGTATCCTTGCTACTGTTCACACGTATGAGATACTTTAAGGTGTAATTATGTGTGAACAAACTGTTATTCAATTTTAATTTCTCCTTTCTAGTTGTTTGTTTACTGTGACCGAATGAAGGAGGAGGTCAAACACTTTTGTTTGAATTGTTTCTTTGATATTCGGATATCAAATGAAGGGTAGTCTTCAAAAACGATCTATGATGATAATCTCTTGTTGTTTAGTTTGTTGAACAAATCGTTGTGTAATCAAAGAGATAACCTGAGATCAATTACTTTTTATTTTCGTTTCTTGTCGATTTAAATCTGAGATGAAACTTCGTGGTTTTTTTCTTGTTCGGTTTAGGCTTTAACCGATTTGTTGTAGATATATGAGAGTGATGAAATAGGTTAGTGTTGGATCTGAGTTGGTTTAAAGTGGGTTGATATATGACACTGGTTGTTCAACAGGGTTGATTTTTCATGATTCGAATAAACCATAGAAGTCATAAGAATATGAGATGTGGTTACTGGTCAGTTCAGTTCGTTGTTATCGATTTGGACTCATGATGTTTAAGGCTGAAGTCACCCAACTGAGTCAAAGCACTGTGTTGTGGTCAAAGCATCTTAGACAAAACGCAACAACATTTGAAATTTTGGCAGCATTTGGTTTAGGTTAGGCCAAACAAATCGCTACTTACAGACAAATCTCTAGAACACAAATCGCTGGATGACAAATCGCTAGGACAGACAAATCGCTAGAACACAAATCGCTGCTTCCACAAACCGACAAGTCTGACAAATCGCTAATCACTAAGGACAAACCAGTCGCTTTCTAGCGTTTTGTCCTTTTGTCCTTCATAACCCTTTACAGCTACAATCCAAACTGCAGGTCTGACATGGGCAAAATAGCAACACGTGACATCCATGACAAACACAAATCGCAACAAAGAATCCGGCGAGATTCCGACCAAGTATTCCGACCAACAATTCTGACATTCTTGACCACATTTTTCAGACCACATATTGACCACAACTATTCCCAGGTTTGGTACAAAAGTCACAAGAATATGTATACTATCAGTTTTACATAACAAAAAAACTGTTAGCAGATTTATATTAGCCCGAATGAATACACTTTTGGACCATTAACACACCACACTTTTGGGCCATGAACTACCACTTAAAAATGTTGAAACAAACGTGGAACCAGCTTTAAAATTATGTACGAACCACAAAGAACTCAACAAGTAATTCAACCAGGAAAATAGCTTCAAAAAGCAGCTTGAAACCGTGAGACAAACCACAAAAATCAACACAACTACTAACCTGGCTCTGGTACCAATTGTAGGATCGAAACATGTTGATTATTGTGGGATTCGGGTGGCCTTGGATTATGGAAGATGAGATCCATGGTGGAAGAGTTAGAGAGAAGTTAGAGAGAGATGGGAAAACTTGTAAAAGATTAGATTAGTGTGTGAAATGTGACAAGGGTTCCAACCCTTCCCAAGTGTGGGAAGGGGTATATATAGTTCCTAATATTGGTGCCCCTAGTGGGCTGTGGAGTGAGCTGACAGTGGGTAAAGACCCGACCCACTCCACAAGTATAAATACGACTAAGCTAATAATACTAATATTACTAGTAATAATAATAAGCCTACGAGCTATATAAATGCTAAATAGATAATCGGGGTGACCGAACCTTCATCTAAATATTTATATTCCTAACATTTCTTTGTGGGGGTATTTATAGGAGAGTGGAGAGGGGTGTTGTTTGTAAATATTGGGTATCAAATGGTTTTAATGTGTAATTTTTGAAAACAGTTTTGTGAAAACCGTTTGATATCCGCATTAAATGCCACTCTTCCCATTACCCGTCTTTCACATAGTTATCAAGGTGAACAGTTGCGTTTTTCTGCAAAAGTGTCTTTTGCAGAGTGATGTCACCATGTATAATATCAAAAGATATTATTTGTGAGAGGGAAGCATTAAATGCCTAGTGGGGTGATGATGAGTGTTGAGGGGGCCAAGACATGGATGCCAGTTAGGCAGAGACATATATTCCATTAATTTAATGTGTCCATTTACCAACCTAGGACATTTACTAACTAAATACTTAGATGTGACAAATGGTAATTTTCACATTTTAAGTTAATAATAAATGCCTATTTATTATTTTTAAGCCGAGCATTTCTATGCGCGATTGCATGTTTCTGAGCATTTTGGAGCTTTTTTGGGAGCTATCCCGCATATTGTAGCTTACAGTCACTGCTGAAAAAGTTTATTTTTGTCAGTAAGCGTAAATTATTCAATTTCTAATAGTTACTGAAAAGTTTCGTTATTAACTGAGAAGCTTTCTTGTATTTACTGAAAAGCAACCCCACACACAAACCGATAGCACAGTATATGTAGCAGTCTGTAAAATTCACCAGTAATTTGTAAAGGTTAATCAAGTATTAATCACCATTACTGTTCAATTAACCATTTATATGGGAAAATTTTGAATTTTTGTTTATTACAAACACGTTAATACGTGATTCACCAAATATTGGAAACGAGCTCACACGCGGACCACAAAAATCAAATACACTCAATATACACCAAACGGATCCTTATACATATACTCGGCCCAACTTTTCTGGCCTGGTACTATTCACCAGCCCAACCCACTTTTTAAGTTTATTAATTCTCTTTTATAGCACTCGATCGAAAACCTTAACTTGGCCTCGATTTCCCTCAAATTCGACACACAATATATGTAACATTTTACACCACTAGACTCCTCACCCTCCAAAGAAACAGTATGTCGAATCCCACATTTTATTTCAAACATTTGATACACGAACGAGAGCCAAAGTAAATCGTCCTTGACATGATTTCAAGTTCATTCCATTTTTACCACATATTATACAATTCAATTTAAACTCATTTCCACCTAGCTCAATTATTTTTCTATGGTCATATATGAGTTCCCAAGTTCATTTCTCACATTATTTCACAATATCACACGTTACACTTTTATTTTGGACCCATTGGATCCATGTCGACATATATGGTTATACACAACTCGACTTAACAAATCTCACACATAAAATCCTTCCAAATATCTTTGAAAATCTTTCTCAAATTCTTAAAATCCCTGCCATGTTCCTGCCACCCCAAGTCGTGTTTCTAAAAGTCCAATATATACACTTATATGTCGATATATACACACATATATATAGTGTATACCACTTGTTGCTTACACACAAGGACTTTCAAGGCAATCATATTCTCTTAGTCCCCCTCAAATCTCTACTAAGATCGAGTACCAAATCCAACTTGTCCTTAAATATCATATATCGACTAGTACTACATGCATGCATGTCGATACACAAACATATATACCACTCGACTTAGGACTAAACTAACACTCCAACTCCCTCAAAAATCTTTATACTTGAGTATATATCACCAATTTCCCTGCGATTTCTACTACTCGAACCACTTGTTGCATTATTATACACTTTTTGATATATACTTGTGTATGTATACACGTAAAAACCCACTCACCCTTTATTCCCTTGTTCACACCTTAGCAAATATCTCATTTTCTCTACTTTTTTTCACTGCCGAGAGTCTCCAAGGAAAGGAGAAAAGTCCATAGTCATTCGAGCCATATTTCGAATCCAAGACACACCACTCGATTCATTGTGATCGTTTTTACAAGAGGAGGACACCCCTTTCGATTCCTAGTCTATATTCACGTTAAATCTCACCACCTTCTAAGGTGTAGTAAGTCATTTCGACTCCTTTTCCATTTAAATCTTTGTGGTTATTAATGTTTCATGCATGCTCAAATTTTATTTCGAACGTATATACTTTCTCAAAATATGTACGTGTTTTTATTATTTATTTTTCGTTAATACATAAACGACCTCCATCAAGAAATAGCCAACAATCGAGATACACCATCACTCAACACTGACATACTAATTTTAATACATATCGAGCACCATTTTGATCCTATATTACCTCGAATATATTTTATAACACATATACAAGTTGTTTTTCACTTTCGGACTATGTCTCTTGTCAAGTAGAAAGAACCTTTTAAAACCAAATACACACACACAATTTATGGTTTTTAATACTCGACATGTTTCTTTATATACTCACCTAATAAGCTATGCAAATAAGCTCTTGATATAAGCTTGTATTAGTCCTTTTTAAACACCCAATTGTTCGCTACATGAAACTAGTCGAAATCCTTATATATATTACGTGTGGGCTTAAAGCCCAACAAGTTATTTTTAAGCACTTAGAATAAGCTACTGGTATAAGCTCTTTTGTTATGTTTTTCTAACCATAAAATAGGCCCAATGATCGAAAAACCTTAACGGGCCTTTAATTTCACTCGTTAAGCCTATTAAGCTTAAAAATAAGCTCTTTGACCAACAAGCAGTTGATTTTGACTTAAATAAGCTTTATAAAGTTATTAAAACTTTTAGAAATCTTTTCACACTTTTTTGTGATTTTTGGACTAAGTTTGCAAAATATTTCAACTTTAAGGATTAAAATTGCCAACTTGACAAAACAATGTTAAAAACTGTAAATAAAGTAACCTGAGGGTAGAAAATGCTAAAACAATAAACTTGAAGCTTAAAAAGTCATTTTGGAACCTTTTTGGACTAAAAATGTAAACAAGGACTAACGGTGCAAAACTAACTCCGTTAAGGTAAAAAGTGTAAAAATTGGTATAAGTACAAGGACCAAACTGTAACTTTAACTCATATACATTTCTATTTGACATTTTACACTTTTCAACACAATCACGTGCATATTCACCATTTGTTTTAATATATTCAAACACGTTACGTTATATTTATATATAACGAATTTTAAACGATTTAACTTGACGTTTCATTCAACCATTTTCGAGGAAACGATATTTATGATTTCAATAACATAAAAACAAGATAATATTATATATAATATTATTTTTGAACTTTAAGCATTTTAAGCATATCACTCACTCACATCACCAATCAAATCGTTATCCGTTACTCGTTTTCACAATCACTATTCATATTAAGTCAAATTCTCAGACTTTACCATTAATCAAGTCGTGTGTTGAAGCTGTACCCGTAACTCACTTGATTTCACATTTCACCTTTCCAGTTACACACGAGGTGAGTCATAGCCCCTATTTTTATACGTTTTGATTTACTATTTAGGGAGATACATACTCAACTATATTTATTTACTTTCACAAGCACTCTAAAAACATTCATGGTTTACCGTGAGTTATAGCCCCTTCTTTTACTTATTTTGAACTCTTTGGGGGAGATACATGCTAGTTCTACTTACAAATTTACTCATTTACCTTAAACATTGTACTCAATTGATGACACTCTCAAATTTCTTATTGAAACATAATACTTGTTTTCACTCCCAAAAGTAATATACACTTTCACGAATCACCATGAATTTATACACCACTTTTATATGTTTTCCAATCTCTTAGGGAAATACATGCTACAAAATAAAACACAAGTATTTTATGTATGCTACATTTGATTGATATTGCCTAAGTTACTTTAATGCCAAAAGCCCCTCATATCATGAACCATTAATCACTTGCGAGTGAACGTGAATATAGTGAACAGACTCGAAATCTGTTGGAGGCTAACTGCCTATTCCACTAATACTTGATGGATAGCCTTAGTTGCTAGTCGTATTAGTCGCAATGCATTATATTTGAAGTAAAATAGGAAATTGCCAAATCCCCTATCACCCGAGGGCCATAACTCATGCCATTAATTTGGATTGTTCCCCTATAACTCATGCCATTAATTTGGATCGTTCCCCACCGAATCCCGGTACTCTGTTAACGTTTGCGTGTCATGAGACTTGGGACAATATATATATATATATATATATATATATTATATATATATATATATATATATATATATATACAGCTGCAATATCACCATTTCAAATTACGATTGTAATTCTCATGCAATCGGCACCATCACCATTTCAAATTATTATTGTAAATCACATGAAATCCTACACTTGTGTTACAACTCACTTATGGTTTTCACCCCATGTAACTCACTACTAATTTCATCAGTATTGGTATTCATTTCAATTATCACCTCACACTCAAAATTATTGAAATCAACTGTTTACTTATAAACTCTATGAACTCACCAACCTTTGTGTTGACACTTTTAAGCATGTTTATCTCAGGTAATTAACGGAGCAGACAAGACACGGAGTGGGCACTAACTGATGGTTTTTGTGGTGTAAAATAAATTATGTCATTCAATTCAAACTACTACACCCTTTTATGGGATTTCACAACTCTGATATTTCACTTTTGTATCTCAAATATTATTTGAATGACAATAACTTTCAAAACGCCTCTTTTGAGCCGTTTTCTATGATTATGACTATGATCCTCCCCGTAATACCCCGATTAGTCTTCCGCTGTTAACTCATAATTTAGGGGGTTTTACAGATTGGCATTAGAGACATGGTTATAAGAACCAAATGTTTTTAAACATTGGACTATAACTACACTTTCAAAATGAATGATTTTACACCATACCACTTTACGCCCTCCGTGCCTGCATATCACCGTGCTCAATACATTACCTATCAAAAATATTTACTCTCACACACTTGATTATTTCACCTTTATTTTCACACCCTTGATGTTATTAATTACTTACATTTACTACTTTCGGGTTACTACAGTACCATGTCTACAGTATCACACCTTGGCATCTCATCATTGGACATGGAATCCGAGAGCACTTTATCACCTATTACCTCACCCATAGTTCCTAGCACATCGACTGCTACAGTGTCGAACACCCCACCTATGACACCTGTTGCACTAGGTAACCCAGACTCACCCATATTAGAAGACTCGTACGTACTAGCTAGACGGGCATATATTTCATCACCTCACCCAAAGAACCGTCCAGTTTCTCTCACTTACACTCCACTTACAGATGATCAGTATATGCAAACTTAGAAGTGACTGCCTGCAGCTGATTCGGAGACTCCATTACCTACACCACCACCCCTACCTGTACCGGTTTTCCGGCACAGACAAGTCAGGATTTTAGCACCTTATGAGCCCGAACCATTCATGACACCATTTCAGAGCCACCTCAATGGCCGTATCAAGAAGCATACACCTCGCAAGAGGGTACGCCTACACCTAGTTCCGATTATACCACCATCACCACCTCTATCCCTTACATCACCATTGGATATGATCAGGATGACACCCCCATTATCTCCTGAGCATACCTTACCACCACTACTATCATCATCCCCTCCACCGTCAGTTAGACCCGACTACTCGTTTAATCTACTCATCCAATCATACCTGTTTGCACCTCACCAACGGGAGCCGACTCCTGAGAAGGATTTACCCTCTCAGATCTCCTTCATCATTACTATTTCCCACCTATTTTCATTCCTCCAGCCTGAGTCTTCGAGACTGGAGAGAGCTTCAGGACAGCAGTTGCCTGCACACCTACACCTTCCACCATCATGACGCAACTAGAGCGTCATGAGGAGCAGATCGATACACTCCTGAACATCATTGACAGAACACCGGTCGACCGCCCCGAGACGGTCAACGACACCCTACATGACCTTTTATCAGACAAGATGGACCTTCAGAATGGACTGACGAGGTTTCAGTCAGAGATGTTCGAGACACGCTCCCACATGACAGTTTTACAATGAGAAAGATAGCAGACAAATATACAGAGACTTTTAGAGCAGATCATAGAGCTCCAGGGACACATGAATGAGACATTCCAGTAGTTAGACATACATCACATCAGTTGTAGTTTTGAGGCATTTTAACCTGCCGCATGGGGCATTAATAAAAGACCTTGTATCATTTGTTTTGTAAAACAATCGATCAAGTTATTAGTATTATGTTGTTTGTTATGGATTTGCTACATATTGATGCGGAGTTATGGTTGTCTCCTTATATTCATGTGTGTAGTGATTGTACCCAATCATGTCGTGATCTTATGATTTCTCAGTTGGTTGCAATTTCACATTGTGATAAGATTGTTAGGACTTGTATACAATCACTCTATTACTCAATTTATTCTAAACACGGTCATTATGTGAATTCTAAATCCATGATTCTTGTGATATTAATAGAAGATGGCCAGCACGAGAAAGACAAATACCTCACCGACACCAACCCCAACTTTAACTCCCGAAGCTATCCGGAAATTGGTAACCAACATCATTGCTGCAGTACTCGAAGCGACTACAGTAGCTCGTCCGAGTAGCAACAATAAAGCAACGGGAGAAAGGGAGACGGCTGCGTCTTGTAAGTGTACCTATGAGAGTTTCACGGGTTGTAAACCAACTCACCTTAAAGGTAAAGAAGGAGTGACTGAACCTGCCATCACCAGTACCCAAGGATTTCTAGACCAAGAAGTTAAACGGGGTACTACATCCAAGAGAAATGATCATAATCGAAAACTGGATGGGAGAGAAACCACTACTCTCAACAACTGCAGGTACCACAACAACAACAACAATCGTAACCACAATCATCTACAAGATCGCAACAACTACCACAACCAACAAGAATACATGCAGGAAGCTGGCAGAGACTGCATCGCCACACCTGCTAACAGAAATGGTTATCGTGGGAAGCAACCTCTATGCAAACAATGCAAGATGCATCACATCAGACTTTGCATTGCTAAGTGCAGGAAATGCCAGAGAATGGGCCACAAAACAGGAGACTGCAAATTCACAGGCGCTAATACGCAGCCAGTAGCCGTAGTATGCTACGGATGTGGTGGAAAAGGACACTACAGGAATCAGTGCCCAACCCAGAATACCAATTAGAACAACAAGGCCAGTGGAAGAGAATGGAAGCTCGTTAGAACCCCAACAACATCAAAGGACAACAACAATGTTAGGAAAAAGAAGAAATTCCTGTTGTAATAAATAAACCATAGTTCAAACCCTCTAGAGTTGTATTTCCTGTTGTACTTTAACTTAGGTACGATCGAGTAACCTAAGTGTAACAACCACCTTTTTATCTTATGAGATCCCTATCTTGTACTATTTCCATGATAATGACAACCTACGTCTATTATAGTATCTATTCTATTTACCCTATTCATAATCATTTTGTAACAATACACTACTATCCCATTAAGAATCTGGTTAATAACATTCCTGACCGAACAATAGACTATTATCATCCTATAAGGTTCTCTCACAAACACTAGGATCCATTTCAGAACTATCCTATTACCACCCTAGAAATTTCTAATCCATCACAGTTGTGCGAACCGATTTTTCTTGTTACCTTGAAAAATTATTTAGGTTTCCATTTTACAAAAACAACACGTTGAACACCATCTAAAACCTCTTAAGAAACATAACACTATTTTGACTGAGCCAAGCATCACATCATTGGTCCTCAATTATACATAGCCTGATCACCTATGTCTAATTCAGGAAGAATCATGTCATGAATGAAACAGTCAACTTTCCAAATTTCCTGAAACAATCTTCATTCAAAATCAAAACCTTATGACGAGACAAACTGTTCGTAAACATCCCTCTTGACAACACACTATAGATATCTACACCTATTACCCATCATCCGAATGAAAGAAATCCGACATGAGTACGAACTCGAGGATCACAAAAATTCATAAAAAAATATATGGAAAGCATAAATAACGTAATTTTTATTAGAATCCACGAAAATTAATACATAACGATATAATTAGCAACGGTAGTGCTAATGTTACAAAGATCACTAAGTAAGGTATAGAATCGCCAATAGGTTGACCCGCCAAGCCAATGAAAAACACCACCACACCTACGAGAGCGAGATCCACTACGGGATGTATCACCTTGAGTATTCTGTACGATAAATACGAACAAATCAGCAACGCGTTAACTAAAGACATGGTCTTATAAATAAAAACAAACAAGTCTTGTTACACATTCATTAAAGATTACATAGAAATTAAACACAACAAAGACTTATTTTAACAATCCTAACGCAAGACTATTACCCCCATATTTTATCCACGCCAATGGCTAAACCCACAAGTGGTACGAGAATCACCAAAACCCCGGCCAAAAATTTGCAGTCTTCATCTGGAACATAGACCAAGTAGATGGCGGCAACAACAATATACACGATTGCTAGAATAGTAACAAGGTGCGGCATTTTGAAAAGAATTGATGAGAGAAATATGAGTGGTGGAAGAATGAAAATTTATGGGGTATTTATAAAGAGGAAAATAGCCGTTAGATTCACTGTTCATAGCCGTTATAATTCACTGTTCATAGCCGTTGGAAATTACTATTCATAGCTGTTAGGTTCACTAGGTGGCGAGACATTCAAATTATTTCTTTTAGTGTGATATTAAAAATTCGTGACAAATACCTACACTTATTCACTTAGACAATCCTAACCACTACCTTAGACTTTAATTCTGGGACGGAATTCTGTTTGACGAGTGGGTACTGTCGCAATCTGTAAAATTCCCCAGTAATTTGTAAAGGTTAATCAAGTATTAATCACCATTACTGTTCAGTTAACCATTTATATGGGAAAATTTTGAACTTTTGTTTATTACAAACACGTTGATACGTGATTCACCAAATATTGGAAACGAGCTCACACGCGAACCACAAAAATCAAATACACCCAATATACACCAAACGGATCCTTATATATATACTCGGCACAAATTTTCTGGCCTGGTACTATTCACCAGCCCAACCCACTTTTTAAGTTTATTAATTCTCTTATATAGCACTCGATCGAATCACCCTAACTTGGCCTCGATTTCCCTCGAATTCGAAACACAATATATGTAACATTTTACACCACTCGGCTCCTCACCCACCAAAGAAACAGTATGTCGAATCCCACATTTTATTTCAAATGTTTGATACACGAACGAGAGCCAAAGTAAATCGTCCTTGACATGATTTCAAGTTCATTCCATTTTTACCACATATTATACAATTCGATTTAAACTCATTTCCACCTAGCTCAATTATTTTTCTATGATCATATATGAGTTCCCAAGTTCATTTCTCACATTATTTCACAATATCACACGTTACACTCTTATTTTGCACCCATTGGATCCATGTCGACATATATGGTTATACACAACTCGACTTAACAAATCTCACACATAAAATCCTTCCAAATATCTTTGAAAATCTTTCTCAAAGTCTTAAAATCCCTGCCATGTTCCTGCCACCCCAAGTTGTGTTTCTAAAAGTCCAATATATACACTTATATGTCGATATATACACACACATATATAGTGTATACCACTTTTTACCTACACACAAGGACTTTCAAGGCAATCTTATTCTCTTTGTCCCCTTTAAATCTCTGCTAAGATCGAGTACCAAATCCAACTTGTCCTTAAATATCATATATCGACTAGTACTACATGCATGTATGTTGATACACAAACATATATACCACTCGACATAGTACTAAACTAACACTCCAACTCCCTCAAAGATCTTTATACTTAAGTAGATATCACCAATTTCCTTGCCACTTCTACTATTCGAACCACTTGTTGCATTATTATACACTTTTTGATATATACTTGTGTATGTACACACGTAAAAACCCACACACCCTTTATTCCCTTGTTCACACCTTAGCGAATATCTCATTTTCTCTCCATTTGTTCACTACCGAGAGTCTCCAAGGAAAGGAGCAAAGTCCATAGTCATTGTAGCCATATTTCGAATCCAAGACACACCACTCGATTCATTGTGATCGTTTTTACAAGAGGAGGACACCCCTTTCGTTTCCTAGTCCGTATTAACGTTAAATCTCACCACCTTCTAAGGTGTAGTAAGTCATTTCGACTCCTTTTCCATTTCATCTTTTTGGGTATTAATGTTTCATGCATGCTCACATTTTATTTCGAACGTATATACTTTCTCAAAATATGTACGTGTTTTTATTATTTATTTAACGACCTCCATCAAGAAATAGCCAACAATCGAGATACACCATCACTCAACACTTACATACTCATTTGACCATTAAGCTTAAAAATAAGCTCTTTGACCAATAAGCAGTTGATTTTGACTTAAATAAGCTTTATAAAGTTATTAAAACTTTCAGAAATCTTTTCACACTTTTTTATGATTGTTGGACTAAGTTTGCAAAATATTTCAACTTTAAGGATTAAAATTTCCAACTTCACAAAACTATGTTCAAAACTGTAAATACATTAAACTGAGGGTAGAAAATGCTAAAACAGTAAACTTGAAGCTTAAAAAGTCATTTTGGAACCTTTTTGGACTAAAAATGTAAACAATGACTAACGGTGCAAAACTAACTCCGTTAGGGTAAAAAGTGTAAAAATTGGTATAAGTACAAGGACCAAACTGTAACTTTAACTCATATACATTTCTATTTCACATTTTACACTTTTCAACACAATCACGTGCATATTCACCATTTGTTTTAATATATTCAAACACGTTACGTTATATTTATATATAACGAATTTTAAACGATTTAACTTAATGTTTCGTTCAACCACTTTCGAGGAAATGATATTTATGATTTCAATAACATAAAAACAAGATAATATTATATATAATATTATTTTTGAACTTTAAGCATTTTAAGCATATCACTCACTCACATCACGAATCAAATTGTTATCCATTACTTGTTTTCACAATCACTATTCATATTAAGTCAAATTGTCAGACTTTACCATTAATCAAGTCGTGTGTTGAAGCCGTACCCGTAACTCACTTGATTTCACATTTCACCTTGCCAGTTACACACGTGGTGAGTCATAGCCCCTACTTTTATACGTTTTGATTTACTATTTGGGGGAGATACATGCTCAACTATATTTATTTACTTTCACAAGCACTCTAAAAACATTCACGGTTTACCGTGAGTCATAGCCCCTTCTTTCACTTATTTTGAACTCTTTGGGGGAGATACATGCTAGTTCTACTTACAAATTTACTCGTTTACCTTAAACATTGTACTCAATTGATGACACTCTCAAATTTCTTATTGAAACATAATACTTGTTTTCACTCCCAAAAGTAATATACACTTTCACGAATCAGTATGAATTTATACACCACTTTTATATGTTTTCCAATCTCCTAGGGAAATACATGCTACAAAATAAAACACAAGTATTTTATGGATTCTACACTTGATTGATATTGCCTAAGTTACTTTAATGCCAAAAGCCTCTCATATCATGAACCATTAATCACTTACGAGTGAACGCGAATATAGTGAACAGACTTGAAATCTGTTGGAGGCTGACTGCCTATTCCACTAATACTTGACGGATAGCCTTAGTTGCTAGTTGTATTAGTCGCAATGCATTATATTTGAAGTAAAATAGGAAATTGCCAAATCCCCTATCACCCGAGGGCCATAACTCATGCCATTAATTTGGATTGTTTCCCCATAACTCATGCCATTTATTTGGATTGTTCCCCCACCGAATCCCGGTACTCTGTTAACGTTTGCGTGTCATGAGACTTAGGGCAACATATATATATATATATATATATATATTATATATATATATATATATATTATATATATATATATATATATATATATATATATATATATACAGATGCAATATCACCATTTCAAATTACGATTGTAATTCTCATGCAATCGGCACCATCACCATTTCAAATTATGATTGTAAATCACATGAAATCCTACACTTGTGTTTAACTAATTTACATACAACTCAATTATGGTTTTCACCCCACGTAACTCACTACTTATTTCATCAATATTGGTATTCATTTCAATTATCACCTCACACTCAAAATTATTGAAATCAACTGTTTACTTATAAACTCTATGAACTCACCAACCTTTGTGTTGACACTTTTAAGCATGTTTATCCCAGGTAATTAACGGAGCAGACAAGACACGGAGTGAGCACTAACTGAGGGTTTTTGTGGTGTAAAATAAATTATGTCTTTCAATTCAAACTACTACACCCTTTTATGGGATTTCACAACTCTGATATTTCACTTTTGTATCTCAAATATTATTTGAATGACAATAACTTTCAAAATGCCTCTTTTGAGCCATTTTCTATGATTATGACTATGATCCTCCCCGTAATACCCCGATTAGTCTTTCGCTGTTAACTCATAATTTAAGGGGTGTTACAGTATATATGGTAGCAGTCAAATAAATGCATTTTTGAGAAAATAATAATATTTTATTATAATTCTGACGAAAACGTCAATAAAAACTTTATTTTGCGTATACGTGTCCAAAAATGTCAAACTGGTACTTTACGGTAACATTTAAGCTTAAACCGACACACAGTACACCAACGAGGAGCAAAAATCTTTTTCCCCCCTCCTTCTTGTCATTTGCCGCTCAAACCCTACACAAGAGGACAAGATTTTTTATCTTAATGGTCTAGTTAGTGGATGATGACATAAGGGCTTTGTTTGTTACTTAAATGGTAACACAAACTAAAACACACACAAGTATTTTTCATCAAAACTTACTCTTTAAACTCTTTCACTTCCCTCAAACCATTCGACACTCAAATTCAAGATCTACAAAAATCTATTGAAGTTAGAGCTAATCGGGGTGTACTTACAAGTGTTTTGGGTTAATCGGAACGTATTATAGGTAAATTTGGTGCAATTTGGGTAGTTCTTGGGTCTCCTACCTCTCGACTTTATTTCAAGACTTTGTAAGGATCCTCAAAACTTGTTCAATCTTGTTTATTACATGTTCTTGTGATGTTTAAAAGTGTTACCAAGTGCTTATTATGTATGTTTTGCTAAAATAAAAAAGCTAGGGTTTGATATATATATTATGGTTGCTCGACTTTTTTTGAAGTTTTATACTAGTTTTGTTATTTCTTGCTTGTGTGGTAAATCTTTTTGCTTGTGGTACTAGTTTGATGATACAAATGTGATTAGTGTTAATTACGCGAGTTTAAAACGAAATATGCACTTGTTTGTGTGTATATATAAATTGGCTCATGGGAAAAATAAATAAATATTGGGGTTTTGAAAAACATAAATTCTTGGCTCTATAGGTGAAATGATGAAATTGGTGCTTAATATATTATTTTGAATAGCTTATTGAATAAGCTCTAGCTTTTTATGTTTTGACTTATTTTGGGTCAAAGGGGTCGTACGACACATATTGGGCCGAGCCCAATATGTTTTGGCCTTGGTTGACCATTTGACTTAATGGCTTATTTATAAGTGTTTATTTGACTTATTTAAAAATCGCTACAAAAACTATTCGGACTAAAATGGCTTAAAGGTTTAAAACAATTTTTGGGCTTATGATGTGCTCGACACAAAATGGGCCGACCCCATGAGTTCTCGGCATTGCTTTGACTTTTTTTTACCTAATGGCTTATTTGATGTGCTAAATTGATTTTTAGAAACTTAACGATATATATATCGTATATTAAAAATGTTAAATGACTTTTGTGCTAAACTTGGAATATTGGACTCATTATGTACTTTTCGGACAAATAAATACTTCGGATGACAAAAATGAGTTTTCGAAAATTTTTCGACCTCTTATAAATATTTTGACTTATTAAAACGTTATATATCAATTAAAACCGTTTTGGACTCGTTTTGACACTTTAAGTCCGATAAGACAAATAAATGGGCTTTTCGGCCCAAATTTGTAGTTGTTGACCTTTTGAAAGTATTATGACTAAACGTTGACTTTTGTATCAAAAACCATAATTAAGAAGTAAACGTAACGATAAATATACATTTTGGACTAGTTTTGCAAATATAGTTAACGTAAGGGATTATTTTAGGAAATTGCAACAATTGGGAAAAATGGAAAAGTTTGAATAAACGAATAGGTCATGGCTGATTATTCTAAAATTTTGACACTTAGAATATTTTCGGATTAAAACCGTCTAAAAGACGAAACGGATTATTTTTATTATTAAAAATATTAATTCTTCTAAATTAATATTTTTAGACTTTATAAGGCTCATAAATATATTTTAGATATTTATACACTTACGCTTATTTGATTTCTCAAAATTAAATACTTAGTATAAATTCTTTTATAATTATTATTATATTATAAATAATTATAATATTTATAATATAATAGTACCCCACTATCACCAATATCATATTAATTATTCAATACCTATTTAATTAATTATAAGTTTTAATTAATTAAATACTTAATTATTAAATATATATATATACGATAATATATATATTACTTACGCATTTTGTGACGACAAGCACTGAGCACGGAAGTTCCGTCGCACGTATTTTCACCGTACACTTTCACCATGAGCCATCACCAAAGAGTCTTAAACGATGAACTATTTTGAATTGTACCTTACCACACAGCAAGTAAGAAATACACGAGCACTTGACACACGTAAACCTTTCAATTGAGTTAAAACATTTAAAACACGAATATTTCGCTAAGACTTACCATACTGATCTAGGTCGCGTGTCGGAGCGGTTGCACTCTGTTGTTATTGACTAGCAGATTGCTATTGTTATTAAGGTGAGTTTATAGCCCCATTTTTATACGTATTGTTTTTATAAACCTTGGGGTGAGAAACATGCAAAACTGTTTTCATGGACCAAATTGAACGTTGTTTTTATACACACTTGTATGCGGAAACCTAAGTTAGCTGAATCCCATTGCGCCCACTATCATCAACCGTCAATTCCCGCTGGGAAACGCGTGTGATATAAATAGATCTATTGGGGGTGACTCCCCCGTTCGGTTGGGCCGGCATGGTCATCGCGAACGTATACCATATCAAAATTTGCCGAGTGTCTGGGGATTAACACTCGCGGGCACACTTTATTTGCTATGCCGGGTGGATATTTTTGTTAGTTTCGGTTGTGACTTAGCGTTTGCATACCGAATTAGTGTGTTTGCTGAATTATTTGCTATGGTCCATAGGTGCTTATTTACTTTAAACCTATGAACTCACCAGCGTTAGCTGACTTTTAGCATGTTTTTCTCAGGTATATGAGAATGTGTTTAATGAAGGCAGGGCATGGCAATGGTCATAAGTTTGTTGGAAATGTTTTTGCTTATGCTTTAAACTCTGAATTTGGGACCGCTTTGTTAAATGGGCTTCATTTTATTTGAATTGAACTTGATGTATGACAATATAACTTTGGATATGTAAACTATTTTAAAATGGATTTTTTTTATCCGTTCTCTATATCTTTGTGTTGTGATTATCGATTTAGTAGCACCCAATATGTATGCTTCTGCAAATCTTGATTTTTGGGGGTGTTACAGATTGGTATTCAGAGCCTAGGTTATAGAGAACTAGGTGTATAAAAACCCTAAACTATAACCAGTTTATGAAAAACGTTTTCTTATGACCGCCAGATGCATGCCTGCCTAGCTTGCCATGATTTGATCGCTAATTGCCTTATATGATTAAGCGTTATACTATGTTGTTTGAGTATTTTACTTAACATATATGATATAAGTATTTTCTATATACTTACACATACCATACCATAATTGTCACAGACCATGTCCTTACATAACGTCATTATTTCACTTTGAGTTGAATACTCGCTACATACAACATGAATTCACTTTCTGTTTGACTCCAAGTTTGGACAACCGTCTTATTCTTTCGAAACACTTATATTACTATCGTAAAGGAACCCACCAACTTATGTGAGCACGACCCTAACCTACCACCTTATAACATATCTCCTGGAACCATCTACTCTTAGGACACATCCTTGCTACGTCTCACACTTCTTTTCTCATTATGAAGGACCATGTCACCTGAGAGGCAAGACCTAAATTCCGCAGCCATGGAACAACTCGTAGCCCAACGAGTAGCAAAGACTATTGCTGCCTACGAGTTAGGAACTCGCACGGCTTGCGACTTAATGAACCGAGAGGCACTTCAAGAAGCTGAGAACATTAACAAAATGAGGAAACGGGATAACAACCTAGGAAACAAAAGGCGCTCAGAAAGCCAAAGTTGGCCAAAACCTTTACTGCTGGACCTAGTAACAGAAAGGCTTATGCTAGAAAGTTACCAATGTGTAGTCGTTGCAAACTACATCACAATGGACCTTGCACCGTGAAGTGCCACAAATGCCAGAAGGTCGGACATCTGGCTAGAGGTTGTAGGTCTAAAACCTTTTCAGTAGCACAAAAAATACCAGGGAACAATCGGAAGGCTGAGGTAACCTGTTATAGGTGTAGAAGGAAGGGACACTACAGGGTCGAGTGTCAGGAACCGAAGGACCAAGGAAAAGTGAACAATCAAGGAAAATAGGGAGCGGAAGGAAACCAAGACCCAAATTTGATGTCATATGAATGACTACCCTATGTAACGAGACCTAAGCTTAGACTCTTTTAAGTAACATTTCTATAAGACTTCAGTAGTATCTTTTGTGAACCCCGTCGTATTGTATGGATTTGGTGAACTTTTATTATGAGATGTAAGCTTATTTTACTCCTGACTATCAGCGGTCCTATGTCAACTAGACGTACCAATTTCCGCCCGTTGCACTACTTATTTTTACTATCATTTAACAAACCACTTTTTCATCATTTTTCAACTATTTGAACTCGTATTATAAACCAGTTGTCTACCATATTATCTTTTCATGAAATAATAAATTGTATAGCCACAAACACTCGAACTTTTGCAAGTATTTCACAGACTATCTCACAGTCATACTACAAATCGTTTTATTACCAGATTACTGAATCAAAGTTTTGACCTCACTACTTTCTTTGAAACAAGGAACTTTCCTCATATTGCCTTACGAAATGTTTTACTAACAATTTATAAGCTAAACTATAACTTGGATACTATTTTTCCAATAATGAATTGTTTTCCTATTACTCTATAAATTGGTTGCAAACCATTTTACAAACTATTCTGTTACCGCCTGGAAAATTATTTACTTTTTGAAAGGTAGTTTATGCTGTAAGCTCGCGAGCAGAAAAACCAATATGTTTTCTTGTAACTAAACTCAGCATCACATCGTTGGACCCCAATTATACAAAGCCTGATCACCTATGTATAATTCGGGTAGGACCATACTATGCTAGGAATGGTTGCCTTAAATTTTTACGTAAGTCGAATCTTTTATTTCCTTTTTTTTCTCGTGAAATCAGAAACTCGGGTGTGTGAGCACATAAAAGGAGTGCAAGTCATGGGCATCCATACTAGGAAACACCGTAACTAAATAGGCTTTGACGCCAAGATACCACCTAGAACTAGCCTTACTTTATACCACATCCAAAGCCGAAAGGGTAACTTACACCACTAGCCAACATAATATGACCCCACCGATTAACATCTTACGGTACACTACCATTTTTTATTCCGAGACACTGCATCGTCTATCAGACAAATCTTACCGAGCCAACCAACTGACTGCTAGTAGCAATCAACACCATCTTTCAAGGTCGACTCTAGACCTGCAAAACTCCTCAACTAACAGCGACCTATGCCCACAAAACTTGGAGACATCGACAACATCCCTAATGTAGACTAGATTTCGAAATACCAAGTTGTAATCACCTATGGTGGGAAACTCGTCCGCGTGCCTTATGGAAATAGGATCCTAGCAACACAAGGAGGACCCCTGGACAAAAATAAACAATGGGTGAACCACTAAACTTTCAGGGACTAGAGACTTATCAAAAATAGACTTGTGACCCATCAGAAATCTTAAGACCTTGCAGAGTAACCTGAGACATTATCTTTGGAATAGTTGTCTAACCCTTCACTAATTCCTTAGGGATACTGGCCTGGCTAGGACATGAGATTTTATAGAAACACCCTATCATTTAGCACTAACGAAATTGCAAGAGCTGTCAAACCAGTTGGCTGAACTTTTAGGGAAAGGTTTTATCAGACCGAGTTCTTCGCCTTGGGGAGCTCCGGTCCTGTTTGTTAAGAAGAAGGATGGATTCTTCAGGATGTGTATCGACTATCGGGAGCTGAATAAGCTAACCATCAAGAATCGATACCCACTCCTGAGAATCAACGACCTATTCGATCAACTACAAGGTTCATCAGTTCACTCCAAGATTGACCTGAGATAAGGTTATCATCAACTCCGAGTCCGGGAAGAGGATATCCCGAAGACTGCATTTAGAACCCGATATGGCCATTATGAATTCCAAGTTATGCCATTCGGCTTGACTAACGCACCAACCATATTCATGGACCTCATGAATCGGGTGTGTAAGCTGTACTTGGATAAATTCGTGATCGTGTTCATTGACGACATCTTGGTATATTCTAAGAATGAGAAAGAGCACGAGGAACACCTCAAGCTAATCTTAGAATTATTGAAGATGGAGGAGTTATATGCCAAGTTTTCGAAGTGTGAATTCTGGATATCAACTGTGCAGTTTCTGGGCCACGTGATCGATAGTCAAGGCATTCACGTAGATCCCGCAAAGATCGAGTCAATAAAGGATTGGGCGACACCCACAACACCCACCAAAATACGCCAATTCATAGGACTTGTCGGTTATTACCGAAGGTTTATTGAAGGCTTCTCCAAGATAGCGAAGCCTTTGACTAAACTGACACAGAAGAATGTGAAATATGACTGGGGAGATAAGGAGGAAGAAGCTTTTCAATTCCTTAAGGAAAAGTTGTGTAGTGCACCAATTTTGGCCTTACCTGAAGGTAGTGAAGACTTTGTTGTTTATTGCGACGCTTCACACAAAGGTTTAGGAGCCGTGTTAATGCAGAGAGAGAAGGTGATAGCATATCTTCTCGACAACTAAAAACCCATGAGAAGAACTACACAACCCATGACCTAGAGTTAGGATCAGTTGTGTTTGCACTTAGAATCTGGAGGCACTATCTCTATGGCACAAAGTGCGTGGTGTATACCGACCACAAAAGCCTACAACACATCTTGAACCAGAAGGAGCTGAACATGAGACAGCGCCGATGGTTAGAATTGCTTAGCGACTATGATTGTGAGATTCGTTACCTCCCAGGTAAGGCAAATGTGGTTGTCGATGCCCTGAGCAGAAAAGAGTGGATCAAATCTCTTAGAGTCAGATCGTTAGGAATGACGATCAGTTCACCGCTTCCCGCGAAAATTCTTGAGGCTCAGGTCGAGGCACTCAAGGAAGAGAACCGACCGTGTGAGAAGATTTACGGAATGCCAGAGAGTGAGAATGGCTTCGTAAAGAGATCCGATGGAGTTTTGTGTTATGGGGACAGGAGTTGGATCCCGCTATACAAAGGAATTCGTGATTTGATCATGCACGAATCCTACAAATCCAAATACTTCATCCATCCAGGATCCGACAAGATGTACTTGGATTTGAAGAAGCTATATTGGTGGCCAAACATGAAGGCCGACATAGCTGAGTACGTTAGTAAATGTTTAACATGTTCGAAAGTCAAGGCTGAACACCAGAGACCATCCGGTCTACTTATACAACTTGAAATTCCAGAATGGAAGTGGGAGCACGTCACTATAGATTTTATCACCAAACTGCCTAAGACATCGAGCAGTTATGACACGATCTGAGTAATCGTGGATCGTCTCACTAAATTTGCTCATTTCCTTCCTATAAAGGAGAATGATAGCATGGACAAACTTTCACGACTGTACATGGAGGAAATTGTCGCAAGGCATGGTGTGCCTGTTTCTATCATCTCTGATCGAGACAGTCATTTCACATCTAACTTCTGGAAGTTGCTCCAGGACACATTGGGAACAGACCTCGACATGAGTACAGCTTATCATCCTCAGACTGATGGTCAGAGTGAAAGGACCATTCAGACGTTAGAGGACATGCTGAGAGCCTGTGTGATTGACTTCAGGAACGGTTGGGATAGGCATTTGCCTTTAGCCGAGTTTTCCTACAACAACAGCTACCACACCAGCATCGAGGCCGCACCATATGAAGCACTTAATGGTCGTAAGTGCAGATCGCCAATATGTTGGGTTGAAGTCGGCGAAAACCAACTTACTGGACCAGACCTAGTCCACGAGACTGCCGAGAAAATTGTGCAGATCAAGAGCCGAATGCAAGCGGCTTGTGACAGTCAAAAGAGCTATGCCGACAAGAGGCGAAAACCCCTTGAGTTCAAAGTGGGTGACAAAGTGATGTTAAAGGTCTCATCGTCGAAAGGCGTGATAAGATTTGGTAAGCGTGGGAAGTTGAACCCTCGTTATATTGGACCTTTTGAGATTCTTGCCAGAATCAGGCCGGTAGCCTACCGACTCGAACTGCCGTCCGAGCTCAGCGCTGTGCATGACGTTTTTCATGTCAGCAACTTAAAAAAGTGTTTATCTGACGATAACGCTCCCATTCCCTTGGATGAGATTCAGCTTAACGAGAAACTGAATTTCATCGAGGAACCGATTGAAATCATGGACCGGGAAGTTAAACCACTAAAGCGGAGTCGTATCCCAATTGTGAAGGTCCGTTAGAACTCTCGCAGAGGTCCCGAGTACACTTGGGAGTGAGAGGATGAAATCAAGCGAAAATATTCTCATCTCTTTTCAAACTCATCGAGTAAGGCAAATTGAAATTCGGGACGGATTTCCCTATTAGCTGGGGAGACTGTGAGAAATGGTAATTTTCACATTTTAAGTTAATAATAAATGCCTATTTATTATTCTTAAGCCGAGCATTTCTATGCGCGATTGCATGTTTTTGAGCATTTCAGAGCATTTTTTAGAGCTGTCCTGCATACTGTACCTTACAGTCACTGCTGAAAAAGTTTATTTTTGTTAGTAAGCGTAAATTATTCTATTTCTGATAGTTACTGACAAGTTTCGTAATTAACTGAGATGCTTTCTCGTATTTACTAAAAAGCAACCCCACACACGAACCAATAGCACAGTATATATGGCAGCAGTCAAATAAATGCATTTTTGAGAAAATAATAATATTTTATTATTATTCTGATGAAAACATCAATAAAAACTTTATTTTGCGTATACGTGTCCAAAAATGTCAAACCGGGACTTTACGGTAACATTTAAGCTTAAACCGACACACGATACACCAATAAGGAGCAAAAATCTTTTTTTCCCCCTCCTTCTTGTCGTTTGCCGCTCAAACCCAACACAAGAGGACAAGATTTTTTATCTTAATGGTCTAGTTAGTGGATGATGACATAAGGGCTTTGTTTGTTACTTAAATGGTAACACAAACTAAAACACACACAAGTATTTTTCATCCAAACTTACTCTCTAAACTCTTTCACTTCCCTCAAACCATTCTACACTCAAATTCAAGATCTACAAAAATCTATTGAAGTTAGAGCTAATCGGGGTGTACTTTCAAGTGTTTTTGGTTAATCGGAACGTATTATGGGTAAATTTGGTGCAATTTGGGTAGTTCTTGGGTCTCCTACCTCTCGACTTTTTTTCAAGACTTTGTAAGGATCCTCAAAACTTGTTCAATCTTGTTCATTACATGTTCTTGTGATGTTTAAAAGTGTTACCAAGTGCTTATTATGTATGTTTTGTGTTGGGAATTTAATTTGAGTTGATATTGACAAAACATGAAAGATGAAGGACTTAAGAAGACAAAGGATGAAAGTTTACAAATACAGAAGATCTTTTATATTATTAGAATATATCCTTTGTAACCCTTGTGGAAACCGTAGAGGGGGGGGAGGGGTGAATACGTTTCCATTTAAAAACTTAAAACTTTTTGTATCAAACACCCGATCAAGTGTGACGTAATATGAAAAGTGTCAACTATGATTATATGGCATCTAGAGATGAATATAGTAAACTACAACATATGCACAATCAAACCATGGAACATGCATAATCAATCACTACCTAATCAACTAGCCACACAAACATATAAGCAATGCAAATATAACTATAAAGCGATAACGAATGAAATGAAAGTAAAGAGATAAGTAAGAAGGCACAAACCGGACACGGTGATTTATAGTGGTTTGGTCACGAAGATCCTCTTCACCCTACTCCACTCCCCGAGTACCCAACTCGAGAGTTACTTCACTAATCAACAAACTCCCTTCAGGCGGAGAAAACCGTACACGTCGCTTAACTTGTTTTTCGACACTAAGCTAGATGTCGAGTGCTAATCTTAGCTAGCACCAATCTACCATGATCTACCCGATCTACACGTTGCTTATCCTATTTCCGACACTAAGCTAGATGTCAAGTGCTAATCTTAGCTAGCACCAATCTACCACGATCTACCCGATCTACCCTTGATCCACATGATCAATCACACAAGCCTAATGGCTTCAAGAGATCTTCACTATCTCTTAAGATCACAATGATCTTGACTCACTCTCTCACAAAAGAAAAATAATCTTGATGTATGCTATGATACAATCAAGAATGTAACAAATGTTACAAGACCTAACAACTCCAACTCTTGTATCTTCTTGGATACCTTGAGTTCTTCTCTTGTAAATGAAGAGGAATGATAACACTTTGTATCTACTTGGATACTTTGTGTTCTTCTCTTGCTAATCAAGAGGGATGACAACACATTGTATCTACTTGGATACTTTGTGTTCTTCTCTTGCTAATCAAGAGGAATGAAGAGGATCATTTGAGTGGATGATTGGATCACTCTTAAACAACCTAAGACTCTCCAAATGATCAAAGAAAGTCATCTAAGTGAGGAGGGATTAGACCAGAGAAAAAAGATTGGAAAAATCAAGTTGGAAGTGTGAAATGGTCCACTATTTATAGGCAAAGAAAAATCTAGCCGTTACGTACGGACGGCTCCGTTAAATACCCTACGGCTCCGTTAACTTTAACGGAACCGTGGAGCCGTCGGTGTCGAAAACGCTCCAGACACTCCAAATTTTGTCTTTTAGTGGTGAAGGTTTATTTGGGGAAGTTTGGAGCTATTTTGGGAGGGAAAATAGCTGTTACTAATTCAAAATAATTTGAAATGATTTATCCAAATAAAACATTTCTTTTTAATTCAAAAGTAATTTGTAAAATGTATTTTTGAAAAATGTTTTGTCACATTTATAAAAATGTGAAGTTTAGAAAAATATAATCCTTTGATCATTTGTCAAGTAGTAGATTTGTTTGTCCATACCTTGAGTGATTTACGTCGGGATGGAAATCTACGACTTTGTTGAAGCATACTTGAGGCGTCGAGAGATGTTGATGTAAGTATGCATTGATGATTTGTGTTTACAATTAACTTGCGCATTTTACGTTATGCATTACAAGTTACATGTTTGTCATTATTAAAACCGAAGAAACCGTTTAGTTTAAATATCGTAATATTTGCACTAACAATCTCCCCCTTTTTGATGATGACAAATATGTAAACTGTAACACACAGTAAAATGTAAAAGTTACCTGTTTACACTCTCTTCTCCCCCTTTTGTCGAAGCAAAAAGGTAGTTGCCTCGAGCTCTCTTTTGATTTCATTTCCTACTCCCCCTTATTGAACTACTTTCCTTTCTCCCCAGAAAGGCGAGTTTGCATCATCCCAGTGAAGTCTTCTATCACCACCATTAGAAGGACTCAATGCTATGTATTCAAATTCTCCCGAGCTCCCCTAGCTCAATGCTCCCCTGTGGTGACTTAATCCCCTCGTTTATTTACCTTAGTATCTAGCAGATCCATGGATCAAATTTATACGAAGACTTTTCCTACATCAAGGGTTCGCTTCGTGCACATAATATATAACAGTATAGGAGCAACATTATAGGGATAGAATACACATAGCAAGACATGCATGGGTTAAACTATGTGAACACGTAAGTGTCACAACTCGACCGAAAACCTAAGGTGTAATTGTTAACTCAATCACACTAATCAAGAACGAGATTCGTTCATTGACTGACGCACTAAATGACTTCTTCCAAGTTGTCATTGGGAAGGAAAGTTCTAACAAACCTTTTCAACAACATAATCATCTACTCAAGATGATTGATGTTAAGGATAGTTTGTTGACAAGACATACTCTAAATGATTACTATTATGACAAGTCGTGCCATAAAGTAGACTCGAAAGAGGTTATACCTAAATGATTCCATAAGGTGGGAGAGTGTTGGTTGTGGTGACAACAAGGACAACTTGGGTTATGTGGTTGTAGGGGATAAATAATGGGATGACCCATTAGTGGTTGTGGTGATGGTGATAGTGATAAGGATGATGTGTTAGTGCCAAGTCCAAAGTGGTTTGATGGTGATAGGGTTAGTGTGATAGCTAAAGGTTGTGGTGGACTTGGTAGAGGTAAGGGTGTAGGAATCCTAAAAGTGGAAGATGATGATGATGTGGTTGGAGATGTTGGTTTTGCCCTTTTGAGGAAAGGTGGGAAAGGATTTTTTAGGTTAATATATCGTTTGCACTGACAATGAGATGCATGATATATTTCAAAAGGGAAAAGAAAAAGGTGTATGTGATCCTAACAGGATTGTTGGTGGATATCTCTAACGGGGTTAAGGTAACGAAGTTCTAGGTTTCTAGGTTGGATGATCCTAGTTGTGTGTTAGAGATAATTTGGTGCATGAAGGGTTTCATGTGTTTGTGAGGATTGAAGGTTGTTGAACTAATTATCACTTATCCAAAGTGAGGAGCAGTTGTAAGGTTTGAAGATGAGATGCAAGATACGCTTGCAATGGTGAGGCCTTATAAAGGCAAGAGTTGTGGGATTCAAACTAAAGTTGGTGATGGTGTCCTATGGTGTAGTGAGGAAATGTTAGGGTGTGTGTGAGTTTGCAAAATTTTGCAGGTTTGAGGTTAGGGATGCAGGGATCAGGAGGGAACAGTGAAAATTCGTCAAACATAGGTACGGTACCACTAAATACCACACGGTACCGTTAAATTTAATGGTACCGTGGCCTATTTAACGGTACCGTGACCTGGAAGTCACGAATTTTCCTATTCAGACTAGTTCTAGGCAGCTAAAGGGATGTTTCCTAGGGAATATGAATCACATTTGTGTGTTCTTGAGAGTGTTTGGAGAAAGACAATATGAGTGTGTTTTCGCTCCCCCTTAATCTATTACCATCCGGACAAGATGTAGAAGATAAAGAGGAAAACGAACGTTGACGGAAGCGATGAGCTTAGTGATGTCATGACAGGTGGTGGATAGCATATGATAAACTTCACCTTTGAAGTCACGTAGCTCTTCTCAATCATTGTGAATATTCATAGAATATTATGATGAGGCAAGTGATCACGTGGAGATATCCTAGGGGTTAAGAAGATAAAATCTTCAAGGTTGTGAGGTTAGTGATAAGGTTCGAGTGGGTTATCTATGTTGATGAGGAAGGGTTATCTCAACGTATCCTAGCGATTCTTCGTTTGAAGTGTGTGGAAGATGAGTGGGATGCGGAAGCATTGGTAGTGTTTAATACCATGCGAAAGTGAAAGGGAAAAGGCTAAGGAATCAGATGATAGATAGAATCTATTCTGATAGGAGACGGTTTTGGTTCAAGACTATATCGAGTGGGTTTTGATGGTGTTGGTGAGAATTGAAAGGAAGATTTTTGACAAAGAAATCTCACATATGTTGTGACTTTTCTGGACTTTGGATTAAAAGAATTTATACAAAATAAATTCCTTTATGAATGAATCCAACGGGATTCGATGAACGTTGATCGAGAACGAGAAATGACATTTAATTGCATTTCGCAAATTAAATACACTTTAAATATTTCAGATGAAATATTTAAGTTGTCATTAGAATTCAAGAGGATTTTACGAATAAATCTCGCTGATTTAGTGAGACTTTTCGACACGAGGAGAGAATTTATACCTAATAAATTCTTTGAACGGTATTGGACGAGAAGAGATGACTTTTATATTTCCAAGGAAATACATAGGTAGTCATTAGAGCGATGTAAAGGATGACTTAATATTTCCAGTGAAATATTTAAATAGTCATGAGACGAGACACACGAGATGACTACAATATTTCCAGTGAAATATTCAAGTAGTCACAAGATTTATGGAATAGGTTCAATCATTCCTAGACCTAGACGGAGATGGTTAGGGGATTCTCGGTTGAGAGGTTTGGTTGATTTACGGATTTTGATGTGCTTCGCACACGAGTGTTTCATGGGGTTGTGAATGACGTAAAGCTAGGCCTATGGTGCTGATTTGCAGCAGGGTTTGGGATCTTAAGACGTGTATATTCACACGAGGATGAAAGGAACTACTAATCACTTATGTAGTAACTCGTGAGTTCTTTGTCATCCAAAGGTTGATGTTAGCATTTAGCTTTTGGATGAGCGTTCTAACATATGTTGTTAAAAGGCTTGAATATGATGTTTCGGATATGACATTTAACAATTGCGATCGCAAGTTAAACTTACTTGAATATTTCGGATGAAATATTTAAGTTGTCAACCCTACTCTGAGTTCTACTAGGTTTGTTCCTAACCTTCCCATGACAAAAGGGTGTATTACTTGGAAGAAGGCGAAGTGATGACTGGGGAATTAGGGTAACTTCGCGATTACTTTGACTTATGGGTTTTGACACTAGTGTATGGCTCTATGACTTCTAAGGGTTCATAGTGATGGGCATACCTAATTCCTAATGTGTCAAAAGGACATAGTGTGGGTGCAAACTTTACAAGTAAATCATGTAAAATGCACATAAGGAATAAATGCAAGCATCATGTAAAACATGATAATCATTTAGCATTTAAGATCATGAAGACATTTAACCATATCTTATGAGAACATGTTATCATTTTGAAACACGTATGTGGGATGCAAGCACTCTAGGTTTGCTAAGGCAGATCCTAATTACTACTTGTTTAAGATGACATCCTAATGGGAGATAAAGTTCACCGATGTAAACTATCTCTAGTCAAATGTAGGAATGAAAATTTTTTCAAGTTAGAGAATGAGTATGAGACTATCACTAGTGGTGCTCAATTAAGGCTAAACACGACCATTTTTACGGGTTATACCACCAACCCAACTTCTCTCCTGGAAGCAATTCAACCGTTAGGTCAAATTAAATTTCTAGTGCGATAGGTTCTCCAGTAGTCATTCTCATGTTAGAAAATTCAAATTCCTATATTTGCCTATTGAAGTGTAGCAAAGATGATATTAGCTTATTTCGCTAATACATGGCTTAATATGACTCAATTAACCATACTTTGAAAGTCGGTTAAGAAAATGACATGTCTTACACAACTCCTAACAAAGGCAAGCGAAATGTTTTAATTTCGTGTTTGAGATTTAAAGGTTATTTGATGGAGATGGTGTATTTTATGATCTCTTGGACAACATTTTTGTTTGTTGAGTTGTTACATGTTATTTTAACATGATTTGGTTTCCTAGAACCAAGAGACACTCTAATGTGATACAATGTAGAATCTACTACATCGTGTGTGTTTCAAGAATGCTCATTTGCATATCTTGAGTGAGAATCTAGTAAAGGTTACTTACCTCAATAGATCTCGTGAGCATTTTATTTGAAATAAGACATACTGTTTATTTCAACAAGTATGCTTTTCTAAGAAGAAACTTATCACTCTTAAGAATGCTTTGTGAAACAAGTATTTTAGTATATGACCAATTTTACTTGTTTATGCAATGACACATGTAGTATTAGGTTATTATTCAACTCTAATATCCTATATTTGTTAACAAGATGCAATGTACTCTCTTGTAACATAACCATTCATGTTACAAAAGGAATAAGATGCATAGGATATAAGTTATCCTTTGTCAATCTTTTGATAAGAGAGATATATGTGATATTCTCAAAGATAGATGACTTACATAATAGTTAATAACATATTATGTGTGACACTTTTACTAGACATGTGACTTTGAGTGTTGAGTCGTTCATGAGCAAAGTTTACATATGTTGTTTGTTTGCTAGTGTTTGGTTTTTCGGAAATGACCCATTTACTTATTGCATTGCAATGTAAATTACTTGTATATTTTGGATGAAACATCCAAGTTGTCAATCCTACTTGGTTGTGTATTTTATGCATCTTTTAAACATATTAGTTTAATATTTGGAACACAACCATTGGACAAGAAGACTCAATATGGCATCTTTAACACAAGTGTGAGTTATGATCCGATGCATATTATTTTCGTCTTGAGAGGACGTCATTATTTACATAACAATCGAGTGTGATTGAGTATGTAGATTCAAGATAATACTTTTCATCATATTTTGATGTTATCTTGAAGCTGGACAAATAATGACTCCAATTTCATGTCCACACTCAAAAACTTGTCAATTAGATTCGATAATGATATCAATCATAATTTGAATAATGAATTGATATGTACTCGAGATCTTTCTTGACCCTCACAATCACTCCTTTTTAAAAAGAAATAAAAATTTTAGGAGTGTGTTCCATTTATTCTAACACTAGTTGTATGTGTGAGGTTAATGACATATTGAGTTACTACTTTGATATTGTCATTTATTTTTATTTGAGAAAAACTATTTTATATTATTGAGTATAATATTCTTAGTTTTTTGACACCTCATTTGTATAAAAATAATTATCTTAACTATTTTTATACAACATACGTAAAATACTAAATGTTTAAAACGTTTTGTATGTGTGTTAGATCAATCCAAGTTTAATACATTTTCCTTTACTTAAGTACTTATGTATTAAAATGACCTTTTATCTTGTTTAGATAACCCATGGTCAAACAAGACAAAATGATGTAATGTTTTAAAGATCATGTTACGGATTTTATGAAAGTGTTAAGTGTTTTGGGGTGATATACTTTTTACACTTAAACCTTTGGAAAAATAATTGTGTAAGACAATATCTTTCGACACACATGATCTACCAACTTAGTTTCTATTCCTAAGAAAGTTACTAAACCATTTTAAGAACTTGCAACAAATGCAAGACAAATGGTTGATGCCTATATGCAATGCAAACTAATTACTTAATATAGTGCAAGTGATTTAGCATGAGCCTTATAAATGCATAAACCGAAAAACTATAATAAGCAAATAGCAATTTAGCTTAACACACAAAGATACTTATCGTCATTTTGTGTATTAGGTATAACAATGTATACTAAGCTTGATTTTATTTGACAATGAATTGGTTTCCTCCCCATTTCAAAGATTTTTGCTGAGCACTTTGAAAACATGTCAAGGTTTAAAGGTTGAATCGCCCTTTTTCAGTTTGACCAAAAATTTACGCAAACTGCATGACCAGAAGACCTTTAGTTGAAAATCAAGGACTTTAACATACTTTCATTTAGAACTAATTCATAAAAATATTTCTCAAATGAAAGTAGAATCAACTTCGTTTAAAATGATGAGTGACACGACTTCTACGAACTTATGGTTGATTTTATAAGAATTTCTGGAAATGACTCAATACTGAAAACTGACAGACAAAGGCACGGTACCATTAAATAACCCACGGTACCGTTAAATATAATGGTACCGTCCTATATTTAGTGGTACCGTGTTCTCTTTTCTGATTCAGTTTACAATTTTAGTGCGGCGACTCGACGGAGAACATGACCAGGCACTTAAGACTCTATTCTTTTATTGGTTTGAAAAAGCCTTCAAGCTAGTATGACAAAGTATACTTAACAACAAAACTTGTAAGTATTAAACAATTAAATACTTTTCATATTTTATCACCTTCATAGGAAATTTGATACATGGATCGTACTCAATTTTGAAAATCATTTGTTTTAAAAAATTTGAGCGACGTGGCTCTGGTACCAGTTGTGGAAACCGTAGAGGGGGGAGGGGTGAATACGTTTCCATTTAAAAACTTAAAACTTTTTGTATCAAACACCCGATCAAGTGTGACGTAATATGAAAAGTGTCAACTATGATTATATGGCATCTAGAGATGAATATAGTAAACTACAACATATGCACAATCAAACCATGGAACATGCATAATCAATCACTACCTAATCAACTAGCCACACAAACATATAAGCAATGCAAATATAACTATAAAGCGATAACGAATGAAATGAAAGTAAAGAGATAAGTAAGAAGGCGCAAACCGGACACGGTGATTTATAGTGGTTCGGTCACGAAGCTCCTCTTCGCCCTACTCCACTCCCCGAGTACCCAACTCGAGAGTTACTTAACTAATCAACAAACTCCCTTCAGGTGGAGAAAACTGTACACGTTGCTTAACTTGTTTTCCGACACTAAGCTAGATGTCGAGTGCTAATCTTAGCTAGCACCAATCTACCACGATCTACCCTATCTACACATTGCTTATCCTATTTCCGACACTAAGCTAGATGTCGAGTGCTAATCTTAGCTAGCACCAATCTACCACGATCTACCCGATCTACCCTTGATCCACATGATCAATCACACAAGCCCAATGGCTTCAAGAGATCTTCACTATCTCTTAAGATCACAATGATCTTGACTCACTCTCTCACAGAAGAAAAATAATCTTGATGTATGCTATGATACAATCAAGAATGTAACAAATGTTACAAGACCTAACAACTCCAACTCTTGTATCTTCTTGGATACCTTGAGTTCTTCTCTTGTAAATTAAGAGGAATGATAACACTTTGTATCTACTTGGATACTTTGTGTTCTTCTCTTGCTAATCAAGAGGGATGACAACACTTTGTATCTACTTGGATACTTTGTGTTCTTCTCTTGCTAATCAAGAGGGATGACAACACTTTGTGTCTACTTGGATACTTTGTGTTCTTCTCTTGCTAATCAAGAGGAATGAAGAGGATCACTTGAGTGGATGATTGGATCACTCTTAAACAACCTAAGACTCTCCAAATGATCAAAGAAAGACATCTAAGTGAGGAGGGATTAGACCAGAGAAAAAGGACTGGAAAAATCAAGTTGGAAGTGTAAAATGGTCCACTATTTATAGGCAAAGAAAAATCTAGCCGTTACGTACGGACGGCTCCGTTAAATACCCTACGGCTTCGTTAACTTTAACGGAACCGTGGAGTCGTCGGTGTCGAAAATGCTCCAGACGCTCCAAATTTTGTCTTTTAGTGGTGAAGGTTTATTTGGGGAAGTTTGGAGCTATTTTGGGGGGGGAAATAGCTGTTACTAATTCAAAATAATTTGAAATGATTTTTCCAAATAAAACATTTCTTTTTAATTCAAAAATAATTTGTAAAATGTATTTTTGAAAAATGTTTTGTCAAATTTATAAAAATGTGAAGTTTAGAAAAATATAATCCTTTGATCATTTGTCAAGTAGTAGATTTGTTTGTCCATACCTTGAGTGATTTACGTCGGGATGGAAATCTACGACTTTGTTGAAGCATACTTGAGGCGTCGAGAGATGTTGATGTAAGTATGCATTGATGATTTGTGTTTACAATTAACTTGCGCATTTTACGTTATGCATTACAAGTTACATGTTTGTCATTATTAAAACCGAAGAAACCGTTTAGTTTAAATATCGTAATATTTGCACTAACAACCCTAATCCTCTAGTATATAAAGAGGATATGGGGCGTGAGTTTTAAATACAGATGTTAGAGATGTAACATCCAGGAAAGGTGTGTGTGTACCTAGGCGTATGGTTCATTTTTAGACGCCTAGGGTTAGAGATTTGTTATAAGCCTCAAGGATCTTTAATCCCTGTTAGAGTGTAACCGTGCTACACTTGATCATGTAGCATTGGGGCTGTTTGTTTGTTAGTAGTTGTTAGAGATGAGGACGAAGAACCTTGTAATGATAATATTGATTCTATGTTTGAATATTCCGCCTATGTTATCATGTTCCTAGATATAAGATCTAACCAATCTTGAGCTTTAAACGATTTCAACATGTGGTATCAGAGCTTGGGAGCTTGTGATATCTAGGATTCACAAGGTTTCGTTTGTCGAAGAACGAAGAAAACAAGAAAAATTCGTAATTGGTTCAATTTTCGTAACTCACTGCAGGGCTGTTTTCAAAGGACGATGACTCCTTCGTTAACCGTTGGATTGGGCTAAATTTTTTTACTGGAGATTCTTCATATATCAAGGTACAATTTCACCGAAGGGATCTTCGATCTGAGCTCTAGATAGTCAGGTATTAATTTTTGAAAACTGCTGCAGAGGAGTTTATGATTTTCGAATTTTAGGGTTTTTGGCATCGGGAAGTTCATGAATTTGTTCTTATTCGGTTATATGTTGTTTAATGCCTATTATTCATGAAACAAACTAGTGTTTGGATGGATTTTATGATCGGTTTCTTTAGGGTTCTCAGGACGTCGAAAGTTTCTAGGTTTCACTACTGCTCGAACTATATCCTCTATTTTGACGTCAGTTTTCTACACTTTTCTGGGTTGTTTAATTGCTTTCTTCATGTGTTTGCTCATTATGGTTGGATATTTAGTGCTCAAACGTTTAAAATCCTAATCATTCAAATTAGGGTTTAACCTACTTGGATCGATTACTGATGGGACTTATTCAGTGTGACGAAATTTTAAAGTATGATACTGCTCGATCATACTGTTGGTTATTACTTTCATGTTACTGGTATTCCACTTCATGATTAGGGTTTAACTAATTCGTGTGTTCAGTTTCTAAAACCTTATATTATGTTGGTTGAAGCAAGGTCTGGTATTGATATTCAGATTGACCGTGCACAAGTGTGTGATTAGTACTGCTATGAAGGTTTTTTTGTACTGCTCGTCTACTACCTTAGTACTGCTACACTTTGTTGGTACTGCCCATGATTCGCGTTTAGTACTGTTGGCGAGGTTGATTCGTACTGCTAGTTTTATCTCGAGTTTGTACTGCTACGAGCTTGGATTAGTACTGCCATGCTTATCTCGAACTTAGTACTGCCAAAGAATGAAGTTTGTACTGTTTGACACAACTTAGTACTGCTCGCGACATCCGGTTAGTACTGTTGCCATGGTTTCCCATTCAAGTTGTTACAGTTTAATGGTTCGACACAAGGAAAGAGTTTTGATGTTTTTGGTCGATATACATGCATTATAATGGGAGTTTAATGGATCGACAAGGACAGAGTACTGGTTGATGTACATGCATGCATTCTTGGTCGGTGTTCTTTAAACATTTGATGGCACATGTAGTTGGAGATGGGACGGTGAGCTTTTTATATTAATATCACATTGGTCGGTATTCTTTAATGATTTTTCTATCATTGGACGGTGGTGGCATTTTAATGGCTTTTAGTGTTATACGTTATTGCATGCATATGACTTTCATAGCTAGACACACAAGGACCATGTTTTGCTCTTATATATCCATCATGGGTCGGTTGCTTATATCATATATTATTTTGGCTAGTCGAAGGTTTGCATGTGAAGATGCATTGGTTATTTTATTCTGGTCATATTACGTGACAAGGAAACACTGCATGATAATCTCATCACAATAGTCCTATGAAGAGTTGAAGGATTTATACAGATGTGATGATTTGGTTATTGGATAATGTTCTATCAAAGCCTACAAAGACAGTAAAGGATTTTGTGTTTTACTACAATGGCTGTTTGGTTAGCATGAGATTACATGACGTGAGGGGAAGCATATATTATTTGATTGTTGATTTGGAACAGTTGGTTCCAACACACACACGGGGAAGACACACACAGGAGATTTTTGGCTTTGATTTTTGGATTTTGGTTTAGGTTCTTAAAAGATTTATGGCTTGCATTTATTTATTCTCATTGGCGACGAAGATTATTTATTGCTTATTTGACGATGAAGTGGAGTTTTTCAAGTTTGTGTTCTTATCATATCTTAAACGGTCTCCAACGTTTAAAGATAACTTGTTTGTGCATTCAAGTTGTTGATAATCGTTTAACCCCATCTAGGATATGTTTTACAAACACCATTGATTACATAGCAGCGGAATTAACAAACAATCAATGATGTTCAACAAGGTTGAATTTATTAAAGGAACGGCCGTTTTATTGATAATAAATAATAAACCTACTACTACTACAAACGTGTACAAACACACGTTTACTAATCGACTCTCATTGAGAGATCTACATTTTTCTATGTTATTCTACTGCCGCCTACAACCCTTTATAAATAGGGTTTACACAATGACCTAACTTACACAAGAAGCCAACTAAATATTACATTAAGTCCCTATTGTTTCATTTGTCTTTATTTCGGCATATATAGTTTTGTAAACATCAAATTATAATTCCCAACAATCTTCCCCTATTTGATGTTACAAAACTATCTCCATGAATTCCTTGAGGTCTTCTTGAACATGTCACCACAAATAAGCTGCAAACCAATCATCTTCCCCTTTTGTAGTCATCGAATAGGGGTCTTCAATGCAACTTGAAACGAAACACTTCCCCTTAAGTGGTGCATGTAGATGGTTAAACAAGTAATCAATAAGCTTCCCCTGAAACTAAGCATGTTTACCATTTCTTGAATCACGAACTCCATAGGCTCTATGAACTGATTACTGATGAAGAAAACCGAGTATAACAAACTTGATGAAGAAGCTGAATTTCCCAAACTTGCATCTTATATCTTGCACTATCCACGTGACTCCAAACTTATCCCTAGAAGTAGGCTACCAGGACCTCTTGATAAATCCTCAACTATATGAGACACTGAGCACTACAACGTAACTCCTTTAAGTGATAGCAAATGTGAGCATTACGCACCCTAATTTGTAGATCACACATCCTTGCTAGATTCATCAAGTCTTTGTCATCGCAATAACACAAACATAAGAACGTGCACCTGTGAAACTCAACTACAACATCAAATAAGCAATACACAATTGTCTTCATCAAATAATCACCAAACCAAGCCATAAAAATAATTTTCTGTCCGCGATCCACAACTGCTCCAGCAGAGCAGTACTAACCAAAAACGCAGCAGTATTAACCAAAACCATGAGCAGAATTAACAATGTGAGAGCAGACTTAATTAAGTCTGGTGAACAGACTTAACGATAACCAAGACCAGTATTAACCAACGTAAAGACCAAAATTCATCTCTACTGCCACCAGAATTAATCATCCTTGAAATAAACTGATCTGCTTTATCAGACCCACGTGAACACCAATCAATAAAAAAAATACCATCGAATCTATCACTGACTCTTGCATACCAAATCAGTCCCACAATAAAATCAATAATGTTGCAACTAAACGACAAGAATCATAAGTTAACGTCCCACGATCAGTCCACAAATACGAAGTACAAGTATGATCAATTAATTCTGTACGAGGTTGTAAAGCTATTCAGTACGAGAATTAAATAACCCACTTTGTCGCTAGCAATCATCAGATCCAGCCCCACTCAAACAAATACAACAAACCTTAAACAAATCATCCATACTATACGAAACACAAATCAGCCCCATAAAATATCACCAACCAATTAATTGCACATCGAAACAGTACTAGATATTATGTATCAGCCCCAAATTCTAATAGAGGTGGTGGAAAAAAGGCTAATTAATTAACTACACATTTAAACTTTAATGAGAGACTAATTGAGATTAGCTTATGTCAATATCATATAATGCTTTGTGATTGGGGATTCACAAAGATGCGGAGGAGGAGAGGAGAACCCAATAGGCAACACCAACAACATCAACTTCAAGCTTCCAACGATTATCAAGACCTCAAGCGAAGGAAGGAAGAAGAACAGAACAGGCTGCGAAGACGCGGAGCTGATAGAGTAGATCAATGGATTCCAGTTCTAAACAAGAAAGAGGCCAGGAGGGAAAAAAGGTTCCAAAGGAGGGAGGAGAAGTTTCGAAATACGAATTCCTTCTTTGTTTCTAACCTACCTCCCGGGTGTAATGGGGAGAAACTGTGGAATGCTTTCCCACACCATGATAACCTGGAGGATGCTTTTGTCCCTAAGAAGAGAGACGGCGTCGGAAACTCTTTTGGTTTTTTGAGGTTTTCAGGTATAGTGGATGCTGAGGAGTGGGCGAAGTTTATTGCGGGGGAGGCTATTGATGGAGCTCTATTGGGGGTCAATGTGGCAAAATTCAATAGGGACGGCAGTAAAAACCTAAGCTTAGCTGATAAAGGAAAAAACTCGGTTTTCTCATGGTGGCAAAACCTTACAAGCTACTCGGATTGAACTCCCACCATTAAAGACCAAAGCCAAGTCACAATGGGAAATGAGATCCTTGATTGGTGAGGTGAAAGATCTAGGGTTGTTAATGAAGCTGGAGGATTTAATGGTGGAGGCGATAGATCCAGGTACAGAAGTCAGATACATAGGAGGTCTTAAAGTCCTTATCTCTTTTGACTCTCGATAGGAGGCTGAGGATTTCCTCAGGGATCATTATGAAACATGGTCCCTGTGGTTTTCGAGATTGTATGTTTGGGAAGGTCTTCCTCCGACCTTTGATCGAGTGGCTTGGATCAAAGTTACAGGTGTGCCGATTTGTTTATGGGACCGGCATGTTTTCAACAAGATAGGGGAGAGGTGTGGTAGATTGATCCACAGGTCGGAGTCGTCAGTGGATGACGAGGATCTCTCGGAAAATATTATGGCCATTCTGGTTCCGATTGGTATTCTTGTTTCACAAGAGGTTCAAGTTACTTGGTTGGATTATTCTTTCTCAGTATGGATCCAAGAAGTTGATCCATTGTGGAAACCCTCTTTTCCGTGCAAGATGAAATCGGAAAGTTCGTCGGAAGTTAAGCCCCAGTTAAAATCAGTCATCAGGAAAAAGGAAGATGAAAGGGTGGAAAATGAAGAGACAAACCTAAGTTCTACGTGCATGGGTGAAGTGCATGTAACGCCGAAAAAGCCTACATTGGGAGACGAAGAGATTTTGGGGAAGAGTGGGTCACCACTTTCTGTCAGTATGGGGGCTCGTGCTGATTCTGCTTCTCAGGATAGTGGGCCAGTCACTCCTCATAAAAATAATAATTATAATAATATCTCCCATAATGATAATATTAATAATTCTAATAAAAATATGTCTCCACCTGAGGATGATGTTAGTCTGTCCCCACCAGCCCATTTGGGTCTTGAGTCCACTCGGCTTAGCTATGTCACTTCACGTGCAAAAAATAAACGGAAAAATAAGAATGGAGTTCTGGGGCCCCAAAGTTTTCTAACTCCTGATCTTAACAATCCGGCCGACTCGGATCCTTTCAGCCTGGAGGATCTTATTAGACGTGATGCTGAAAAGCGCTTGAGGGCTAAGGGTAACATTGATGACGACCCTAATCAGTTGGTGGGTGGGGAGTGTGTGGAGAATTATTCTGCTGAGATCCAAGATCCAGTCCCGGGGTATGAGGATGAAGATGAAGTTGATTGTCTGGAAAATGAGGTTGAGGAAACCATGAATTACGGGGAAGGATTGGGCATCGAAGTGGAAGGTTTCGATAATCAGGTTAGGAAGCTGGTTAAGGGGGATATGGAGTTGATTGTGTCACCATGAATTTTATGACACTAAATTCAAGGGGGTGTCCGGTTCGGATAAGCCAAGTTGGATTCGCAGGCTTAAAAGGGAGGCAAAAATCTCTTTTTTGTGTCTCCAAGAGACACATATGGATTCTGTCCCGTCCTCTTTCTGGTCTCATTTCTGGGACAGATCTCCATTTGAGATGGTGGTAGAGAAGGCGGTTGGTAGGTCGGGGGGCTTGGCGTCGATTTGGGATCTGAGTTTGTTTACTTTGGATTCCTCCTTCTCTGATCATCATTTTATTCTGGTGTCAGGTGTTATTAAAGGTATGCAGGGGAAAGTCAATGTGCTAAATATACATGCCCCAAATGATGTTCCTGCTAGGAGACTGATGAAGCGAAAAGTGTACCGCTTTTAAGGGGTCATTTAAGCCCTAAATCGTATTTATTTGATCAAATATTGCCCTAAATCGTTCCTTTTGTCATTTTAGGTACTTTTGAGGAGAAATCTGGAAAAGGAGGCATTTTGGACGTTTTTGGAGCATAAAAGTGAAGAAAACGGCAAAGTCTCAAAAATCGGCTAAAAGTTACCTTTGACGGCGTCACAATTAACCCCAGACGGCGTCATGCCTTGGCAAGAAAAAGTGGACGTGAAATTTACTCATGATAAGCCAGTGAAAATAGCATGTGAATTCTGACGGCGTCACGCTTTAACTTGATCAAGGGCGTCACGGCTTAAATCAAAAAGGGACGGCGTCACGTTCAAGGTTCGACGGCGTCAAGCCTTGATAAGCCAGAATGGATTTTGAAGAGCTAAAGAGGGACGGCGTCAAGAAGGTCATCCGGGAACCCTAGAAGCGGCGAGGTGACGGCGTCACACTCCATAAGGTGACGCCGTCAGATCCAAAAATCTATATATAGTTTTCTAATTTTTTGTCATTAAGAGAGCTTAGTGTGTGGAATTTTGGGAGAAAACCCTAAGACGAATTTAGCTTCTTTTTCAAGGCTTTTTGCCTTGAGATCTTCCATGTTACATTGAAGATAAGTTATCAATTAATCATTCAATATGTCTATGTGTTGTTTGATTTTATCTTATTCTTGTCTTTTGTTTAACATGTTAGGCTAGATTTATCTTGTGTTTGCTTAGATCTAATGAAACCTAGCTATTGATTATTGGTTATTAGTGTGTTATTAGTTGTATTGGATGATTGTTTATCTATGTTAGGCTTAAGAAAACTGGCTAACTTCCTATTCGGTAACTTGCTTGAACGTCTTAAGAAACATGAACCAAATGCGTACTAAAGGTTTTTATGGTTGTATTTAATGCACAAGCGAATTCTAGTGATCCCATGTTAGGAGCTTCCTAGCCGGCTCGACATAGGAGTGAAGTAGGAGCTTGTAGAGTTGGGGAAGTACGTACGCCACCCCACGAATGGTATTAAGGAATACACCCGTCATCCACGCGACTAATACACACTAATTAACCGGTAAAAGATAGTTAGGGAGTAAGGAAATCTAAGTAAACACATTTCTCTACACATAAGTTTCTCACCAACATTTTATTTTCAGTTATTTATTTTATTTGCATTTGTAGTTATTTGGGTTAGTTGACTAGCAACTAATTCCGCCCACTCTTTCAAACCCGAGATTTTACTTGCTTTCATAAAAATATAAAAAACATAAAAAGAATCTTCCTCAACCCTTAGACCTAATTAGAGTAGTCTTTCACACCTAACGAACACTATTCCCTGTGGAGAACGATCAATCCCCCGTACTTACCACTACACTATACTACATCGGTCAGGTACACTGCCTGGTGGGGTTGTAAGCCTCTTGAGATCCCTCGAGAGGTAAAACCTGTTGTAAGGTTACAAAACCACGCATCAAGTTTTTGGCGCCGCTGCCGGGGAATAGTTATTGTTTAGGTTGAATTTTTATTTCTATTAGGTCTACTCACTAGATTCCTTTCTAGTGAGATTTTTATTTTATTTTTCTAGGTTTTCTTTAGTCTATCTATTTTCTTCGTGTCTTTGTTCGTAACCATTACCATCCGACATCATGGAAGATGGTAATATCCTTAACCCCCACAACCCACCACCACAACAACCACCACTACCTCCTAGAGCCCGTACTTTAGGAGAGTATTCCCGTCCTAGCCACCATGGCTATCGAAACACCATTGAGCTCACTCAAGGAGCCAATATCACACCCTTGCGATCCGACACCATCCGGTTGGTGCAAAGCGGATGCGCATTCCATGGACTTCGTTCTGAAGATCCTAATCAACATCTCAAGGACTTTCTCAAAATCGTTGATTCTATAGACCTTGATGTTGCCACTCGAGAGACGACCCGATTGCGTCTCTTCCAATTCTCTCTGCGGGACCAAGCTAGTCAATGGCTAGAACGTCAACCCGCAGGATCCATCACCTCTTGGGATGATCTCACCACTCGTTTCCTTGCTCAGTTTTTCCCACCGGGAAGAACTACCAAGCTAAGGAATGATATCTTGATGTTCCAACAACGTCAAGGCGAAACTCTCTACGAGGCATGGACTCGATTCAAGGACTTACTCCAAAAGGTCCCTCACCATGGCATAGAACTTTGGCTCCAAGTCCAAATCTTCTATGACCATATCAATCTCTACACAAGGCAAACCATTGACCAATCGGCCGGTGGTAAGCTACGTGATCTAAGTGCGGAACAATCATGGGCTCTCCTAGAGGATCTTGCTCTTTATGACAACGAAAGTTGGAGTGATCCCCGTGATTTGAATAAAACGGTCAAGGCAATATCTTTGCCTTCGAACAATTCAAGCACTTCCGACCGTAGGATCATAGAACTTGAAGACCAAGTCAAGTTTCTCATGAAATCCTACGAGGCTCCTAAACCTTCAAGCCAAGTGAACAAAATCACTTCTTCGTGTAAATTATGTAGTGGTCCCCACGACACTCATGATTGCATGGAACTTCCCAAACAGGCTTTCAAAGAATTCGCATCCTCGCGAATCGATAAGGCGGGAGATAAGTGGCTCGCCACTAATTATGGGCCCAAAAATTCCGAAGATGGGTATGAGGCATGGAAGAATAAGCCAAATTTTAGTTGGAACCAAACTCGTAGCGTATCATTCAATGACTCTACCCCGCTCACCTGGTCTGAACATTATCCTCAGCGACACACGCATAAACAACAAAATCGCGAGGAATCACTGCAAAAATTCATTCTCTCTCAAGAAACACAGCTCTCCAAACTTGAGAATCAATTCAGACAACAGCAAGTTGATATGAACAACAAGGTTGATGACCTGTTAAAGGTTATCAATGATCGCCTTGCTGGCAGGTCAACTTGTGAGTTGGCATGAGTTAATGAGATCAAATCTGTTACGGTGACCCACCAAAACCCCCCCTCCTGTAAAAATCAAGAACCCTAGTAAACTCTTCAAATACATATCACAAAACGAAAAAAAAACAGGAGATACTCATACCCCTTCGAAACCTTTCCACTTCGTGAACACCATTACAACAATACCTGTTCCTAAACCAAATTTGGACCAACAAACAGCCAAGAATGTGGACAATGAAATGGAGGGTGAAGTTCCCGAAAAGAAGCCCGAGGCGCCCGACGACTATCTAGACTCACCAAAGAACTCGAGTACAATAGAGGTGAGTGATGAGGAGGGCTCGGAAGAGAAATACGAAATGCCTCATGGGCTCCCAGGACTGCTAGACCGCCCCCTGGTAGAGGAACTTGAGAGGGGCACAGCAAGGTCGCCTATGGGATTCGGAGAGAGAATAGAGGATGGCGCTCCTAGGGTCTTTAAGATATCTTGCACCACTAGGAAAAAGTTTATAAAAGATGCCTACATAAACCCCAACTCTTCTATGAGCGCAATATCCCTCTCTCTATATAACGAAGCCTTCACTGAACAAGTCAAATATGAAGGGTCTAATATCATCGGGGTAATAAGGAGGGTACCGATTGTGATAGAAAAGTTCCTCTTTCATATCGAGTTAACTGTAATTAATAACATGAGCTCTATCATCAGCCCATCCTTAACTGGCCTTGTTCTAGGCAAACCATTCATAAAAACAACGGGAGTGATACTCGATGAGGATGATAGGAGTGCATTATTTACCGATGGTGTCAGGAAAGTGATTTTTCGGGATGGCTGTGAAGAAGTGTATGAGTATCAACCATCAGCAAGTGGCAACACATGGGGGTTACACGGTAGAAGGCCTGGCCGAATTAAGCGACATGATCCAAATAATCTCAAAATACCTTGCATGATTGGTCACAAGCATTTTTATAATGTTTACATTGACACATGTTTACCCAAAAATGTGATGTCCTTGTTTCATTATAACAACATTTGCAGATGGGGGATGATTCATAAAGGGAAGGACGACATCGGCATAGATGATGATACACAGGTGTTTGTAGGAAATATGACATTCACTATGAGCTTCGCAATCGTCGATAATATCGAAGAGTACATCGATCCCAGGTTATCACAAGTTGTTTTTGGGGCACCTTTTTGCCAGGCCACAAGCTTGGTTGTGGACGAGCTCAATGGGATCATGACTTTCACCGATGGGATTAGGGAAATCTCATACCAAACGCCTTACAAGATGAGAGAATTCAAGGAGAATGATTATAAAGGGCTCGATGGGTTAAGTTCCCAACTCGTGTTATGTGATGATGATGTGAGAAGGGGATGTAAGGACACTTTTGACCTGTCAAGCGGATTCTTTAAGCACGATAAGGAACTTAGTTCTAAATACCGAAACAATCCTTTTGATCACGTGGACCCGAAATACCTTTACTATGAAAGTGATTCTGATAAAGGATCGAAGGAGAATGGCCTAGGAACCATGACCGATGATGGAGTCACGTAATGTACGTGACTTTGAGTCTAGCTACAAGACTCGTTAATAAAGAAAAGCGCTTCTTGGGAGGCAACCCAAGCTTTATTTTATTTATTTGCTTTGTGTGTTTATTTGTTTGTTTGTTTGTTTTTATTTGTTTCCGTACGTGTGTTTAATTTTTATTATTATTGATTCATGTTCAAAACTAAGTTGTGAAAATGCTTTATTTTGTTTTTAACTTCGTCTTAACTACATATAAAGGTATTTTGCAAAAGACAAGTGTAAGGGAAATCTAAATCGGTTTATTAGAACACAAATGAACATGAATCGTAATAATAATAAATTAGCATACATATTAGTGTTTGTTTGAGTCAAATGCTTGTATCGAGTCATAATGATGTTTTGCAGGATTTCCAGGAAGTAAGGTAAAGGTTTTTCCAGAAATTTTCCGGAAACTTAAAATGAAAATTTTTGTCAGGTCATTTCTGACGGCGTCAGGGTTTATAACCTGACGGCGTCAGATTTAAGTTTCTGAAAATTTTTGAAAGTTTTGTTTTCATAAAAAGTTTTTATTAAATCTATAACTTATAATCTCCAGAAATCTGCAAAATTATCATTCCACAAGCATTATATCCTTATATATATAGATTTATCCCGCCGATGTTATGCAGGTTTTCGTATTTGTTTTCTCAGGTTTAACAGGTTATTTTGGACAAGGAAATGTTTTTTGGATCAAGCTTATGGCGATACATTAGTCATGGAGCTTCAACATTACTTTGGAAGAAGATTTAACCGTGTAACTTCATTATCCACCGAACGAATCAGGGGAGTATTTGATTTCATTCTTTTACTTTATACTTTTACATCTTGTTATTTGAACATTGGGGACAATGTTCATCTTAAGTGTAAGGGGGGGGGGGTAAAAGTACGATTTTAGAGAATGCTCTTACGCTTGATTTTTGTTTGTTTAATAGTGGATGTGTAATAAAACTGAGATAAATACCTGTTAGGGTAATTTTAGTGCCAAATTTAAAATTTTTTACAACATATAGGAGTGAAACTTTGATCTTAATGAGCGTCTCACGGATAGGAGTTATATGACTAGCACAAAAAACCGTACCACTAAAAAATTTTCCACCCCCAAATATGTGAGGTTCGCCCCTAGAATTGGTAGGAAAAGCATTTATGCTATGATGTGTGTACCGGTAGCACTTAGATTCTAGAACTTGCGTTAGGACCATTCCGAAGCCACAAGTGAGACTACATTCGTGTAGTTAGATTTACTACATGATAAGAGGCATTAGGATTAACCCATTGTTTTACACCTGTGTTTTTGCTATAATTACATTGGCTACATTGGTCAAGTAATTCTCCCACACCCTTTGCGTTGTACTCATTTTTAGTACACGATACCCTAGTACACCCCTCAGAGCCTATCTTTTCGTTTTGACCTTTAAGCATTTTACTTAAAGGAAGAATTTGTTACACCCCACTAAAATGTACACCCAAATCGCCTTAGCCTACCTTGTATGCACTCATTTTTAGTGCATTATTGTGACAACATTTGTTTAAACCCAAGTTAATTATCTAGTTGATTACATGGTTGCTAAGTCGAGTCATATCCTTGTACATATTGTTTTGGGACGATTGGGACTCATGGGTAAAGTACTAGTATAATGGAGTAATGGGGAAGAACATCATTTATTACCCCCATATGTGCTAAATGTTTTAAAAGTACTCCAAGTTTTTCAATTATCTTAATTCGAGTCATTAGAATAGTTATTTGTAAAGTTATGTAAAAGTTCAAGTGTAAGGGGAATGCAATGCCCCTATGATGTATTATTTTGGATGGTAGGGCAAAAGTGTATGCAAAAAAAAAAAAAAAAAAAAAAAAAAAAAAAAAAAAAAAAATGGAAAAAATCAAGAAAAATACAAAAAAAAAAAAAAAATGAGAAAAAGAAAAGTAGAAAAAACATACGGACTACCATCCCGTTTTATTTTATGTTTATTTTATGTTTTTGTTATTTTCTTTCATTAGCTTAAGATTGAGTCGAGTCTTGGCTTAGCAACATTGTATAGTACATGTAATTGATCAAGATCTTTAACTCGCCACCAGTAAAATATCCTTTATCCAACAAAACCGTGTTTTCCTTTTCCCTACACCTAACGTTATAACCCATTTAAAATCCCTCTTTGATAGTTTATCTTAGGTGCTTACGCCTAGTGGAGGAGGTTTTCGATCCTTTCCCAAGCCTATGGTAATCTATTTGCTATGACAGGTAGTGAGAGATATTATCCGTTTTCATTTATGAGATTTATTTTGATGACACTTGAGAGATGTGAGTATCTAAACACTACTTGTGAGGTGCTAGTTTGTAATCTCCGTGCTTATTATGATTGAAGTGGAACGATTATTTGTTGTAATTACTTTTATGTTTGCATTAAATGACCCCTAACTTGTATTTTGATTAGAATAAAAGCGCATTTGCTTGAGGACAAGCAAATCTCAAGTGTAAGGGTATTTGATGAAGCGAAAAGTGTACCGCTTTTAAGGGGTCATTTAAGCCCTAAATCATATTTATTTGATCAAATATTGCCCTAAATCGTTCCTTTTATCATTTTAGGTACTTTTGAGGAGAAATCTGGAAAAAGAGGCATTTTGGACGTTTTTGGAGCATAAAAGTGAAGAAAACGACAAAGTCTCAAAAATCGGCTAAAAGTTACCTATGACGGCGTCACAATTAACCCCAGACGGCGTCATGCCTTGGCAAGAAAAGGTGGACGTGAAATTTACTCATGATAAGCCAGTGAAAATAGCATGTGAATTCTGACGGCGTCACGCTTTAACCTGATCAAGGGCGTCACGGCTTAAATCAAAAGGGGACGGCGTCACGTTCAAGGTTCGACGGCGTCAAGCCTTGATAAGCCAGAATGGATTTTGAAGAGCTAATGAGGGACGGCGTCAAGAAGGTCATCCGGGAACCCTAAAAGCGGCGAGGTGACGGCGTCACACTCCATAACGTGACGCCGTCAGATCCAAAAATCTATATATAGTTTTCTAATTTTTTGTCATTAAGAGAGCTTAGAGTGTGGAATTTTGGGAGAAAACCCTAAGACGAATTTAGCTCCTTTTTCAAGGCTTTTTGCCTTGAGATCTTCCATGTTACATTGAAGATAAGTTATCAATTAATCATTCAATATGTCTATGTGTTGTTTGATTTTATCTTATTCTTGTCTTTTGTTTAACATGTTAGGCTAGATTTATCTTGTGTTTGCTTAGATCTAATGAAACCTAGCTATTGATTATTGGTTATTAGTGTGTTATTAGTTGTATTGGATGATTGTTTATCTATGTTAGGCTTAAGAAAACTGGCTAACTTCCTATTCGGTAACTTGCTTGAACGTCTTAAGAAACATGAACCAAATGCGTACTAAAGGTTTTTATGGTTGTATTTAATGCACAAGCGAATTCTAGTGATCCCATGTTAGGAGCTTCCTAGCCGGCTCGACATAGGAGTGAAGTAGGAGCTTGTAGAGTTGGGGAAGTACGTACGCCACCCCACGAATGGTATTAAGGAATACACCCGTCATCCACGCGACTAATACACACTAATTAACCGGTAAAAGATAGTTAGGGAGTAAGGAAATCTAAGTAAACACATTTCTCTACACATAAGTTTCTCACCAACATTTTATTTTCAGTTATTTATTTTATTTGCATTTGTAGTTATTTGGGTTAGTTGACTAGCAACTAATTCCGCCCACTCTTTCAAACCCGAGATTTTACTTGCTTTCATAAAAATATAAAAAACATAAAAAGAATCTTCCTCAACCCTTAGACCTAATTAGAGTAGTCTTTCACACCTAACGAACACTATTCTCTGTGGAGAACGATCAATCCCCCGTACTTACCACTACACTATACTACATCGGTCAGGTACACTGCCTGGTGGGGTTGTAAGCCTCTTGAGATCCCTCGAGAGGTAAAACCTGTTGTAAGGTTACAAAACCACGCATCAGAGACGACTATGGGACAGATTAGAAAGTATCAGTCATAGTTTGGACGGGATATGGGTGGCGATGGGGGATTTCAATGAGGTGAGGGCCAAAGAAGAAAGATTGAACTCCATGTTTGCCGGGAACGCAGCTGCTGTCTATAACGATTTCCTCAGCAGGGTTAGTTGGCTGGAATATCGGATGACTGGGGGGAGGTTTACGTTTATCTCTGATAATGTCGAAGTTAAGTTCAGTAAGTTGGACAGGATCTTTGTTTGTGATCGTTTTCTGAGTTGTTGGCCGAATGCAAAGTTGGAGGTCCTTAGTCGGGGTCTCTCGGATCATTGCCCGGTCACTCTTTCCTGTCTCAATTCTGATTTCGGGCCTACTCCGTTCAGATTCTTTAACTCATGGGTTGATTCGGTAGAGCTGGCGAATATTGTTACCACTAGGATTGGAAGTGGCCTAATTATTGGGGAGGCGGACAGGTATTTGGCCACTATTCTTAAGGATATAAAGCTTGACATCAGAATTTGGAGAAAAATGGTAAATGTTTTAGAAGACAAACAATGGATTGTTCTTGAAAAGGCTGTGGAAACGATTGAACTAATGGCTGAGTCGGCTACTCTTAGTGATTCGGAGAAGCGATTAAGGGTGGATTTCAGAATTAAACTTAGAAACTTGGAGCTGGCAAAGGTGAAGGACCTCCATCAAAAGGCTCGGGTTAAATGGATAAAATTCGGGGATGAAAATTCATCATTTTTCCATGGTATCATTAATGTGAACAAGGCCTCGCGAAAAATCCACGGCTTGAATCTCAATGGTGTGTGGACGTCTGACCCATTGACTATTATGGAGGAAACACGAAAGTGGTTCAAACATCAATTCGCCGAGCCAATTAGAAGAAGGCCCCTTTTCAACAATACGGGTTTGCTCAAGTTATCCGATGATCAGGCAGCTAAGCTCATCCAGCCTTTCAGTCCCGAAGAAATTTGGAATGCTATCCGGTGCTGCGACGGCGGTAAGGCTCCGGGCCCGGATGGATTTTCCATGAAATTCTACAAAAAGTTTTGGAATGAGTTGAAACCGCTAGGGTGTGGTGTTATGGATGAGTTCTTCGTTAAGGGAGATATTTCTGCAGGTTGTAATGCGTCTTTTATTGCGCTCATTCCCAAGTCGATTGACCCACAACATCTGGATGAATTCAGGCCCATTTCCCTTGTTGGTTCTATGTATAAGATTTTTGCCAAGACTTTGATGTTAAGAATTAAAAAAAGTCATGCCTTCTATTATCTTTTCGATGCAGTCGGCATTCGTGGAGGGAAGGTACATTCTCGATAGCCTGTTAATTCTTAGTGAAACGGTGTCCTGGGCAAAGAAAACAAAAAGGGAATTACTCATTTTCAAAGTTGATTTTCGGAAAGCATTCGACTCTATAAACTGGAAATTTTTGCTGCGGGTTATGATGTTTATGGGTTTTCCTGAAAAATGGGTCAAGTGGATTAATGGGTGCCTGACCTCAGGAAAGGGATCCGTGCTGGTTAATGGAGCTCCAACGGGGGAATTTCTGTTTAAGAGAGGTCTCAGGCAGGGGGATCCTCTCTCTCCTTTCCTTTTTATTATCGCCATGGAAGTTCTTACGATGTTTATGAATCGGGCGGTTCAGTTGGGCTTGTTCGACGGTGTAAAACTTCCAAGGAATGGTCCGATTCTATCACATCTCTGTTACGCGGACGATGTGATTTTCTTTGGTGAATGGTCTGAATTCAATGTTAAGAGTTTGAGCTGATTCCTCAGATGGTTTAGCTTAGTGTCGGGGCTGAACATCAACTACCAGAAGTGTCAACTCTTTGGGGTCGGAGTGGACGTCATGGAAGTGCAATGACTGGCTGATTTGTTAAAGTGCAATTGCTGGATTCTCGGTCAAGGATATCAGAAGTGAGCTCGATGTGGCTAGAAATGGTCAACTCGTAGAGCAGGTCATCCAGTGGGAATCGTGGGTTCCGCCCAAAGGAAACGTTCTGATGTGGAGGGCGCTTTTGGGGAAGGTTGCTGTCCGGACTGAATTGGTTAAAAGGGGGATTTCTATTGCCGATTGCAGCTGCGTTCGATGCGGTTACTCTTTGGAAGATTCAGACCACGCGTTTGTCAACCGTTTAGTTGCAAAGGCCATTTGGTGGCAGATTCTTGTTTGGGTCAGAATTCCTTTTCCAAATGATGTTGATAGTTTGTGCAGCCTTGTAAAGTACCTTGAAGATTGTCCGGGGTCGAAGACTTGGAAGCGATTCATCTTCACCATTGCTTGCGCTACTGTTTGGAGGATCTGGTTTGCTCGGAACGCTAAGATCTTCGAAGACAAATTTATTCACATAAGGTAAGTGGTGGAGCTCATTAAGGAGGATGCCTTTGTTTGGGTGACGAATAGATCCAATATCCCCAAGCCTTCTTGGGAAAATTGGTTGACCTTTGATGTTTCGGCTAGTCTGTAATGGCGTCGTGTTGTTTTTCTGTTTCTGTTCTTTTTCATTTTGTTTCCTTCAGCCCCTTACTGGCTCTTTATATCTATATATAAAGTGATTAGCCGTTCAAAAAAAATTATGTATCAGCCCCACACCAATCAATGACAACCCCAATTAGTTAATCCATTGACTACAGATCATGCAACCAATTAATATGCCAATCAATTAAATAATCCACATCCGACAAGAATGAGTACGAGGTATAATGAAATAGCATGTTGTTGCATCAGATCATACCAAATTGAAAAAATAAAATAAAAAGCCGATTATACCTCAACCTTTCACCAGATCTACTCTTTTTCCTTCGAATCTGCTCCATCTCCAATGGTAACAACCTTGTAGATCCTAGATATCGAGAACAACCCTCTCTGATACCACATGTTGAAAATCGTTTAACCCCATCTAGGATATGTTTTACAAACACCATTGATTACATAGCAGCGGAATTAACAAACAATCAATGATGTTCAACAAGGTTGAATTTATTAAAGGAACGGCCGTTTTATTGATAATAAATAATAAACCTACTACTACTACAAACGTGTACAAACACACGTTTGCTAATCGACTCTCATTGAGAGATCTACATTTTTCTATGTTATTCTACTGCCGCCTACAACCCTTTATAAATAGGGTTTACACAATGACCTAACTTACACAAGAAGCCAACTAAATATTACATTAAGTCCCTATTGTTTCATTTGTCTTTATTTCGGCATATATAGTTTTGTAAACATCAAATTGTAATTCCCAACACATTTTCACACAACTTGAACTCATTTACTCAAGGATACTAGCTAGGAAATATTCCCCTTGTCCCCCTTATCCTATCTACAAATCAAAATCAACACAACTTGTCTTTAAAATATATTATGTTCGACTAGATACATGCACATATATGCGTATGACCATAACACACATTCATTTGACACTTAAACTCTTTCAAAAACTATTCACTCTAAGAATTTCCTCACTGCTGAAAGTCACAAGAAAGCCAGGAGCTTTTCTCCCTTTGTTCGAGTCCTTATCCGATCACTCTAGCACCATTCGAAGGCTTTGTAATCATTCTAACGTGTAAAGTACCCCTTTTCGATTTCTAAATCATTCCAACGCATATCACACCACCTAGAAAGTATTGTAAGTCCTTTGAACACATTTCCCTACTCTTACTACACGTTTTTATGTACCATGCATCATTATGAAATTTCATTCGAACATATGTTCACTTTCTATTAATTTTTACGTTTCTTGTTATTTACTTATTCGTTATATGCATTGACCTCCTTCATGGATGGCTAGATATACAATATACACATTTATTTGACACTTACATATTCATTTTATAGCTTTTTGAACTTCATTTTATTCATATGTCGAACCATATATATCATAACCCATATTTGTGTCATTTTCTATATTATTGAACCATGTAATATCGACTAATAAACGACCATATTAAATCGAATTCATGTACACATCATACTATTTTTATTACTCATCTCGATTCTCCATAAGCTCATTAAATAAGTTGTTGTTATACACTTTCATTGATAAGCTCATATAAGCCATTTTTAAAGCCTAAACTAATCGCTATTCAAAACAGTTTACTAAAATATTTATATGTCTATTGGGCTTTTAAAAGCCCAATAAGCACTTTTGAATAAGCAGTACTATAAGCACTTGAAATATGTTTTTAGGCCAATAAAAATAGCCCAAAACAAGGCCCAAACTTGATTTAAAACCCTCGGATCAAAAACGCTTAATGGGCTTTATATTAATTCATTAAAAGCCCATTAAGATGAAAATATGCTATTTCGTGTAAAAAGCAGTTCAAAAAGACTCAAATAAGCTTTATTAAGTTATTAAAACTTTCGGAAATTTTATTATATAATGTTAAGATCGTTTATAGCTCAGATTTGTTAGATCTTTATCTAGGATAACAATAACAAAACAACAATATGCAGCGGAATAAACATGAACAATTGTTATTGTATAAAGGTTTTTCTCGTCATCATCTTCTCTAACAATTACAAACTAATAGCCCCAATTCTACCTTGATCAATGGTAGAACGTGTTATCTAAACTATAAAAAGGAATCAATGATCCTTGAGGCTAAAACAAACAAACACTAACTCTAGAGGTTTTTCTAACCCTAAACGCCTAGAAACACACGCTTTCCTGGTGTTACATCTTAACACATACACATATCTAATTCCCTATATCTCTTTATATAATAGAGATACCTAGGGTTTACAAAGGATATTCCTAGAATAATAAAAGATTTGCTGTAATCTTTTCTTTCTTTTGAAGTTCCATCCTTTGTCATCTTTAGTCATTCATCTTTCACATCTTTTGTCAATATCAACTCAAATTATAATTCCCAACATATAAGTTTTGTACATTTTGGACTAAAAGTGCAACGCATTTTACTATTTGGGTTAAAAGTGTAAACTTTCAGAAAAATTGTGTACAAACTGTCAAAACAGTAATTTAAGGGTAGAAATGGATTAAACATTTACTAGAAACCAAGTAATGCCATAATCGAACCTTTTTGGGCTTATAATGTAAATATTATTTAACTAGGGACTAATGGTGCAAATGTTTCACCGTTAGGGTTAAAAGTGTAACTTTATGAAACTTCAAGTATCAAACAGTAAATTATTCTATATTCATTTCATAAGGTGTTATTATACATTTTTCATACTTAAAAATCCATTTTACAATACATACGTGTTATATATAACGAATGTTACGTTTATATTTATTTAACGTAATTTTAACGAATAAGGCATAACTTATCATCAACTAGCTTTTGAAGGGACGATATTATTGAATCAATAAACATAAAAACATGATAGTATTATGTATAATATTATTTTTGAACTCTAAGCATTTTAAGCATATCAAATCATTCACATCACAGTTCAATTCGTTATCCGATATTCTTTCACAATCATTATTCACATCCAGTCAATCTTAAAACCATCGAAATCTCAGGCTTCCCTATTATTTAGGTCGTGTGTTGGAGCCGTTCTCGTGATACTTTTGACATAACAATAATTTGACCTTTACAGCTAAGGTGAGATTTCATAGCCCCTACTTTTATACGTTTTGATTTACTATTTGGGGGAGATACATGCTCAACTATATTTATTTACTTTTACAAGCACTGTAGAAACTTTCACGATTTACCATGAGTCATAGCCCCACTCTTACTCTTTTATAGTCTTTTTAAACTACTTGGGGGAGATACGTGCTTAAATTACTTTTATTCGTTTATCAAATACATGATTTGCACTGCGATGCAAGTACTCAAACATTTATGATTGCACTATTCTTGATTTCATTGACAACTGTGACTAGACTTGATACAAATGTTTAGCCTAACATTTCCATGTTGGAAGGCCATTTATTTGGATGATACATTAGCCTAACATTTCCATGTTTGAAGGCCATTTATTTGGATGATACATGATATTCATACTATGTTAGCAGTGGGTTGTAAACACACAGGTTGCAAGTCTTGTATGGGCGGGGCTTGGGACTGAGTGGATTTACAATGCCTTTGTAGTGGAATCTTTATTCAAATGCTTTACAGTTAAACTAAACTCTATGAACTCACCAACCGTTGGTTGACACATTTTTGCATGTTTATCTCAGGTTAATAAGGCGATAGTGGATGCATGGATTCTAGAGTCATTTGCATACATCGGGGACTCATATCTTATCTTTATCATTCGATACACTTTGAAAACATCTATGTAACTTTATACTTCGGATTTATTGTGATGCGTGGTTTTGCGACCTTACAACAGGTTTTACCTCTCGAGGGATCTCAAGAGGCTTACAACCCCACCAGGCAGTGTACCTGACCGATGTAGTATAGTGTAGTGGTAAGTACGGGGGATTGATCGTTCTCCACAGGGAATAGTGTCGTTAGGATTGAAAAACTACTCTAATAGGTCTAGGGGTGAGAGAAGATTCTTTTTTATGTTTTTTTATAATTTTATGAAAGCAAGTAAAATCTCGGGTTTGAAAGAGTGGGCGGAATTAGTTGCTAGTCAACTAACCCAAGTCACTACGAATACAAATAAAATAAAATAACAGAAAATGAAAAGGTTGATGAAACTTATGTGGAGAGAAATGTGTTTACTTAGATTTCCTTACTCCCTAACTATCTTTTACCGGTTGATTAGTGTGTATTAATCGCGTGGATGACGGGTGTATTCCTTAATACCAATCGTGGGGTGGCGTACGTACTTTCCCAACTCTATGAACTCCTACTTCACTCCTATGTCGAGCCGGCTAAGAAGCTCCTAACAAGGGATCACTAGAATTCGCTCATGCATTAAATACAACCATAAAAACCTTAGTACGTATTGGTTCATGTTTCTTAAGACGTTCAAGCAAGTTACCGAATAGGAGGTTAGCCAGTTTTCTTAAGCCTAACATAGATAAACAATCATCCAATACAACTAATAACACACTAATAATCAATAATCAATAGTTAGGTTTCATTAGATCTAAGCAAACACAAAGAAAACCTAGCCTAGCATGTTAAACAAAAGACAAGAACAAGATAGAATCAAACAACACATAGACTGTAAAACCCGAAAATCTAAAACGTATTAAAAGACTAAAATGCCCTCATAATTTAAAAGTTTAATTAAAACTCATATAACTTATAAATAAATCACAAAACGTATGAAAACGAAACAAATACGACATGAAATGATTATGAGGCACCATAAGATAATTATACGAGCTACCAATAATATTTATAACACTTTACCTATGTTACTTGAACCGAAAATCATAAGTACTTACGAAATTGTATGTTAAGAGTTATAATAAAAGGTTTTTATGCAACAAAAACTTGGTAAATGGTTCAACAAGACCATGGATTGTTTGTTAGGGCCTTGGGCCGATCCAAGCCCTTTTCCCCCTCCATATGCACGACCAAACATCCCATAAAAACAGCCCAATCCTTTTGTTCCTTCCTATGTACACCGAAACATCACATAATCACTCAAAAAGAAACCCTAGAAAAGTTTCTGCTGCCTTTTTGTTTGCTGCTGCTGTCGCACCTTATAGGAGGCCAAGAGAAGGTAATTTTTGTCCCATTTGTGTGTTATACATCTTAAGGTAACATGTTTCTTCATGCCTCAAACCCCTATGAATTATTTCTTAACCAAAAACCCTAATCTTCCTTTGTTGTTCTTGATCGATCGGCCAAAAAGAAAAGGGAGGAGGAAGAAGCTTGTGTGTGGTGTTTTAATCCTTGTGTTTGTGTTCTTCGTGGTCTATGAGGGTATTGTATCCCTTTTTCCCGATCCTTGTTTACCTATTAATGTTCCATTCGAATTATATAGTAAAACATGCCACATAAAATCATAGAAACAATGAAAACCCTAAAAACTAGAACATGTGATCGACCTACTGTTTTGAGTGGTGAATAATTCGATTTGGATGGGTAATAAACTGATATGATATGACCTAAATGTGTTTTGGACTCACCCAAAGTCGTTTGGTATGAAGAGTTAATGAATGGGATTAAGAAAACCCTAGAAATTACATGTTATTATAAAAACTGCTACTGATGTAAAACTTTACTCGACTTTAACCGGCTGTGGATTGATGATATGAACGTATATTTTCATGTTTCTGGAGTCTATATTGTAGTTCAATGAAATAGATACCTGGAGAAATTTAGTTTGTAATTTTTAGAGGCTTGTAAGGCTACTTTTTGATTTTTGGGAAATCATGTGTCCAGTCGTATTTAAAAGTCTGGAAAATCCGTCCTAGTTTTTGAATTTTAGTTTCCAAAACCTATCGAATTAGAAAGATCCCTTTGAACTGGGTAAACTTTGGGATGTATATTAGTATCTGGAATTTTTTAGATTTTTGTTAATTTTTCTGAAGGGGTAATGAAGTGATAACTTATCGGGTGTTCCATCAGACATGTTTCTGGGACAGGTTGTAAAAATGGATTTTTCATTCGTGCCAAACCTAATAAATAAAATCTGGAAAAATTATGATAAATACTAAGAATATTGAGGAAGCTCTGATTATATATGGATTTTTTATTTCGGAGTTATACTATGATTATATAATTAAATAAAACAGGTCCAGAACATGATTAAAACCTGAAAAAGTGCATTTTGTTGTTTTAAAAGTGTTAAGTGTTTACATTCAAACATTAGAGGGTCTATATGGTTATTTTGATTATACTAAAGGACTAAACTTGTGAGAACCTGTAACCTTACCATAATTACACTTTATATCCTAACCTTATGATAATTACACAATTGGTCCTTCAACTTATCCTAAATACTTAATAAACCCTTAAAGGAATAAAACTACCATAATAACCTTATGAACCTTGAACTACCTAAAATAAAAAGCAAACTAAAATATGAAGTTAAGAACCATTTGTAACTCTCTTCTACTCCTTTAGGTGTGAAGAAGGAGAGGACCTGACCTTCTCATCTTATTTCGTTTCTGGTTGTGTTGCTTTTGGAATAAGGTACAGATACTCTGCCTTTTTCAGTAAGGGTTCTTATATTCTATACATTGATTTTGAGTTATGATTCAGTTAAGATTTCCCAAGCCATTTCTATGTTCCCTTTGAGTGAACCTTTGATATTCCTCTTGATTATGATCTGAGCTTCGTTTATCCGACCTATGCCTTTGCCAAGTTGCTCTAAAGTTCTGAACTATCCTTGTGAGAAACTAAGATTTTGAAATGGTTTACTAAACTAAGGTTTTGAACTACTTGTTTTGAACTATCTTTTACGAAGACTATTTTAATGATTATCTTTATGAAACCAATTTAAAGACCATTTTAATTAAATACCTTGATTAAGCTTTCTAAAATGAATCTGTTGAATAAAGACTTTGAAGATGGACCCTTTGATACAGACTTTGAACTTTAATTATGATTCCCTTTGTTTTTAAAACTATGATATGAACTTTGGAAGACCTTGGTGAACCACTCTATTATGAACTATTCGATATGAACCTTTTTCTATGGACCTTGTGATATGACTTTGAGATGCACCTTTTGATATATGATCTTTTGTGATGACTTTGAGACCTGACTCTTAGTTTGATACCCGAGCCATTTTATGTTACCTAGCCAGGAAGGTAACCTGGCCATGTCTGTGATGCACCACTGGCATGACTCCCGTGTGGGGGAGTGATTTCTCACACCGTCCCTTTTATGATTTTCTGCCATGGCTACTATGATTTTGGGATGACTTTGAGTTTGGGGGCGTATGGGTTGCAATCCTAGATTTGTATGTTTAGTGGATTTAACTATGACTTTGAGTTATGACTTTGAGGTGACTGGTACTGTGTGCAATACATGCCTTTCACACCCCTGGGAGCTGATCACTCCACTATTATGATACATGAGGACACCCCTCATATTATCTGGTTGCCTGAGAGGTATCCCCTCTGATTGTGAGACTATGATTTTGAGATGTTGACTTTGAGATTATGACTTTGAGTTATGGGCTCGTGGTGGATGACTATCCTTAAACTTTACTCTTGTATCTTATTTATATTTCATTCATTATGCTACATTCTGGTTATTTCCGTTTACTTTCGTTTCCGTTTATCATGTATCTGTTCACTGGGCTTTTTAAGCTCAGCCGCACGTTTCCTTTTCGTGTGCGGCAGGTTTTAGTTGGAAGATGGGTACGAGTGAAGAGACTTTTGGACTTAGAAGACTTGATAGTTTCGGCCTAGAGATGATTAGAAAGTATTCTATTGTTAGAAATTGTATTCGCTTTTGTAACCTTGTAATTCCAGTATTTCATTTGTAACCTTTGAGAATCTTTGTATTACTTTTGAAGGTATGCTTTGTTATATCTGATATGAAACCATTTGTGTGACATCTTTACCCTTGTCGGGTTGGGGTGTTACATAGACATATTGAATGATTAATTGATAACTTATCTTCAATGTAACATGGAAGATCTCAAGGCAAAAAGCCTTGAAAAAGCTGCTAAAATCGTCTTAGGGTTTCCTCCCAAAAGGTTACACACAAAGTTCCACACTAATGACAAAAAATTGCAAAACTATATATAGAGTTTAAGGGCTGACGGCGTCACGTTGTAGATCCTGACGCCGTCACCTCGCCGCTTTTAGGGTTCCCGGATGGCCTTCCTGACGCCGTCCCTCTTTAGACCTCCAAAATCCGTTCTGGCTTATCAAAGCTCGACGCCGTCAGAAAAGAGCTTGACGCCGTCCCTCTTTAATTTAAACCGTGACGACCTTGATCAGATTAAAGGGTGACGCCGTCTGATTTTTCATGCAAAATTCTCTGGCTTATCATGAGTAAATTTCATATCCACCTTTTTCTTGCCAAGCCATGACGCCGTCTGGGGAAATTCCTGACGCCGTCAAAGGTACTTTTTAGCCGATTTTGAGACTTTGTCGTTTTCTTCACTTTTATGCTCCAAAAACGTCCAAAATGCTTTCTTTTCCAGATTTCTTCTCCAAAGTACCTAAAATGACAAAAGGAACGATTTAGGGCAATATTTGATCAAATAAATACGATTTAGGGCTTAAATGACCCCCTAAAAGCGGTACACTTTTCGCTTCATCAAATACCCTTACACTTGAGATTTGCTTGTCCTCAAGCAAATGCGCTTTTATTCTAATCAAAATACAAGTTAGGGGTCATTTAACGCTAATATAAAAGTAATTACAACAAATAGTCGTTCCACTTTAATCATAATAAGCACGGAGATTACATACTAGCACCTCACAAGTAGTATTTAGATACTCACATCTCTCAAGTGTCATCAAAATAAATCTCATAAATGAAAACGGGTATTATCTCTCACTACCTGTCATAGCAAATAGATTACCATAGGCTTGGGAAAGGATCGAAAACCTCCTCCACTAGGCGTAAGCACCTAAGATAAACTATCAAAGAGGGCTTTTACATGGGTTATAACGTTAGGTGTAGGAAAAGGAAACACGTTTTGTTGGATAAAGGATATTTTACTGGTGGCGAGTTAAATATCTTGATTAATTACATGTACTATACAATTTGCTAAGCCAAGACTCGACTCAATCTTAAGCTAAAAACAAAATAACAAGAACATAAATAAGACGGGATGGTATCCGTATGTTTTTTCTACTTTTCCTTTTTTATTTTTTTTTTTTTTTTTTTTTTTTTTTTTTTTTTTTTTTTTTTTTTGCATACACTTTTGCCCTACCATCCAAAATAATACATCATAGGGGCACTGCATTCCCCTTACACTTGAACTTTTACATAACTTTACAAATAACTATTCTAATGACTCGAATTAAGATAATTGAAAAACTTGGAATACTTTTTAAAATATTTAGCACATATGGGGGTAATAAATGATGTTCTTCCCCATTACTCCATTACACTAGTACTTTACCCATGAGTCCCAATCGTCCCAAAACAATATGTACAAGGATATGACTCGACTTAGCAACCATGTAATCAATTAGATAATTAACTTGGGGTTTAAACAAATGTTGTCACAATAATGCACTAAAAATGAGTGCATACAAGGTAGGCTAAGGCGATTTGGGTGTACATTTAAGTGGGGTGTAACAAATTCTTCCTTTAAGTAAAATGCTTAAAGGTCGAAACGAAAAGATAGGCTCTGAGGGGTGTACTAGGGGTATCGTGTACTAAAAATGAGTACAACGCAAAAGGTGTGGGAGAATTACTTGACCAATGTAGCCAACGTAATTATAACAAAAACACAGGTGTAAAACAATGGGTTAATCCTAATGCCTCTTATCATGTAGTAAATCTAACTACACGAATGTAGTCTCACTTGTGGCCTCGGAATGGTCCTAACGCAAGTTCTAGAATCTAAGTGCTACCGGTACACACATCATAGCATAAATGTTTTTCCTACCAATTCTAGGGGCGAACCTCACATATTTGGGGGGGAAATTTTTTGAGTGGTACGGTTTTTGTGCTAGTCATATAACTTCCTATCCGTGAGACGCTCATTATGATTAAAGTTTCACTCCTAAATGTTGTAAAAAAATTTAAATTTGGCATTAAAATTGCCCTAACAGGTATTTATCTCAGTTTTATTACACATCTACCGTCAAACAAACAAAAATCAAGTGCAATTGTATTCTCTAAAGTATCGTACTTTTACCCCCCTTACACTTAAGATGAACATTGTCGCCAATGTTCAAATAACAAGATGTAAAAGTATAAAGTAAAAGAATGAAATCAAATACTCCCCTGATTCGCTCGGTGGATAATGTGGCAACATGGTTAGATCTTCTTCCAAGAGAATGTTGAAGCTCCATGACTAATGCATCGCCATAAGCTTGATCCAACAAACATTTCCTTGTCCAAAATAACCTGTTAAACCTGAGAAACAAACACGAAAACCTGCATAACATCGGCGGGATAAACTCTATATATAAGGATATAATGCTTGTGGAATGATAATTTTGCAATTCCTGGAGATTATAAGTTATAGATTTAATAAAAACTTTTTATGAAAACAAAACTTTCAAAAATTTTCAGAAAATTAAACCTGACGCGTCAGGTTGTAAAGCCTGACGCCGTCAGAAATGATCTGACAAAATTCTCATGTTAAGTTTCCGGAAAAATTTTGGAAAAACCTACACCTTACTTCCTGGAAATCCTGCAAAACATCATCATGACTTGATACAAGCATTTGAATCAAACAAATACTAATATGCATGTTAATTGATTATTATTATGATTCATGTTCATTTGTGTTCTAATAAACCGATTTAGATTTCCCTTACACTTAACTTTTGCAAAATACCTTTATATGTAGCTAAGATGAAGTTAAAAACAACATAAAGCATTTTCACAGTTTAGTTTTTTAACATGAATCAATAATAATAAAAATTAAACACACATACGGAAACAAATAAAATCAAACAAACAAATAATTAAACACACAAAGCAAATAAAGCTTGGGTTGCCTCCCAAGAAGCGCTTTTCTTTATTAACGAGTCTTGTAGCTAGACTCAAAGTCACTCTACCCTATGTAAGTGAGCTCGTCATCGAGGACGTCTTTAGGGTAAGCTTGGATTGAAGTTTCCTATTGGTCCGCTTAGTACAATATATCCTTTCAAACTTCTCTCCATCCGGGTCATACAATGTCATCTTAATATGCCATGACCCATCTCCATCTTTGGGTGGTTTGTCCCAATCCCACTTATGATCATCGTCCTCACAATTCCACTTATTCATCCCTAGGTTAATTGGCAAAACTCCTAGGAAATCAATCATCCTCCTAAAAACTAGAGGGTCTTCAAACAGATCCAATTCGGTGTCCCTAGCCAAGAGTTGCTCTACCGTATGTGTTCGGTTAACAAAGTCCTCTTCTAGGTAAAATGGGCGTTGGGGTCCTATGAAGTCTCTATCGATCCAAGGTCCATATCTAGATGGTCTCCTATTTAATTCTAACCAATGGGGTGTTGGTTCCTCACTAGTATCATAGGCGTGTTTCTTCACATCATAGACTGACCAAGTATCTCCTTCTCCTACCGCTATCTTAGATTCCTTACAATCAATCATAGCACTAGCGGTCGCCAAAAATCCTCTACCTATCAACAAGGGGCATGTAGGGTCGCTAACCATATCAAGGACGTGGAAATCGGCTAAAATGGTTAGTTTTCCTATGTGTACTAACATGTCCTTGACTACTCCAACCGGGTAAGCAACACTCCCATCCGCTAAGCCTATTATCACCTCGGTTTCTTCAAGTTTTCCTAGTTTTAGAGAGGTGTAGAGAGGTAACGGAAGTAGGTTAAGGCTTGATCCAAGATCGGCTAATGTGTCATAAGCCTCCGAATTACCGATCTTGCAAGGTAGAACAAATAAGCCCGGATCATCTAACTTCTTAGGTAGCTTGTTTTGAACAAAGGCGGTCCCTTTTTCGCCTAATTTGAGCTTCTTCTCATCCATCACATCAATAACCGGACTTTCAAGGTGGAGCTCCTTGAATTCTTCGTCAAGGTTTTGATTGGGAGGTGTTTCAACTACAACTTGGGTTTGTTTGAAACACGTGCTCATGGAATTGACCGAATAATATTGTGGACAAGAACTAGGAGACGTAACCGACGAGATGGCGTTGACGTTTAGTTTCGGGTTCTTGACTGTGTTGCTAGGGAGTGCTCCCATTTCTCGGTCATTGAGGGCTTTCAACAAAGTGTCAATCTTATTGGTCATCTCGCTTTGTTTTTGTTTGAAATCGGCTTCAAACTTGGCTAAACGAGCTTCTTGAGATGCCATAAATTGGGACATCAATCCTTCAAAGTTATTGGTACTACCATAATTGTTGGAAGGATTGTTATTGAAAGTACGGTTCGAGTTGGAACCGCTTGATTGGAAACTATTAGGTGGGTTGGAAGAATTGGTTTGTTGTGCATTTTGGTTTTGTTTCCACCTAAGGTTTGGGTGATTTTTCCATGAGGGGTTATATGAATCACCATAGGGGTTTGGCTCGGGTTTGAAAGTGTACCACTTGTCTCCCGCTCCGTCGGTATGCGAGGATGCGTAGTCCGCAAAAGCTTATTCGGGGAGTTCCATGCAATCACGAGTGTCGTGGGGACCACTACATAATTCACGTGAAGAAGTGATTTTGTTCACTTGGCTTGAAGGTTTAGGAGCCTCGTAGGATCTCATGAGAAACTTAACTTGGTCTTCGAGTTCTATGATCCTACGGTCGAAAGTGCTTGAATTGTTTGAAGGCAAAGATATTGCCTTGACCGTTTTATTCAAATCACGGGGATCACTCCAACTTTCGTTGTCATAAAGAGCAAGATCCTCTAGGAGAGCCCATGATTGTTCCGCACTTAGATCACGTAGCTTACCACCGGCCGATTGGTCAATGGTTTGCCTCGTGGAGAGATTGATATGGTCATAGAAGATTTGGACTTGGAGCCAAAGTTCTATGCCATGGTGAGGGACTTTTTAGAGTAAGTCCTTGAATCGAGTCCATGCCTCGTAGAGGGTTTCGCCTTGACGTTGTTGGAACATCAAGATATCATTCCTTAGCTTGGTAGTTCTTCCCGGTGGGAAAAACTGAGCAAGGAAACGAGTGGTGAGATCATCCCAAGAGGTGATGGATCCTGCGGGTAGACGCTCTAGCCATTGACAAGCTTGGTCCCGCAGAGAGAATTGAAAGAGACGCAGTCGGGTCGTCTCTCGAGTGGCAACATCAAGGTCTATGGAATCAACAATTTTGAGAAAGTCCTTGAGATGTTGGTTAGGATCTTCGGAACGAAGTCCATGGAATGCGCATCCGCTTTGCACCAACCGGATGGTGTCGGATTGCAAGGGAGTGACATTGGCTCCTTGAGTGAGCTCAATGGTGTTTCGATAGCCATGGTGGCTAGGACGGGAGTAGTCTCCTAAGGTACGGGCTCTAGGAGGTGGTGGTGGTTGTTGTGGTGGTGGGATGTTGGGATCAAGGATATTACCATCTTCCATGATGTCGAATGGTAATGGTTACGAACAAAGAAACGAAGAAAAAAGATAGACTAAAGAAAACCTAGAAAAATAAAATAAAAATCTCACTAGAAAGGAATCTAGTAAGTAGACCTATAAAATAAAAAATTCAACCTAAACAATAACTATTCCCCGGCAGCGGCGCCAAAAACTTGATGCGTGGTTTTGCGACCTTACAACAGGTTTTACCTCTCGAGGGATCTCAAGAGGCTTACAACCCCACCAGGCAGTGTACCTGACCGATGTAGTATAGTGTAGTGGTAAGTACGGGGGATTGATCGTTCTCCACAGGAAATAGTGTCGTTAGGATTGAAAAACTACTCTAATAGGTCTAGGGGTGAGAGAAGATTCTTTTTTATGTTTTTTTATAATTTTATGAAAGCAAGTAAAATCTCGGGTTTGAAAGAGTGGGCGGAATTAGTTGCTAGTCAACTAACCCAAGTCACTACGAATACAAATAAAATAAAATAACAGAAAATGAAAAGGTTGATGAAACTTATGTGGAGAGAAATGTGTTTACTTAGATTTCCTTACTCCCTAACTATCTTTTATCGGTTGATTAGTGTGTATTAATCGCGTGGATGACGGGTGTATTCCTTAATACCAATCGTGGGGTGGCGTACGTACTTCCCCAACTTATGAACTCCTACTTCACTCCTATGTCGAGCCGGCTAAGAAGCTCCTAACAAGGGATCACTAGAATTCGCTCATGCATTAAATACAACCATAAAAACCTTAGTACGCATTGGTTCATGTTTCATAAGACGTTCAAGCAAGTTACCGAATAGGAGGTTAGCCAGTTTTCTTAAGCCTAACATAGATAAACAATCATCCAATACAACTAATAACACACTAATAATCAATAATCAATAGTTAGGTTTCATTAGATCTAAGCAAACACAAAGAAAACCTAGCCTAGCATGTTAAACAAAAGACAAGAACAAGATAGAATCAAACAACACATAGACATATTGAATGATTAATTGATAACTTATCTTCAATGTAACATGGAAGATCTCAAGGCAAAAAGCCTTGAAAAAGCTGCTAAAATCGTCTTAGGGTTTCCTCCCAAAAGGTTACACACAAAGTTCCACACTAATGACAAAAAATTGCAAAACTATATATAGAGTTTAAGGGCTGACGGTTCACGTTGTAGATCCTGACGCCGTCACCTCGCCGCTTTTAGGGTTCCCGGATGGCCTTCCTGACGCCGTCCCTCTTTAGACCTCCAAAATCCGTTCTGGCTATATCTCGACGCCGTCAGAAAAAAGCTTGACGCCGTCCCTCTTTAATTTAAACCGTGACGACCTTGATCAGATTAAAGGGTGACGCCGTCAGATTTTTCATGCAAAATTCTCTGGCTTATCATGAGTAAATTTCATATCCACCTTTTTCTTGCCAAGCCATGACGCCGTCTGGGGAAATTCCTGACGCCGTCAAAGGTACTTTTTAGCCGATTTTGAGACTTTGTCGTTTTCTTCACTTTTATGCTCCAAAAACGTCCAAAATGCTTCCTTTTCCAGATTTCTTCTCCAAAGTACCTAAAATGACAAAAGGAACGATTTAGGGCAATATTTGATCAAATAAATACGATTTAGGGCTTAAATGACCCCCTAAAAGCGGTACACTTTTCGCTTCATCATATTGTTAACTCTAATTTCAATAATTCGAATGGTAACATTTTAAAACATCTCATTTAGAGGTCGTTTTCTATACCTTGATCTATATTATGAAGTAATACCCCCTTGATACTACTGTTCCACTAGGGTAATTTGGGGGTGTTACAGATTGGTATCAAAGACTTGGTTATAGAGAACTAGGTTGCATTTAGGAGCCTAGACTATAACTACTATATACATTAAGACTCTTCTCCCTATCGCCTTACATACGTAGAACTTTTCCCATTTATATGCGCGTTGTTGAATGTTATAGTATCTGCACCGATAGAGGAATCTCATAATTTAGTCGAGTCATCAAAGATGTGGAGCTCAGTGATAACTGGCTATTTAACTTAATCTTGTGACAGTTCTTGTTTGATGAGACATGGGATTAAGTTAAATAAAGGTTATCACTTAGCCGCAAAAAATTTGATGATTTTGCTCAAAAATGAGATTTCTCTTCATGATACTTTTTAGGGAAAATCTCAGAATTTGGTCGAGTCATCAAAAGAGTGGAGCTCAGTGATAACTGCCTATTTAACTTGATCTCGTGACAGTTCTTGTTTGATGAGACATGAGATTAAGTTAAATAAAGTTTATCACTCAGCCGCAGAAATTTGATGAATTCACTCGAGGATTTTTTGAGAGATAATCACCCTACTCCTTCACCATTTAAGTAACGTCGAGATATGTGTGCTTGGTGATATGTACACGTGTGAAAGGAGGCAAGTATAATTATGGTGGCCAACATAATTATAAGTGCATCACGACTCACGTGGACATATGTAATCATGCGTACGTTAATCGGCATTGACACCCCTTTAGGATAACAGCTAGTGTCAGGGTTTTTGTGAGAACGTTAAGTATAGGTTGGATAGTCAACGGCTTTTCCCTCATCTCTGAAATTCTCTACATGTCCTTCCATGCAGAGACAATGGCATCAAGGAGATCAGCTCGTAACGCTAACCGTGGAAGGACTAGTGAACGTGGAGGTCGAGGAGGTGGCCGCAGCATTAGTAACAACGACAACAACGACGGTGGAAATCCTGATTTTGCCGCCATCATCGCTCAACAGCTCCAAACCTTGCTTCCAACTATTATCACCCAGGTGGGCAACCATATCAATAACTCGAAAAACCACGGAAGCAGAAATGACGATACCCATTGTGTAGGTGGGAATGATGCTAACAAGCACACAACTGGATGCACGTATAAGGAATTTACAGCATGCAAACCAATGGAGTTTGATGGTAAAGGAGGTGCATTGGAGTATACCCGATGGATCAAAAATATGGAGTCAGTGATCGACATCAGTAGCTGTGGAACGCATCAGAAGGTGAAGTATTCGGCATGCTCGCTATCAGGAAAAGCGTTAACATGGTGGAACACGCAGATTCAGGCTAGAGGCAGAGAAGCAGTTGTAGGTATGACATGGGACGACTTCAAGGCACTACTGAAAGAGGAATACTGCCCGGACAACGAAATGCAGAAATTGAAAGGTAAACTTTGGCATCATACTATGATAGGGGCTGGTCATATAGCCTACACACATCGATTTCACGAGTTAGCTAAACTAGCTCCTCATCTGGTTACCCCTGAATCCAAGAGAATCGAGAGGTACATCTATGGGCTTATCCCCGAAATTCATGAAACCATGAAAGCAACTGGGCTGGCTACAATTCAGAGTGCAATATTGAGAGCAGGAACTCTAACAGATGAAATGATTAGGACTGGAATCTTAAGGAACGGTGACAAGAGGAAGGGAACAAATGAGCCAGACAAGCAAACGATTCCTATGATCGACAACAAAAAGACAAGAACCTTTATGGCCACTGGGGCTAGTCAGAAAATGTATGGGGGTCCATACCCTAAGTGTGCAAGATGTACTTTTCATCACCCGGGGTATGTGCCCTGCCGTGAGTGTACAAACTGCAATCAGTTGGGCCATTTTACGAATCATTGTAAAGCACCACGGAATGCAGGCTACATGAGGAATAATTAAAGGACATGCTATGAATGTAACAGAGCGGATCACTTCAAGAATACGTGTCCTAGGTTGAATAGACCACCTGGACAAAGACAAGGAAATCTAGCTCTAGCAATCGAAGGAAATAACCCAAACCCTGGAGTCCATCTTAGTCCACCTCGTGGTAGAGCATTCTATTTGGGTAACTTGGATGCAGCTAACAAATAATGGGTACGTTTTCCCTAGACAAGTAGTATTTTACCTTAGATACGTAAGGTTTTTGCCTGATTACTCAAAACTTTACACATCGACTATTCGTTAGCATCTTTTAACAGATAACACAGACTGAATCTCAGGACGAGATTCAAGATAAGGGGTAGGTACTGTAGCAACCCGTAGAATTTCCTAGTCATTAGTGAACGCTAATCTAGTATTAATCCCTCATTACTTTTCACTTAACCAAATTTACGAGCAAAATTTAAAAATTTTGTTTGTTACATTCTATAATTTAAACGTTGTTACGTGATTCACTATACGTTGGAACGAGCTCACACGCGGACCACGACGAATCAAACATACTCATTATATACTAAACGAATCATATATTGTTCCTGGCCCAAGTTTTTGGTCTGTTACTATTCACAAGCCTAACCCAAGTTTATAAGTTTTATTAATTTTCTTATATTTCATTCGACTAATACACAATCACTTGGCCACGATATCTTCTAAATTCGATACTAAACCTATGAAAATTTTACATCCCTCAATTGTTTACATTCCAAAGAATCGAGAATGCCAAATCTCAATGTCAGATTCGAAATTATAAACAAGACCCAAAGCTAAGCTCATTCGACCCGAGTACAAAATCCTTTCAAGCCTAACCCAACTCGACCAACACCTATTTTACCTATATGTCTTTCATTATTCATGGCTCATAAATATTTACAAAACATTTTCACACTTTTCCTAAACCATGGGTCACGTTAGAAAGTTGTTTGGACCCTTATATGTGTCGACTATATTTTGTATATACCATTCGACCCTTGTTTGTTTTTAAACCGAAACACAAACATTTTCACACAACTTAAACTCATTTACTCAAGGATACTAGCTAGGAAATATTCCCCTTGTCCCCCTTATCCTATCTTCGAATCAAAATCAACCCAACTTGTCTTTAAAATATATTATGTTCGACTAGATACATGCACATATATACGTATGACCATAACACACATTCATTTGACACTTAAACTCTTTCACATGTCGAACCATATATATCATAACCCATATTTGTGTCATTTTCTATATTATTGAACCACGTAATATCGACTAAGAAACGACCATATTAAATCGAATTCATGTACACATCATACTATTTTTATTACTCATCTCAATTCTCCATAAGCTCATTAAATAAGTTGTTATACACTTTCATTGATAAGCTCATATAAGCCATTTTTAAAGCCTAAACTAATCGCTATTCAAAACAGTTTAATAAAACATTTATATGTCGATTAGGCTTTTAAAAGCCCAATAAGCACTTTTGAATAAGCACTTGAAATATGTTTTTAGGCCAATAAAAATAGCCCAAAACAAGGCCCAAACTCGATTTAAAGCCCTCGGATCAAAAACGCTTTATGGGCTTTAGATTAATTCGTTAAAAGACCATTAAGATGAAAATAAGCTATTTCGTGTAATAATGACCGGATCTAAACACACACGTTGTGTTGGAGATACTTTGAGTATATACTTGATAGCACGCGGAATTTACTACCAAGTACTTAGAAGAATATTAGGTTGTGTTTGGTGATTGATTAAGTAAAACAATAAGAACAACGATATCAACCAAACTATCACTTCAATATATCAAACGATTACAATTATGAACGTGAAGGATACTTGGTATTCGATCTGAATGATATATGTGTGTCACAAACCCTAATCTAAAGATCTCCTTTTATAATGTAAAGATTCCTTTACACGTTAAATATCTAACCGTATCATTCTATACAAATAAGATATATACTATATCTTTTCTATAATTATCTTTTCACGGTTTCAACATGATCACTTAAGTAGTCCTAACTGTTCTTCCTTCAGCAGTCTTAACTGCTCTTTCATCAGCAATCTTAACTGTTCTTGTATCAGCAGTCGTAACTGTTCTTGTATACTTCAACCGTACTAACTGTTTAAGTTTAATTCCCAACAATCCTCCCCTAAACTTATGATTTCGATGCAAATCAATAAGTTTCTTGAATTAAACATCTGATTACGTTGATGGGGTGGATTCTTTCAAACACTTAACTTTAATCACGAAACACTTTGGGAATTGTCTTCACGTATTACACTCTTTTGGTCAACTCATCAAAAATTACCAAAATTAATTTAATTCCATCAAGGAATTAATTCCTTATACCAACCCAAGAGTTAATTCTTCATATCAACCACGCATTAAATGTCATTAAACCTTCATTAATTCTATAAAAACTCACATATCCACACAAAATCTTCTTCAACACAAATCTTTAACTCTTCAATCACAATGAACTCTTCTTCACCAAACATCATAGAAATCTCATCTGACTCTGCTTCAGATTCTGAAGATTCAGGATGGAACAACTATTTTCCTCCAAACTATTCTTCAACTTCAAGAGTTAGTCTTTCAAAGAAAAAGACTGAAATATCCTCGTCCGATGAATCTTCCTCCCATGAACTTCCTCCTTATGTGGATGATTCATCCTCCTCTTCGTCTGACGATGATGATGAACTTCAAAAACTATCAAACTTACTCACAAAAGAATTTGAGAAAGCAGCATCATTAGTGAAGATCCCTGTTCCAAAGAAGAAGATCTTTGTTCCAAAGAAGAAGCCTGAGAAGAATAAGCCTGAGAAGAAGCAATTTCCATCTCCAAGATCAGTAATACTGGCACTTCCCTACAAGAAGGTGTCTGAACACATGGGTAGCAGAGGAGCCCGCAGCAAAACCATGCCGGATATCACTGGAAAAGGAAAAGGAAAGCTTGAGTAGTTGTGTTGTCTTTTGTGTTGTGTATGTTGTTTTGTTGGTAGTTGGTAGTTTTTGTTGGTTTTTCTTGTAACCGTATGAAGCTTTGTAATGAATCCACCTTTATAATGAATAAAATTTAAGCACTTCTTTATAATTCATCTCTGACTTCTTAATTCCTCCCCTGAATTCCATAATGATCAATCATCTTTAACAGCAACAGCAACTAGAACAAACTTTAATTCCTCCCCTGTTTGGAAGAATCATCACCATCAGATGAACTAGAACATATGTTATCCAAGCTCAGCATCCAATAAGACCATTTGTACAAGTTACCATCAATTCAGTTGTTTTAGTGTCAAACTGCTCTCAACACTTCCAGATGTATTACCTTCTGAGAGAGGTGTATCACAGAGCATAAACTCAGTAGGAACTAAGTTTTGAACAATCAGTACAAACTGGTGAAGTCAGCAGTTCAGACTGTTTACTCCAGCAGTTCAGACTGTTTAAAATTCAAATTTTGAATTTTAATGTGGATTCGAAAACAGTTTTGTCCACTTATAGTTTTTAGCAAACTATCAGCTATGAACGAATTTGACTTGTCTTTACCAATAGCCGTTTGCTATGGACTAGCCAACTCTTCACACTTAGATTTGGTGAGTTGATAACCAACCAGTTTTTGGTAAACTGTCAATCATAAACGGATTTGAGTAGTCTTTACCAGAAACCGTTTGATCTGGACTAGTTGATTCTTATGTTGATTAGACATGGTGAATCAATTACCATTTGTTGTGTGACAAGCATTCACACTTGACAATCCAAACCACCATACTTTTCAAAGCACAATCCAAAGCAAAAAGCTTTTCTGAACCTGAAATGTTAGTCCAAAATCAAAGAAAACACAATACATAATATTCTCTTTTAACAATTATTCCATTTGACTAACAAGTTCACAAGCAGTCTTAACACCATTCAAGCAGTCTTAACTATACAAATAGCACAATTAACAGTACACAATCCAAAAACATTTACACATTAATCTTTTGAAGGATTAAGCATTCCAATACCTGTTACCAAGTACTGAAATCTGCTTACATCAAAACCTTTTGTTAAGAGATCAGCAAAGTTGTTATCAGTGTGTATTTTAACAACTTGTATTAACTTCTTTTCAGCACAGTCTCTTATAAAATGATGTCTAATTTCAATATGTTTAGTTTTTGAATGTTGAACTGGATTCTTAATGATACACATTGTACTGTTATTGTCTATATGTATAATTGTGTTTAAGAAATTGTACCCATAATCAAGCATCTGGCTTTGAATCCATAGAACTTGAGCACAACAACTTGCAGCTGCCATATATTCTGCTTCAGTAGTAGATATAGCCACCATAGTCTGCTTCTTACACTGCCAAGAGATTAATCTTCGACCTAAGAATTGACAACCACCTGTTGTAGACTTTCTATCCATGCTAGCACCAGCATAATCAGAATCAGAGAATGCAACAAGATCAAATGCAGACTCTTTAGGATACCATAGCCCCAAGTTAGGTCTGTCCCTTAAGGTATTTGAAGATCCTTTTTACTACTGTGAGATGAGACACCTTAGGAGTCACTTGGAATCTTGCACAGGCACACACAGCAAACATAATATCAGGCCTAGATGATGTAAGATACATCAGAGACCCAATCATAGATCTATACATGTGCACATCCACATCTTCACCACTGTGATCCTTTAATAACAAATGTGTCTCCTTGTCAATTGGTGTGCTAGCAACCTTGGCATCTGTGAATTGAAATTTCCTTAAAATTTCACCAACATATTTATCCTGAGAGATAAATATACCATCTGACTTTTGCTGTACTTGAAGACCTAGAAAGAAGGTAAGCTCTCCTATAGAACTCATTTGAAATTGGTCTTTCATCAGCTTTTCAAACTCCTTACACATTTGTTTCTTAGTAGAACCAAAAATGATGTCATCTACATACACTTGAACCAGTAGAATATCACCCTTGTCCTTCTTAATAAAAAGAGTTTGATCAATTTTCCCTCTATGAAACCCATTCTTCAGAAGATATTTAGCAAGAGTTTCATACCAAGCTCTTGGAGCCTGATGCAATCCATATAGAGCTTTCACCACCTTATAAACCTTGTCAGGATGCTCTTGGTCTATAAAACCTGGAGGTTGTGAAACATAGACTTCTTCATCAATAGTACCATACAGAAATGCACTTTTCACATCCATTTGATAGACCATAAACCCCATAAATGAAGCATAAGTAAGAAATAATCTTATTGCTTCAATCCTGGCAACTGGAGCAAAAACTTCCTCATAATCTATACCCTCCTCCTGAGTATAGCCTTGAGCAACCAATCTTGCTTTGTTCTTTATGAAAATGCCTCTCTCATCCTTCTTGTTCCTGAATACCCACTTTGTACCTATCACTCTCTTTCCCTTTGGTAGATCAACCAGAACCCAAACATTTTGAATCTTGAATTGAAGTAGCTCTTCTTGCATAGCTTCAACCCAACTTGATGATTCTAAAGCCTTTAACACATTCTTGGGTTCAATTTAAGATAGAAAACATACAAACATACACTCATTCTCATCTTCATGATGTTTCTCTTCATAAACCACACTGAGAAATCCATGATGATCTGGGTCTTGTATTTGCCTTCTGGTCTTGACTCCAGATTGTACATCTCCTATAATATTGGTAAGTGGATGATTCCTATGCACAATAGTATGGGGTGTAGAAGGAACTGCATAGCTGGTAGGCATGTTTTGCAGACCATCTCCAAAGAAATCAAACTCATCAGCTTGAGAAGCAGTATCAACTGGTGAATCAAGATGAGGTTGACTTGGTCCAGCAGTCTCAATATTTTGCTCAGCAGTTGGAACTTGAGGTTAAGCAGTACTAACTCCATTGGAACTGCTCGTTGGAATTTCAGCTTCTTGACCATTCTGACCACTTGTTTCAGCAGCATCTTTCTCTTTGTCTACACCACTTGATGAAGGAATATCATCTTTCTTTGTAGAAGACTCATTCACAGAACTTTCTTCCATGACAGGTATGAAAATGCAATCATCATCTTCCTCCTCTGAACCTGCATCATTGTTAGTATTTGTACCTGTAATAGGCACATAATTCATGGAATCTGAAAGACTGTCAATATCAAAGATCCAATCTGGACCTACACCTGCAACATTTGGTTTATTCTCCAAAAATTCTATGTGCAGATTTTCTTCTACTTGCTTGGTGCTTGTATTGTACACTTTAAAAGCCTTACTGTGTAGAGAATAACCAACAAAGAAACCTTCCTCAGATTTCCCATCAAACTTTCCTAGTTGGTCTTTGGTATTAAGGATAGTAACATGACAACCAAAAGGTCTCATGAAGCTTAAAGCAGGGGTTCTACCTCTAAGTAACTCATAAGGAGTCTTATTGTGAGGTTGTACAACTAAAACCCTACTCAACACATAACAAGCAGTGCTAACTGCTTCAGCCCAAAATGAAACTGGTAGCTTAAAGTCAGCTAACATTGTCCTAGCAGCCTCTATAAGAGTTCTATTCTTCCTCTCAGCTACACCATTTTGCTGTGGGGTTCTAGCCACACTAAACTCCCTCTTAATACCTTTTTCTCTGCAAAATTCATCCATCACTCTATTCTTAAATTCAGTCCCATTGTCACATCTGATTACTTTAACCTTCTTATCAACTAGGTTTTCTACTTCAACAATAAGGGTCTTAAGTATTTCACTTGTCTCATCCTTAGTTTTCATAAAGAATACCCAAGAAAACCTACTATAATCATCAGTGACAACAAGGCAGTATCTCTTAAATTCAAGCTATTCACAGAAGTAGGACCAAACAAGTCCATATGCAACATATATAAAGCTTGAGAAATAGAGTTCTGGGTCTTTGGCTTACATGAGGCTCTGTGTTGCTTACCCTTAAGGCAAGAAACACAAGTTTGGTCATTTAGAAAAGTTTTGTTTGGTAAACCTCTTACCAATCCATGTTTAGCAATATTGTTAATGGTTTTAAAATTAACATGAACAAGCCTCCTATGCCATAACATTGATTCTTCCAATGTGGCTTTTGCAACAAGACAAGTAAGTCCAACCTTAAGAACTAGTTTATTCATCTCAACACTGTATGTATTATCCTTTCTAGGGATTTTAAGCAATACTTGACTTTCATCAGGTAGCTTGAAATTAGGGAAAGTATAAGACAATCAGTATCAGTAAATAAAACTTTGTTCTGTTTATCACAAATTTGTGATACACTGAAAAGATTGTACTTAAGTTCTGGTACATAATACACATTTTCAAAATCAAGGTTACCAGTTTTAATTACCCCTTTACCAGTAATTCTTCCTCCAACACCACCACCAAAGACAACTGGTCCTCCATCCAGAGCAATAAAGTCTGAAAGATATGACTTGTTGTCTGTCATGTGCCTGGAACATCCACTGTCTGAAAATCCTCTATCTTCTTTGCCATTTGAGGGATGTTCCTGCACACAAATTAAAGTGTTAGTTTCTTGGGATCCAAACCATCACTGTTGGATCTGCCTTGTGCATCAAGATGAGAAAACTTGTTTGAGGTCTTTGATGCACCATTGGGTTGAGTAAAATGTTTATCCCAATGTGCTGAGGCCTTGACAGCATTGCCCCATTTTCCCTTAACATTTAAGTGCCTAGCAGTTGGAGTTGCTGGTCTAACAGTTGGAACTGCTGACCAAGCAGTTGGAACTGCTTGTTTAATCTTAGGTACCCACTTCTGATTAGCCATTGCTCTTTTCTGATAAAAATGCCTTTTAACTGTTTGTGCATGATTTGAAAATTGTTTTGCACTAGAAACAGTTTGCTTGTTATTAAACCACTTATTTTGACTAGCAGTTGAAACTATTTTGATGCCAGTCTTTAACATAACAGCTTTGGGTGTCATCTTATGATTTGCATTATGGTTTGTCAATCTAGTTGGACCATTTTGAGTTACCCTAGCATTGTTATTCCTGTTTACCCTTGCATTCCCAGTAACCCTCTTTTTCCATGGGTTAGAATCACAATAAGCAGCCATATGCTCAAAACTTCCACAAACAAAACATACTTTTCTAATCATAGCAAACTTATCATCCATTTTCTTAGATTTTGAATGATTCCAATTCCTATGACTACTCTCAGAACTTGATGATCTGTTCTTAGTCCTATACATCTCAGCATATCTAACATTTTTCCTAACTGGTTTTATGTTTTCAGTCTTAACCACTTTAGGAGCATGTTTAACTTCTACCTTAACAACATTAGGTTTTTCCTTAACCTCTACATTCTCATCATCAGATGTCCATTCCTCAATAGTTGGAGCATCTGAGTTCCTATCAGAGGACATCTTTTCCTTAGAGAGGGATTTATCACTAGCACTCACAAAAGAATCTTCTGCCTTAACAAATTTAACAGGATTCTCACTAATCTTAACACCATATCCAGGAAATTAAATATCCTTAAACTCTTCTAAACCTGTATGAGCTAAATTGATTCCTGGTGGAGCAAACATTCCTCTAAAGGGGGGTGCAACTGACTTATAACCTAAACCAGATTTAGCTTTGTTAAGTATTTGACTCTTTACAATCTTCTTAACTCCATCTGAAGTATATTCAAGAGTGTCTACACTTAACTAGATGTTTTCTTTCTCCTTTTTAAGCTTCTCTAGTTCATATACAAGTCCACTCATTTTATTTTCTTTTATTTCCAATTCCCTCTTTAAAAGACCTATCTCATCAGTAAAGTTTGACTCATTCTGTTTATAAAACACAATTTGTTCTTCCAAAACAGCTAATCCTCTTTTATGATTTGACAGACTAAAACTTATTTGATTATATTCAACTCTAAGATCATCATACTGTTTCTTAATATTTTCAAAATCTTTTAAAGCACGACAAGAGTTTGAACATTTTTCAAGTATATGTACCTCAGAGTCTGAGAAAGCCATTAAACCCAAGTTAGCTGGTTCCTCTTCTTCCTCCATGAAGCTCCAATCAAATCCAGCTCCATCTACAGCTACCATAGCCTTGGAAGAAGGCTCTTCAACATTAATTGTTCTCCTTGACCCTTGTTGATTCTTAAACCCTTGACCTTGGTTGCTTTGTTGTCTTGGACCTCTACATTCCCTAGCAAAGTGCCCCATCTTGTGACAATTAAAGCATTCCACCTTAGACTTATCATACCCAGCAACATCTCTTCCATTGAAGGTAATCTTATTCCCAGTCCTTTGGTAATACTTCTTAGCCCTGATGCTTATCAAAGCCAACTGCCACTTCAAATCCATAGCTTCCAAATCATCTTCAGCAATTTGAAGAAGATCTTCATTAAAGATCTTTGACCCACCAGACTGTTCTGATACAAATGCATATATGGTCTCTTCAGTCAAGCCAGCAGTGCTAGGTTTTACACTAGCAGTGCTAACTTTTGGTATAGCAGTACCAACTGCTTCTTCATCTTCATGGTTAGAACTGTTTGAACAAGATACAAAAGCCATATTCCCTGAACTGGAACTGGTGCTACCACTCTTCTTGACCTTTTGCTTAACAATCTTGAGATTATTGTAAAGCTCATTCATTGTCATGTTCTCCAGCTCTGGTTTATTGCTCCAAACCACAACATAAGTGTTCCATTCAGCAGGTAAACTGTTTAGAAACTTCATGTTGAGGTCTTCTTGAGGTATCACAATCTTCAACACAGTAAGTTGACTGATGATCTTTTGAAGCCTATTAAAGATTTGATCCAAAGTTTCATTGCTTGATGCAGTGAAGTTTTCATAACTTTGCTTGAGTAGGGTTTTCTGTGCCTTCTTGGTAGCTTCATTGCCACCAAATCTTTCCACCACTGCTTCAAAAAGAGTTTTTGCCGACTCATAATGGCTAAAGTTCAGCACTTGATCATTAGGAATTGCCATTAGTAACAAATTCCTAGCCTTCTGATCATTCTTCTTTTTGATTCTCTCCTCGTTTGTAACTGCTCAGTGTTAAGCTTTGTGACCTTGGAACCATCAGCACGTGTTTCTTCAACAGCAACTGGTTTGAAGGAATCACCATTGATAATAATATCCCATAATGCATAGTCTTGCACCATGAAGTATTGCTCTATCCTAAGCCGCCATAAGTCGTATTCATTCTGTTTCAGCATGGGGAGTTTAGCAAGGATTGAGGTTTGAGGTGTCTCCATGTCCATCTTCTTAGATTGCTAGTGAGTAAATACTTCTGATTCTTCTAAACTCAACGTATCAAAAACCTTGGTCTCTGATACCACTTGACCGGATCTAAACACACACGTTGTGTTGGAGATACTTTGAGTATATACTTGATAGCACGCGGAATTTACTACCAAGTACTTAGAAGAATATTAGGTTGTGTTTGGTGATTGATTAAGTAAAACAATAAGAACAACGATATCAACCAAACTATCACTTCAATATATCAAACGATTACAATTATGAACGTGAAGGATACTTGGTATTCAATCTGAATGATATATGTGTGTCACAAACCCTAATCTAAGGATCTCCTTTTATAATGTAAAGAGTCCTTTACACGTTAAATATCTAACCGTATCATTCTATACAAATAAGATATATACTATATCTTTTCTATAATTATCTTCACACGGTTTCAACATGATCACTTAAGCAGTCCTAACTGTTCTTCCTTCAGCAGTCTTAACTGCTCTTCCATCAGCAGTCTTAACTGTTCTTGTATCAGCAGTCGTAACTGTTCTTGTATACTTCAACCGTACTAACTGCTTAAGTTTAATTCCCAACTAATAAGCAGTTCAAAAAGACTCAAATAAGCTTTATTAAGTTATTAAAACTTTCAGAAATTTTATTATATAAGTTTTTGTACATTTTGGACTAAGAATGCAAAGCATTTTACTATTGGATGCATGGGTTAAAAGTGTAAACTTTCAAAAAAATTGTGTACAAACTGTCAAAACAGTAATTTAAGGGTAGAAATGGATTAAACATTTACTAGAAACCATATAATGCCATTATCGAACCTTTTTGGGCTTATAATGTAAATATTATTTAACTAGGGACTAACGGTGCAAATGTTTCACCGTTAGGGTTAAAAGTGTAACTTTATGAAACTTCAAGGATCAAACAGTAAATTATTCTATATTCATTTCATAAGGTGTTATTATACATTTTTCATACTTAAAAATCCATTTTACAATACGTACGTGTTATATATAACGAATGTTACGTTTATATTTATTTAACGTAATTTTAACGAATAAAGCATAACTTATCATCCACCAGCTTTTGAAGGGACGATATTATTGAATCAATAAACATAAAAACATGATAGTATTATGTATAATATTATTTTTGAACTTTAAGCATTTTAAGCATATCAAATCATTCACATCACAGTTCAATTCGTTATCCGATATTCTTTCCAATCTTATTCACATCCAGTCAATCTTAAAACCATCGAAATCTCAGGCTTCCCTATTATTTAGGTCGTGTGTTGGAGCCGTTCTCGTGATACTTTTGACATAACAATAATTTGACCTTTACAGCTAAGGTGAGATTTCATAGCCCCTACTTTTATACGTTTTGATTTACTATTTGGGGGAGATACATGCTCAACTATATTTATTTATTTTTACAAGCACTCTAGAAACTTTCACGGTTCATCGTGAGTCATAGCCCCACTCTTACTCTTTTATATTCATTTTAAACTACTTGGGGGAGATACATGCTTAAATTACTTTTATTCGTTTATCAAATACATGATTTGCACTGCGATGCAAGTACTCAAACATTTATGATTGCACTATCTTGATTTCATTGACAACTGTGACTAGACTTGATACAAACGTTTAGCCTAACATTTCCATGTTGGAAGGCCATTTATTTGGATGATACATTAGCCTAACATTTCCATGTTGGAAGGCCATTTATTTGGATGATACATGATATTCATACTATGTTAGCAGTGGGTTGTAAACACACAGGTTGCAAGTCTTGTATGGGCGGGGCTTGGGACTGAGTGGATTTACAATGCCTTTGCAGTGGAATCTTTATTCAAATGCTTTACAGTTAAACTAAAATCTATGAACTCACCAACCGTTGGTTAACACTTTTTAGCATGTTTATCTCAGGTTAATAAGGCAATTTACTAGTGGATGCATGGATTCTAGATTCATTTGCATACTTCGGGGACTCACATCTTATCTTTATCATTCGATACACTTTGAAAACATCTATGTAACTTTATACTTTGGATTTCTTGTTAACTCTAATTTTAATAATTCGAATGGTAACATTTTAAAACGTCTCATTTAGAGGTCGTTTTCTATACCTTGATCTATATTATGAAGTAATACCCCCTTGACACTACTCTTCCGCTGCGGTAATTTGGGGGTGTTACAACTTGAAGGAGTTACGTTATTGTGCTCAGTGTCTCATTGAAGTTGAGTTTATTGTCAAGAGATTGTGGTCTCCTTATATGTTAAGTATACGTTCGAAGTCATATTTCGTACAAGACATAAGACACAAGGTTGGGTTATTCTACTTCAGCATTAAATTGGTAATGGTTAGTTTTCTTCATCATTACATAAAGCTTATAGAATTGAAGATTCAACAAATGGTTAAAATATGGGTTTCAGGGGAAGCTTATTGTTCAAATGATTAACCATTTATATGCTACATCGAGGTGAAGGTTTTTATAACTGCTCGTTGGTATTTTTACTGAAGATTTGGGATTTTTCTGTCTTGAGTTCATTTATAAAAGCAAGCGTTTTGGTGTTCTTAATGGTGAGCAATTCGAGACATTAGAAGTCTAGATTGGATGTGTGATACTGATTCGTGGTTATGAAGATCAAAGTTGCTTACCTTTGTCCCCTAATTGATGATGACAAAAAGGGGAAAAATATTTACATAGTAGATTGCAGCTTGAAGATCCTTGATGATATGCATGGATTAAGGGGAAGATGATATCTTTCACCTCATCACTTAGTTTTGTCATTATCAACTAGGGGAAGATTGTTGGGAATTTAATTTAAGTTGATATTGACAAAACATGAAAGATGAAGGGCTTAAGAAGACAAAGGATGAAGGTTTACAAATACAGAAGATCTTTCATATTATTAGAATATATCCTTTTTAACCCTAATCCTCTAGTATATAAAGAGGATATGGGGCATGAGTTTTAAATACAGATGTTAGAGATGTAACATCCAGGAAAGGTGTGTGTGTACCTAGGCGTATGGTTCATGTTTAGACGCCTAGGGTTAGAGATTTGTTATAAGCCTCAAGGATCTTTGATCCCTGTTAGAGTGTAACCGTGCTACACTTGATCATGTAGCATTGGGGCTGTTTATTTGTTAGTTGTTGTTAGAGATGATGACAAAGAACCTTGTAATGATAATATTGATTCTATGCTTGAATATTCTGCCTATGTTATCATGTTCCTAGATATAAGATCTAACCAATCTTGAGCTTTAAACGATTTTAACATTTTGCTAAAATGAAAAAGCTAGGGTTTGATATATATATATATATATGGTTGCTCGATATATATATATATATAGGGTTATATATATATATATATTATGGTTGCTCGACTTTTTTTGAAGTTTTATACAAGTTATGTTATTTCTTGCTTGTGTGGTAAATTTTGTTGCTTGTGGTACTAGTTTGATGATACAAATGTGATTAGTGTTAATTACGCGAGTTTAAAACGAAATATACACTTTGTGTGTGTATATATAAATCGGCTCATGAGAAAAATAAATAATTATTGAGGTTTTGAAAAACATAAATTTTTGGCTCTAGTGGTGAAATGGAGAAATTAGTGCTTAATAGAATATTTTGAATAGCTTATTGAATAAGCTCTAGCTTATTGTGTTTTGACTTATTTTGGGTCAAAGGGGTTGTACGACGCATATTGGGCCGAGCCCAATATGTTTTGGCCTTGGTTGACCATTTGACTTAATGGCTTATTTATAAGTGCTTATTTGACTTATTTATAAATCGTTACGAAAATTATTCGGACTAAAAGGGCTTAAAGGTTTAAAACAATTTTTGGGCTTATGATGTGCTTGACACAAAATGGGCCGAGCCCATGAGGTCTCGGCATTGGGTTGACTTTTTTTGACCAAACGGCTTATTTGATGTGCTAAAAAGATTTTTAGAAACTTAATGATATATATATATCGTAACTTAAAAGGTATAAATTACTTTTGGGCTAGACTTGGACTATTGGACTCATTATGGACTGTTCTGCCCAATAAATATTTCGGATGACAAAAATGAGTTTTCGAACATTTTTCGACCTTTTATAAATATTTTAACTTATTAAAACGTTATATATCGATTAAAACCGTTTTGGACTCGTTTTGACACCTTAAGTCCAATAAGACAAATAAATGGGCTTTTCGGCCCAAAGTTGTAGTTGTTGACCTTTTGTTGACATTTGAAAGTATTATGACTAAACGTTGACTTTTGTATCGAAAACCATAATTAAGAAGTAAACGTAACGATAAATATAGTTATAACGATAAATATACATTTTGGACTAGTTTTGCAAATATAGTTATCGTAAGGGATTATTTGAGGAAATTGCAACACTTGGGAAAAATGAAATAGTTTGAACAAACGAATGGGTCATGCCCGATTTTTCTAAAATTTCGACACTTAGAATATTTTCGGATGAAAACCGTCTAAAAGACGAAACGGATTATTTTTATTATTAAAAATATTAATTCTTCTAAATTAATATTTTTAGACTTTATAAGACTCATAAATATATTTTAGATATTTAAACACTTACACTTATTTGATTTCTCAAAATTAAATACTTAGTATAAATTCTTTTATAATTATTATTATATTATAAAATTATAATATTTATAATATAATAATACCCCACTATCACCATTATCATATTAATTTTTCAATATCTATTTAATTAATTATAAGTCTTAATTAATTAAATACTTAATTATTAAATATATGTATACGATAATATATATATTACTTACGCATTTTGCGACGACAAGCACTGAGCACGGAAGTGCTGTCGTACGTATTTTCACCGTACACTTTCACCATGAGCCATCACCAAAGAGTCTTAAACGATGAACTATTTTGAATTGTACCTTACCACACATCAAGCAAGAAATACACGAGCACTTGACACACGTAAACCTTTCAATTGAGTTAAAACATTTAAAACACGAATATTTCGCTAAGACTTACCATACTGATCTAGGTCGTGTGTCGGAGCGGTTGCATTGTGTTGTTGTTGACTAGCAGATTGCTATTGTTATTAAGGTGAGTTTATAGCCCCATTTTTATACGTATTGTTTTTATAAACCTTGGGGTGAGAAACATGCAAAATTGTTTTCATGGACCAAATTGAATGTTATTTTTATACACACTTGTATGCGGAAACCTAAGTTAGCTGAATCCCATTGCGCCCACTATCATCAACCGTCAATTCCTGCTGGAAAACGCGTGTGATATAAATAGATCTATTGGGGGTGACTCCCCCGTTCGATTGGCCTGGCATGGTCATCGCGAACGTATACCATATCGGAATTTGCCGAGTGTCTGGGGATTAATACTCGCGGGCACTCTTTATTTGCTATGCCAGCTTGGCATATTGTTTGTCTAGTTTCGGTTGGATGAGCTTAGTGTTTGCATACTGAATTAGTATGTTTGTTGAATTATTTGCTATGGTCCATAGGTGCTTATTTACTTTAAACCTATGAACTCACCAGCGTTAGCTGACTTTTAGCATATTTTTCTCAGGTATATGAGAATGTGTTTAATGAAGGCAGGGCATGACAATGGTCAAAGGTTTGTTGGAAATGTTTTTGCTTATGCGTTAAACTCTGAATTTGGGACCGCTTTGTTAAATGAGCTTCATTTTATTTGAATTGAACTTGATGTATGACAATATAACTTTGGATATGTAAACTATTTTAAAATGGATTTTTTTATCCGTTCTCTATATCTTTGTGTTGTGATTATCGACTTAGTAGCACCCATGCTTCCGCAAATCTTGATTTTTGGGGGTGTTACATTAGAGCATTTAGTTTTGCATTGAATGTCCTTTTCATGTCTTGAGTCCCCTGAATGAATTTTCATTCAGTGTGATGATGTTAAGGGAAGGTTGTTGATCAGGGACCTTAGAGAGTATTTACAGCATGTTGAATAAATTTAATCAGTGACCTGATTGTCAATATCCAACATGCCTAATTCTGCTTTCAGTCTTGTGAAAGTAGGTTCATCCTAGGGTTTTGTGAAAATATCAGCCAACTGATATTCAGTGGGGATGAATTGTAGTTCAATATCTCCATTCATGATGTGGTCCCTGATGAAGTTATATCTGCTATCAATATGTTTGGTTCTTTGCTGAAGTACATGATTGTTGGAGATAGCAATTGCACTTGTGTTATCACATAAGACGGGAACCATCTTATAATGTATGTCATAGTCACTGTGTTGACTTTTCATCCAAAGTACATTTACACAACAACCAGTAGCCGCTACATACTCAGCTTCTGCTAAAGACATGGCCACTGATTGTTGCTTCTTGGTGCTCTAACAAACAAGTTTTCCACCAAGGAATTGACAGGATCCTGAGGTACTTTTTCTATCCATGTTGCAGCCAGCATAGTCTGAGTCAGTGTAGCCTTTGAGATCAAAGGCTGAACATCTTGGATAGTACAAACCAAGGTTTGGAGTACCTTTCAGGTATCTGATGATTCTCTTGGCAGCAATGATATGTGACTCTCTTGGATCAGATTGATATCTTGCACATAGGCAAACAACAAATTGTATATCAGGCCTTGAGGCAAGTAGATACATCAGTGATCCTATCATTCCCCTGAATAAGGTTTGGTTTACTAGTTTACCAGTGAGAGCGGGGCCAAGATTGTTTGGAGGAACCATTGGAGTCTTTACTGAAGAGCAATCAGTGAGCTCATATTTTTTCAGTAGGTTCCTTGTGTATTTCTCTTGACTGATGGAGATTCCTTTGTCAGTCTGTTTGATTTGAAGTCCAAGGAAGTATGTGAGTTCTCCCATCATACTCATTTCAAACTGTTTGCAAAGTTTGTAATTTGTTGAGCCAAATATGATTTCATCAACATACACTTGGACTAAAATCACGTCTCCTTTTGTTCTATAGATAAACAAGGTATTGTCAATCTTTTCTCTAACAAACTTGTTTTGGATCAGGAAGGCTGAGAGAGTCTCATACCATGCACTAGGAGCTTATTTCAGTCCATAAAGGGCTTTGTCAAGCTTGCAGACATAGTCAGGAAACTCACTACTTTCAAATCCAGGAGGTTGTTGCACATAAACATCTTCCTTGAGCTTACCATTCAGAAATGCACTTTTCACATCCATTTGGTAGATTTGAAGTTCATGTAGGTTGCATATGCAAGGAAGATCCTGATGGCTTCCATTCTAGCAACAGGGGTAAAGGTTTCCTCATAATCAATGCCTTCTTGTTGATTGTACCCTTTGGCAACAAGTCTTGCTTTGTTCTTAATGACTGTGCCATTTTCATCAGTCTTGTTCTTGAAGACCCATTTCCTACCAATGACATAAACATCCTGAGGACATTTGACCAAGTTCATGACTTTGTTTCTGTCAAATTGTTCAAGCTCATCTTACATGGCCTGAACCCAGCTTGTATGTTTCATGGCTTCTTTGACACTCTTGGGTTCCACTTCTGAGAGGAAATCAACAAAGAGGCATTCATTTGTTGAGGCTGCCTTAGTTTTAGCAGCCATGCTTCTGGTAAGCATGCCTTCAGTAGGCTCACCAATGATATTCACAAGTTCTATTGTTTTGGATTTTGTCCAACTATCCTGAGGTCTAGGATATGAGTTAGAACTTGTGGAGGCTTGATTTGGTGGAGGAGTAGGTTCAAGAACTGAGGCTTGAGTGACTTCATGGTTTTGATTCTCAGTAAGTTCAACTTGAGCACTTAGGTCTTCCGGTTCCAGAACATTAGGTTCATTGTGAGTCATCTCATTTGAGATGTGTTAAGCTTCAGTGAGCTCAGTGATGTTTGGATGTGGAAGGTTATGAGGGATGATGTAGTAAGAGATGTCTACATCAGCTTGATATTGTGTGGAAGGATCACACTCAGGGTGATATTCATCAGGAGGATATCTTGATGAGTCATCAATCCTAATCTCTTCCACTAAGGTGTTTGAGAACCTGATGGCTTCAGTGCTTTCATCAACGATTATGTGAATTCTCTCTTCAGTTTATTGTCTCCTAGTGTTGAATACCCTATAGGCTTTAGAGACAAGTGGGTATCCTAAGAAATATCCATCATCAGCTTTGGCATCAAATTTGCCTAAGTGATCCTTGTGATTATGAATAAACACATGACACCCAAACACATGAAAGTAGCTAATGTCAGGGATTCTTCCCTTGAATATTTCATCGGGTGTTTTGTTGTGCCTTTTGACAACAATGGACCTATTTTGAGTGTAACAGGAAATTTTGACTGCTTCTGTCCAGAAGTGCTTTGAGAGTACTGAACCATTCAGCATTGTTCTAGCAGCCTCAATGAGTGTCCTATTCTTCCTTTCAGCCACTCTATTTTGTTCAGGAGTGCAAGGAGAAGAGAAGTTTTGAGAGATTCCCTTCTCATCACAGAAACACTCAAGGTCCTGATTTTTGAACTCAGTCCCATTGTCAATTCTGATTTGTTTGACTTTGATGTCATTTTGATTTTTAATGTTCCTGACAAAGGACATGATTGTAATCAGCTGCCTGACTCTTCTTAGTGAGAAAGTAGACCCATGTGTATCTTGATTATTCATCTACTATGACCAGGGTGTACTTCTCATGATAGATGGACATTGGACTGACAGGTCCAAAAAGATCCATGTGAAGAAGATAAAGGTAACTTTTGATGGAAAAATTTTGTTTAGTTTTGAAAGATTCCCTGTGGTGTTTTCCCTTTTCACAAGCAGAACAAGGTTTATCTTTGGAAAACACAAGGGAGGGTAAGCCAAGAATTTGTTCTGTTTGGCTAGGTTATTGATGTTTTTGAAGTTAAGATGAGTGAGTCTTTTGTGCCATAGCCAGTTGATTGTTTCACTTGCTTTTTTGAAGAGACAAGTCCCATTTTGTATAAGGGTTGACATATCTAAGACATAGACATCTTCCCTCCTTGGGGCAATCAACACAACCTCCTTATTAGCATTAAAGATAGTTCCTCTCTTATCATCGAATTGAACTATGTATTTGACATCACTTAGTTGACTAACACTGATTAGATTGTATTTGAGACCATTGACATAAGCAATTCTTGTAAAAACTATACCATTGCAGTTTACTGAACCATACCCTTCAGTAGCACATGATGAATTATCAGCAAATACTACTTTAGGCCCTGGTTATTCAACATATTTGTGCAGATACTGCTTCACACCAGTCATACTCCTTGAGCATCCACTATCTAGATGCCAAACAGGCTCCATGGCATGTGTCTGCACGAATAGTAAATTGTGTTAGTTTTTCTTGTGAACCCACTTTTTGGTGGGCTTGGTCTTAATGGCCTTTTTGAATTGTGCAATTGAGTCATGGTCAGTGGTAGAGTGGAAAGTGCTTCCACATGTTTTGCATTTGGGTGTTGAAGAGGAGTCAGTGGTGTTTCCTCTTCTGGCCTGAATGACTAAGTCATGTCCTGATGCATCATGGGAAGGGTCTCCACATATGTCACAGCAGGGATACATCATACAATCATCAGGAAGATGATCATTGAATCCACAGTGTGGACATGGTTGGAAAGGCTTAGCCTTCAGTCTCTGAGTTTGCTTAGATGGTGAAGCATACTTGTAAGCCTGAGCTTTGTAGCTTGCTTGAGCACTCAGAGAGGCAAGGTGAGATTTATGGTCAGAGGTCCTTTGCAAATCATACAGAACAGGATTCTATAGCAATCATTAGTGGTATGATTTGTGTAATTGCATAGATCACATCTCTGTTGTGATTTGGGTGAGGATTTTGGTTTGGAGGTGCTTAAGGAAGCTGGTGTTTGTTCCTTGACTTTGGATAAAGTGGTCTTGTCAGATGATTCTAACTTTTCACTCAGCTTCCTTACTAGTTCAGCCAACTGATCATATTTTGAGTCAGTACTATCTGTTTTTACTTCAGTAGGAACTGAAGGTGTGAAAGTTTTAGTAGGAACTGAGGCTTCGGTGTTTGGGTCAGATGTGGGTCTTTTCAGGATTGTTCTCCCTAAACCTGATTTTTCTTTGGGAGAGTGTGGTTGGTAAACAGATAGGGTGAGGTCTGAGCAAGGTGCAGCACCCTGAAGAGCTTTCAGTGGAGGTAGTGGTGATTGAGATTCTGATTCAGACTCATTGATGGTCTCAGTTTGACTGGGTTCATCAGTGACTCGAAGCAATTCTTTGATTGCCTGACTTTCAGGTCCCAAAATTTTCCCAGTGTTGAAGTTAGGTAACTTGCTGTCTAGGTTGACTCTTTCAACCCAGTCACTGGATTTTGGTTTCATTTCCTTTTCAAAGGGTATGCCAGCAGGCAAGAAGGCTTTTTCACTAAGATTCTCACATGAGGACTCAGTGAGTGGATCTTCTCCTAGTACTCTCTTTCTGGTACTAGGTGAGAGACTCACAGTTTCATAGACTCTAGGGTTCTTTTGGGTCCATTTTTCAATGACAGCCTTTTCTTTATTAAGTTCTTCTTGAAGAGCATGGTTTTGTTTCACAAGTTCTGAGTTTTGAATTTGAAGTGTAATACTTTCAAGTTTGGCTTGTTTTAAAGCAAGAAGTGCATCTCTACACTTATTTAATTCACAACTTAGTTTGTTATATTTTGAAAACGGATTTAACCTTTGCTCTTCAACATACTTAAGATCAACATTAATGTAGTTTAAGTATGATTTCCAATCAGAATCCTCATCCATGAATAGTAAGATATTTACCTTCCTCATGGTGATGTTGACCCATTCTCCATTTTTGGCATGACTTTTTCCAACTGCCAGCTTATCATCTTCTGAGAGTTCCATCAGTGCACTGACATGAACTTCTTCATCATCAAAAGATATAGCTTCTTTATCCCAATCAAAAGTTTCAGCAACAAGCCCTTTGGTTTTAGCCTGAGAGGGTTTAGGGGCTTGGGGTGGCTGAGAGTTTGAGGGAATTGTCTCAAGAAGTGAAAGTTTGGCTTTATCCTTTCTATACTTAGCTTCAAAGTCCTTTTGTGGAAGTTTTTCAGTTTTGTTTTGAAAAGATTGACTCGATTGAAGCATTTTTGGTTGAAATTTGCTAGTTCCTGAAGAGGAATTGCTTCCTGAAAACTTGTATGAGGGTTCTGAGGTAGTTTTAGAGAAACAATCTTTTGCAAAATGACCTCTTTTGCCACATTTAAAACACTCAGTGTTTTCATTAGCTTTAGCACTTTATAAGTTTTTGTTTCTTTTAAAACACTAAAACATTTTGAATTAGCAATGAGTGCTCTTTCTTGAAATTCTAATTGTAAGTCATTAAGATACTTCTCACTGGTTCTCTCATCCGTCTCATCATCAGAATCTTCTTGGAAATCCTGCACAACACCATTAGAATAGAAGGCAGTGGGTATAGGTGCAACAGTCAAGGTCTTTTTGGTCTCTTGAGTCCTATTTGAATCAGGGTATCTCCTAGAGATTAAGTTGTCTTCATAGACAAACTTCCCATAGATTTCAGGGAGCTCAAGATTTTAAATGTGGTTAGCATTTCTAAGACCTTGAGAGAAATTTAACCACTTCTTAGGGAGACTGTTGACAAAACCAACATTGATCGCATGCTTAGACAGGATGACACCATCATTTGTCAATTCATTTAGAAGGGTTTTGTATCTGGTGTAAGTCTGAGAGAGAGTTTCAGAATCTTTTGCCCTGAAAGTGTTATACTTAAGTTTCAGGTCCATGATCCAGTTTTCCTTGGTATCTAAGGGACCCTCAAAGCTGTGAACCAAGTCAGTCCAAGTCTGTTTGGCAGTTGGATAGTTAATGACTGATTCCATTATATCGTCCGGAAGACATGATATAATGATGCTTTTCAGGCGTTGGTCATGATTGACCACCATTCTCTCATCAGAAGTCCACTGAGCTTCAGACTTGGGTGAACATTCAGCAGTCTTAGGGACAAAGGGACCTTCATTAATACACTTAATGTAGTAAGGTTCCATTCCTGTTAAGTAGCAAAGCATACGCTTTTTCCACTTATTGAATTTTCCAACCTCAAGTCGGGGAGCAGTAGCATTATAGCTTCCTCCCTTTTTGTTGACAAGTTGGGGTACATCACTTTCAGCCATGGTAGGATCTTGATTTTAAAAACGTTTTAAACGGTTTATAAAACTTATTTTATAAATCAAACCTGGCTCTGATACCACTTATTGTTCCCTTTTACTTAGTTAGAGTTAACTACAAAGTTAAGCTAACCAAGTTCTATGGCTTAGTAATGTATTGATTAACTTGATAATAAGTAAAAACGTAAAAGATAAAAGACAAGATATTTTTCAACGTTTAATTCTAATTAGAAATCAATCAAAGAATTATACCCAAGTGTTTGCGGAATAAAACTTGGGATTGAATGACAAGTATGGTATGTCTCCTCACGAAACTTAAGCTAAGCTTAAGTAGCAACTAACTGAACCTACTGAGCTATCTCAAGGACTAGGTTGCTATTTGGAGGAGTAAAAGTTGTTTGTGAATGTCTAAGCATTTAGTGCACAAACTTGTCAACTTTTACTCCTCTTTATGATCCTATTTATACACAAGTAAAATTCAACCGTTATGATAAAAACAAAAGATGACCTAAGCTAGTTAGGACAAAATACTTACGTATTTTGTCTCTGTTATAATAGGCTATTTTGGGTATAAGACAATACTGCTTTCCGAAGAGCAGTGATGACACTTGTCCTGACATTTGCCTTTCAGGGAAAGTTTGACTTCAGGTTGATAAGGACTTCTTTTTATTCATTCAAACATTTCTCGCCTTGTTCCGCCTATTCTTCAATCTTCAGATCTTCAGTCTTCAGTCTTCTATCTTCAGTCTTTAGTTGTTGAGTAGTCTTGGGGTTTAGTGAGTTATTGTCATCACTCACTGAACCCATCACCTTCTTCTTTGGCTTAAGTGCCACTCACTGAGTTCCACCTCACTGAATGGAGAAACTTTCTTCTTAGACTCGTCCTAAGCATCCTGAAGGTGACTCACTGAGCAACTGTTCACTCAGTGACTTGAATATTATTTAAGGTCTTCTAACACTTAGGTTATTTTGTATTCAAATCCTTGTTTAGGATTCCTTGGGTACTGAATGGACCCAACATTATGAGAATGCGTTATGATTGATATATCTTGGAATTTATGTATGAGGTTTTAGTTATAAGTTAGAATAATACATTATGACTTATGCGGTATGTGTCTTGAACATGTTTAGAGTAATGCGGTATTCATTGATTATTTGGTTTGGATATAGTTGTTGATATTTGAATTTTTGAGGAGGTCTTGTTATAGTTTTGAATTATGTAATTAGTTATTTTTTACACTTATACCTACCTTCTACCGTTGTCACAGAATATGCCTTCTTTAGCACTTGATGTCTCTGAGGAGATCCTTGCTGCTGCATCCCGCCCAGCACCGTCTCTGATGACTCCAGCTCAGGACAATCCTTATGCGATTGTCTGACACTCAGCTCTTGCTTCATCATCATCGGTCACCCCTATGCCACAGACTCCACTCACTTCTCAGCCATCTTCATCATCAGCTGATCGCCCTAGTTCTTCGCGACAACTCACATTGCATCAGGTTTTAGCCCAAGCTCAGACTCCCTAACTTGCCTACTGTAGTACTGCTTGCATGTCGGTGCGACCACCATCACCACCTATGCATTTCTCAGCTCACTCTCTTCTGTCATCACCACTTTCATCATCATTCCACCGAAGACCTTGATCACCTACTCCATTCTCTCATGATTCACCAGCCCTATAGAGACGTCATTTCAGTGACTCGTGCTCAGAGGATGAGGATGAGGATGTTGACCTAAGGAGGAGCCTCAGGAGGAGAAGGAGCCTCGGGAGGAGGAGGAGGTTATCGCAGATGAGGTCATCCCACCAGATCAGAGTCATGCACCCTTAGTGCACTCACCTGGACCTGGCTCTCCCTGGCACTTGCCTGAGCCTGATTCACTAGAGCAGTCGTTCGAGCTGGCCTCACATTCTCACTCCCCTGAGCCAGAGAGTCCACCAGCCCTAGACACCCCATCAGAGATTGCCTCAGAGGCAACAGCTCATGGGGAGATTGGTCAGATTTGGGAGCAGATCGCCACCCATTAGAAGAGGATTAGTCAGTTAACTGATCGATTAGTGGGTGTAACAGTAGCGAGATTTAGAGAAGTTGAGCGAGATGTAGGGGTATTGTTTGGTAGGACCACATCATTGAGACGTGACTTGCTGGATTGGCGTGATGTGTTTAGAGATCTACAAAGAGGTCTCATGACTGCTTGAGATACTGACAGGGCCCTTTGGTTTAGAGTCACCGAGCAGCAGACTGAGATTACTCAGCTCAGGAGAGACCGCGAGGCAGATCGCATTGAGATCTCATCTATATAGAGACAGATGACAGACCTTGAGACTACCTTGAGGGAGATCCATCGAGATCGTGGCTAGATGTACCTAGATTTGTGACTATTGTACCATCCCTAAACTGAGGAGTCCTCAGTTAGAGATGTTAGTTCATCAGCTATCTTTGTTATCCTTGTTTATCGGTATCGTCTATGAATGATCATTTATCATTTCACTCTGTTGTACTTCAGGAACTATGTATCAATGTTGATGTTATAATGGATGTGAACTTTTGGATCCTTGTTTTGAGCATAAATAGTTTGTGATGTGAATGGAATAGTATTCTTGTTATCGTGATTGGTATTTGTGTTGGTATTCAACCCTATGATAATCACTTTCTTTCGTGATGTTGTATGTGTCTGGAATCTTATGACTCTCTTGCGTTGTGATTCAGATCAATGGCTCCAAGAAGAAACCCGACCAGGACCACCCGAACAGGGCCTGATGTTGTCAACACCGGTCGTTGTGGCCGGTGTCTAGTTCGAAATGTCAACAACCAGAATACCAACAACCAAACTAATGAAGATCAGAATGTTAATGATCAGGGTGTCAATGGTCACACTCCACCCAACACCCTTCCTGTGAACCAAGCTCTAATTGACCAACTTGTGGCTCGGTGTGTTGCTAAAATCTTAGCTGTGTCGAATCACTCGAATACCTCTGCTGGAACTCCACCACCTATCAGAAACCGTGGTTGTACGTACAAGGAATTTCGGAGTTGTGGACCAACTGAGTTTGGCGGAATCGAAGGCGTTGTTGTGTTAATGAGGTGGTTGGAGAAAAGTCTGTATTTACTGTTAGTAATTGTGAGGAAGATGCCAAGGTGAAGTATGCCACTTTCACTGTGAAGGATGAAGCGTTGACCTGCTGGAATAACTACCTCAAATCTGTTGGTAGTGAAGTGGCTTATGCTATGATTTGGGAACAGTTCAAGGCCTTGTTGATTAAGACCTACTGTCCACGAAATGAAGTTAAGAAACTGGAGATTGAGTTTTGGAACCATAAAGTGAAAGGAACCGACATGACAGCTTACAATTGTCGTTTTCAAGAGTTTTTGTTACTATGCCCAGAGATGGTTCGTATTGAGGCGCTCAAGATTGAGCAATACACTGATGGGTTGCCACTGGCTACTAGGAATGACATGATTGCTGCAAACCCGACTAATCTCCATGAGACCATCAAGATAGCTCAACGCCTAATGGATTCACTGGTTCTTGAAAATGCAGAAAAGGGGAGAAATGATAAGAGGAAACGAGACGATCACACTAAGGATGATATCCACCCGAACAAATGACAGGAGGTCGCCAAGGTGCTATCGGAGAAGGTGAGAAGAAGGGTTACACCTAGGGCCCTACTGTGACTGACAATATGAGATAGGGCTATTGTGACCTATCATATTGTTACTGGATTGTTTGTGATTGTTGATATATGGGGAAATTGTGATTTATATCTATCTTAGTCCAGTGTAGCAAATTACTTATTTTGGTCCCCTGCTACTTATTGCCTAAACCTATGAACTCACCAGCGTTAGCTGACCCTTTTAGCATGTTTTCTCAGGTAATTAATGATGATTATTTTGATGATCACTATTTGGAGACTTGGCAAGTGACATGGCTGAAGGATCAATTAAAACTCTGATAACACTTTTGGGGACCTATCTTATGTTTCTTTTGGGCCTTATCTTCAGTACTTTTCAATAAATGTAAACTTGAAGTTTGGATTTTGAAATGTTTTTTATGTAAACGGATAATGTTATCCCGTTTTCCTATGCTTGTGTTGTGTACCAATCCCGTAGCACACCAATGCTTGTTTTCGTCTTCCGCTGAGCCAAATTTTGGGGGTGTTACAATATTTAATGTAACAAAACTGCGAGGATTGCTAAATGACATCCACCCATTAATTATTGATGATCTTAAAGAGTGGCGGGTGTTGTTGCTTAAGTGTTTGGAATGAATAACTTCTGTTGTAAGACTTTCAAAACTATATATATTAATTTTTCTCGAGCTCTTATTATTATTTTTTGCTAACTCGGCTGTAAAATCCTTGCTTCGTCAAATATAAATATCATTAGAACCGGAACGTCTACTATTTTGCACCATAGTACATGTTGCATAAATTTGAGCTTAATCTTAATATTCTAAGATTAACTTCGCGACTGCATATCAAGTTTTATTTTTGTTTTGAAGAGAAGAGAAAAGAAAGTAAAAGAATAACAGTGCGCTTAATCTTTATAATGTTTTATGATTAAATTCGCCACTGCATATTCAGTTATCTTTTTTGTTTTGAAGAGAAGAAAAAGAAAGTAAAAGAAGAACAAAACAAATACGTGTTCCCAAGGTTCTTTTTGCAAAATAATTATTCAATTAATCTTTTCTCCTGAATAATTCTTTCAAAACTAGATAATTTGAAAGATATTGTATAACCATTTATCAACGGATGTTGTTTCCTATATTGGGTCAAAATGCAAACCTATAGTGCAGGAATAGGAATACTCGCACCTAAAGTAATATTATTTTCGTAGATAAATGATCTATAAACAGGTTCACGAATACCACCAATGTCTACAAGACGAGTAACAATAGCTGCAGGAACAAAAGCTGCAGGAAAAAAAAAAAAAAAAAAAAAAAAAAAAAAAAAAAAAAAAAAAACTTTATAATCTAAATAAATAAAAACACCCTAAATTTTTTTTTTTTATTTATTTTTGAAAAAAAAAAAAAAAAAAAAAAAACTTTAAACTCTTCTTTGACTCACGGGTTCGCGAAACAATCTATTTACATCTTTAGCCTTTTCATCGCTCTTATCTTTCAAATATTTCAAACTACCTTCCAATCTTTATAACAACAATTCTGAAATGGTTATAACTTTTTTTAACATAAAAAAACTCACATAGGCAACAATATTTATAAGGTTAATGTTTGAGCCAACTTTAAGCAAACCAATGCGAGTATCATTGACAGTATCTTCAAATCATGGCATTCTATAATTGTATCATTTCATATCAGTTGTACCTACAAAATATTCAGCGATGAGAAGAGTTTTCGCTTAGTAATTAATATGATAACTTTAGATCATCACTTTAATTGCAATAAAACACATAACAACTTCTAGTTAAACTTTTGCTCTATCTCGATAAAACTCTATTAATCAATACTAGACGAATACCTACGCAAAGCGATGGTGTATAGCGGCAAATATTAATACTTGCGAAATCGTGATTCCGATTCGACCCTTGATGTAATGATATTTTACTTTCCAAAGCATGTTATTATTCACCCGCATGTTCGATTACCCAGATAGTATAGTTAGGTTTTGGATATTAAATAACCACCCGCCCTATGATGGAGAGTTAAAAATTTCAACTGAACCGAATCGTTCCATAAACAACCTTGACATGTATGGATGCCACTAGATACAATTTAATACAAACATACTAAAAAGATAAAATAAGGTAATTTAATTTTTGTTCTTTTTTCACACACATAACTAAAAAGAATAGAAAAAGGTCATTCGAATATGATCATAATAGTAATATCTTTTGCTAACAAATAAAACCACCCATTTTGACAAATAATTCAAATCTAACCATCACAAACTAATTGTAACCACGTGATTAACGAACTAGAGTTTGTTATAACACTGCAAGAACCAGATAACCAAAGATAAAAAGCCAAAATTATTATATATACTAAGAATGATATTTTGAGGGGGCAATTAGAGGGCAGTTAACTTTGTTAATCTGTGAGCCCATTGGTCCACGTGAGTGTTTAGCAATGTGATTAGGCCCTAAAACTACCCATTTGAAGTCGTAGCCTCCTGTCATTGGTCCAAAGTAGTTGGCCTTTTTACTGTTCACATTGCTTAGAGCTAATCACCATGTAACATAACACCAAAAGTCATTAATGCTTAGCAGACCTAATATCACCATTAACCATACATTTGTCACTCTAACCTGCACATTTGCATTGGAAAAATAGGCAAAATCTGTAGTGGAAACATCTTGATAACACTTGATTTTTCATGTTGACACTATAATTCACAAACACATAAGTAAAACAAGCATATCAACATTACGAGAAAACCACAACCAAAACTTGAGAGATCAAAGTTGTATCTCTGTAATAGAACTTTCTTGATGGTACTAACTCTTTCACCTAATCTTTATCAGCCAAGAAGATATGCAAGATTGAAAGAAAAAAAAATCAAGAGAAGAAATAGAGCTCAATATATATATATATATATATATATATATATATATATATATATATATATATATATATATATATATATATATATATATATATATATATATATATATATATATATATATATATATTTTAGGTCCACGATTTGTATGGATCTCTAAGTAGCCTTTGATTACTTAGTGGATGACTTGAATAAATCTAAATCAATCCAAGTGAGAAACTCTTACCAATTTGTTAATGTTAACGCGGAATATTAACAAGAACAATGAAGAACGCCGAGTTATTACTAACTTCGTATATATTACTAACTCACACAATTCGTACATACATTCGTATAATAATGATCCTTAGGGTTCCTTTTATACTTGAAGGAAACCCTAATTACAAAACCGTGTGAAAAGATATCACGTATCTTCTATAAAGATACCTGACTCGTACATATCTTTTCCTAACTTAATACTAACAAACTTTCCTATTTTCACTGACCAGACTTAACTAACAAGTCAACCAGACTTAATGCAATTACCAGACTTAACATTTACATTACCAGACTTAACCATGACCAGACTTAATAATGTAACTACCAGACTTAAGTCTGTCTTCACTTGGTCTTCCTCGTACCTTGTGATAATTCCCAACAAACCTCCCCTAACTTGATCTTCATGTTCCATGAACTTCAAGTTCCTTCTGAGTAAGCTTATGAGAATTGGAATTATCTTGATCTTCAAAACACTTGAAATCTGCAAATTTGAGTATTTGTGCAGCAACTTGATCTTCTTAGCATCTGATGTGCATTTCACTTGATCTTTCCAGCAACCATGACATTTTGTACATCAATTCATATTAAGTTTCATATCTATTCTCATCACTTCCAGGTGTATTATCTCCTGTGAGAGGTGAATCATTGAAAATTAATGGATTTGATGTCTCTATACCAATAGCCATCACTACTGGAGTAGCCAAATGTTTTGGTGTGTAAGACCATGGTACATTGATAACCATATGATTTTTTAGTAAATCATCAACTATCAACAGATTTGTTATGTCTTTACCAAAAGCTGTACTCTTTTGGACTAGCCAATTCTTTGATGGAAAGCACCTCATCATGGTGAATTGATTACCATTTATGGTTTTCCACAGCCTTTACCACAAGCCATAACCTTGTGGGCTAGTCAACTCTTCACTAATCTTAGATATGGTGAGTTGAATACCATACAATTTTTGGCAAATTGTTAGCCATAAACGGATTTGAGCTATCTTTACCTGTAGCCGTTTGCTCAGGATTAGCCAGTCCTTGTGTGAGTCAGACAAGGTGGACTGATAACCTTTTATTGTGTTAGTGCTATGCACCTCCACCAAGTGAGAAGTTCCAATAGTCTCACTTGACAACTTAAAGAAAACATACCTAATCCAGCACTGCAACTAAAATATAAACATTTTTTTTATCACTAACAGAATTAATAAGAACTACCATAATTAAAAATAAAACTACAAGACTTAAAAATAACCTAAGTGCTGGTTAGTATACAAACTTTACATTTTGACCTCCCCTTAACACAAACCTCCCCTTAAGTCCAACTAGGGGTTCATCATACCAATGCTGACTACCAAATAATTAAACCTAGGGCCATCAAAAGCTTTAGTCAACAAGTCTGCAACATTAAAGTCTGTATGTATTTTCTCCACCCTAATCAATTTCTTTTCAAAGCAATCTCTAATAAAGTGATGCCTGATTTCTATATGCTTAGTCTTAGAGTGGTATACTGGGTTCTTAACAATACAGATAGTGCTTTCATTATCTATATGGATAACAGTATTCATAAAATTCAAACCATAGTCCAACAGCTGATTCTGATTCCACAAGACTTGTCCACAGCAATTAGCAGCCGCCACATACTCAGCTTCAGTAGTTGAGTTGGCCACAATTGTTTCCTTCTTGCATTGCCAAGAGATTAACCTGCTTCCAAGGAATTGACAACCTCCTGTTGTGGATTTCCTATCAAGACTTGCACCAACATAGTCACTATCTGAATAGGCTGTCAGGTCAAATGATGACTCTTTAGGATACCAAAGGCCCAAATTTGGTTTGCCCTTTAAGTACCTAAAGATTCTCTTCACAGCATGAAAATGTGAAGTCTTTGGGTGTACCTGAAAACGTGAACAAACACATACTGCATACATAATGTCAGGCTAGAAGCAGTAAGATACATGAGAGATCCTATCATGGATTTGTAATGATGCACATCCACATCAGCAGTACCTTCATCCTTCGTTAAAGGCACCTTGTTTTCCATGGGAGTGATTGCAGTCTTTACATTTGCAAATTCAAACTTCTTCAAAATCTCTGCAACATATTTGTCTTAAGAAATAAAGATGCCATCAGCTTTTTGCTTCACTTGCAGCCCCAAGAAAAATGTAAGTTCTCCCATTGAGCTCATCTCAAACTTGCCTTTCATTAAACCTTCAAACTCTACACACCAAGACTTCTTTGTTGATCCAAAAATGATATCATCCACATAAACTTGGACAAGAATGATATCCTTTTGGTCTCTTTTAATGAATAAAGTCTTGTCAATCACACCTCTGATGTATCCATGACCTTCCAGAAATTTGAAGAGAGTAGCATACCAAGCTCTGGGAGCTTGGTGAAGACCATAGAGATGTACAAGGTGGTATACCTTGAATCCCATGTATCATACATGGGATTCAAGGTATGGCACTATTGAAGAAGAAGTGTATGTACACCAACCTCTGGGTGTTGGACTTACAGCCACTTCTGTGGGTAAGTTGTTGAAGTCTGTTATGACACCTTCTTCATGATAGGAAGCTCCTTCAAAGATACCTTCATTAGGATATGTGAACACTTCAAGTTCTGGCATCTCAGAGTCAACACAAACAGCACTTGGATTAGGTTCTGGTTGAGCAGCACTACCAGACTTAAAGTTGGAAGTACTGGTAGTGTTGGGAGTACTGGTATCCTGGTTTCCAAGATATTTATCAGCCAAAGCATCCATCTCTTTTCTGAAAGACAATACATCCTCTGAATCATTGATAGAAGTAGCCTCCTTTGCTTTTTCTTGAGACTTGATCACAGGTTCCTTCACTTGTGGAGAAAACTTCTTGTTATCTGCTATAGCTGCAGCAGACTTAACTTCTGTGGTAGGAATCACAATCAGCTCTGCACTTCCATTTTCTTGATCAGTGTTCCCTGCATTTGAAGGATCTTGGGTACCTGCATGGTTAGAAGTTTCTGTGGTACCTGCAACAGGGTTAGCTTGATTTTCCTTGGAGACAGGAATATAGTTCATAGAATCTGTTAAGTAATCAATGTCAAACATCCATCTATGTCCTAATCCCTGCACATTGGGTTTTTCTTCAAGAAAGTTGACATGCAAGTTTTCTTCTACTTTCTTAGTCACTAGATTGTAAGCCCTAAAGGCCTTACTATTCAGTGAATACCCAACTAGAAAACCTTCATCAGACTTTCCTTCAAACTTCCCTAGAACACTGAGTGTATCAAGAATAGTCACATGACACCCAAATGGCCTTATATGGCTAACAATTGGTTTATGGCCAAACATAAGCTCATAAGGTGTTTTGTTTTGAGGCTTGGTCACTCTAACCCTATTAAAGATATAGAAGGCACAACTAACTGCTTCTGCCCAAAAGGTTGTAGGTAAAAGTGAATATGCTAGCATAGTTCTAGCTGCCTCAATAAGTGTCCTATTCATTCTCTCAGCAACTCCATTCTGCTGTGGAGTTCTAGCATTGCTAAACTGCTGTTTTATTCCTCTATTACCACAGAACTCTATCATGCTCTTGTTCTTAAATTTAGTGCCATTGTCACTCCTAATGATTTTAACTCTTTTGTTAAGTAGGTTTTCAATATGCCTAATGAAAGTTTGAATCAAAGGTGTGGTTTCATCCTTCCTAGACATAAAGAACACCCAACAATATCTAGTACAATCATCTGTAATGACAAGGCAATAGCAGGCATGATTAACACTATGCACAGATGTAGGGCCAAATAAGTCCATATGTAAGGTGTGTAATAGCTCAGTAAGGAATCTCTCTAACTTAGCCTTACAGGATGCCCTATGTTGTTTACCCTTTGTTACATGCTACACAGGTTTGGTCATTCTTAAACACTTTTGAAGGCAAACCTCTAACCAGATTATTTTTCACAAGCTTATTCATATTCTTGAAATTCACATGACCTAACCTTTTGTGCCACAACTTAGATTCATCCAAAGTAGCTTTTGCAATCAAACAGGCAGAACCTTTTGCAGGTTCAGATGCTTTCATATCAAAACTGTACATGTTGTGTTGTCTGGGAACTTTAAGAAGGATCTGATGTTCATCAGGCATCTTAATATCCGGAGTCAATACAAGACATTCAGTCTCAGTAAAAAGCACCTTATGCTGCGTATCACATATTTGTGATATAGAGAAAAGATTGAACTGCCCAAGTTCTTTTACAAAAGATACATTGTCAAATTATAAATTGCCCACAGTGATTCTTCCTTTTCCAGTAATCTGCCCCTTGCTTCCTCCAAAGGTAACAGAACCTCCTTTGAATTCTTGGAAATCCTTCAGATAGCCCTTGTTACCAGACATGTGCCCAGAGCACCCACTATCAAAAATTCCTCTATCTGCCATATAGCTGAGTGGATGATCCTGCACAAAAAGAAGAGAAATTAGTTTCTCTTAGAAAGTCACAATCTCTAATCAAGTGACTTAGACTTCCACAAACAAAACATCTCTTAGGAGTGTAAGTGTAGCTACTCCTAACTTCTCTGTGAACACTATTACTTTTAGGTGACTCATTCATATTAACAGATTCCCTAGGAGTTTTTATGTGGTTGACACAACTAGGTTTAACTGTTTGTGATTCAGACTTAGTCACAACTGGTTCACTTTCCTTAACAATCTCAGGTTCAGGACTCTCTTTTACTTCACTTTTTGACTCAGACTTAGAGTGGTCAGAGACATCACCAATGGATCCTTCATTGTCATTAGATTGACAAGTAGAATACTCACTAGTTTTGTCCTCTGAGGTGGTTGACTCAGGTGTTTGAGGACCTCTTTTTCCATATACAAATAGAGAGTCATCTAACTCCTCTTTTTCAAGAGGAGTGTAGTCTCCACTCAATGGATGTGGAACTCCTTTGAAATCATCAGCCTTAACAAATCGATTATATAAAGGCTTATCAGCATAGTCCTCCTCTCTATTCTTAAATATAGCCTTTTTCTCATCCTCCTCATACCCTAAGCCATGTTTCTTACTTGACTTTATTTGTGCATCCCAGCATTTAAACAGATTATTATTTGAATTATTCCACTGGTCTACACGTTTTTGCAAATCATCCTTTTCCTTTTGTATTCTTAGGCCAATTCTTCTATATTTTTTAAGTTTTTCATCTTGCTCATATATTTTATTAGCCTGAAAGAATAGTTTTTCATTTAAATCAGCATGTTGTTTCTGAAGGGTACCTTTTTGTGCTTCTAATGTTTTTAGAGCACTTTTATAAGCTAAAATTTGTGCTTCTTGGTCACCTATCAGTGTCAACTGCTCATCACACAAAGCCTTAATATGATTATAGGAATCAGTACATAACTTAGAACATAATGGTACCTCATTACTAGAACCAATGGCCATGAGTGCATGACTGGACTCTTCATTCTCCTTTGTGTGCTCATTCCAGTTAATAGCTCCAGCCTCCAATGTCACCATACTCATCTGGTTTCTTTCCAGCTTGTCATCCTCTGCATCACTCTTCCTATACCCATCAGTAGACTTCTTCTCCGGGCAGTCTCTAGAAAAATGTCCATGCATATGACAATTGTAGCATTCAACTGTCCTCTTAGTGTATCCAACTGGAGACTTGTTTTTGAACTTAATGGACCTCCCATACTGCTTTTGAAACCTTTTTACCCTCAGAGCAATCATGGCAATGTGCCATTTGATGTCCATCTCTTCTACCTCAGCATCATTTATCTGCTCCAAATCTTCACTGATAAAGCTCTCATCTTCTTGTTGATTGGCGAAGAATGAATGAATCACCTCATCTGCAATACCTGTAGGAGCAGTTCTTTCCCTTGTAGAAGCTTCATAAACACCAGACTTAACACTGCCAGACTTAACCTTGTAAGTACCGCCTTTGCTTTGAGACACAAAAGCAACATTTGAAGAGCTAGTAGTTGCCTGAGTGGTTTCATTGATGTCCCTTTCAAAAATCCTAAGATTGTTGTACAGGTCATCTGGGGTCATTGAGTCAACTTCATCCTTCATCCTCATAGTCATAGACACATTTACCCATTCTGGTGGTAAAGACCTAAGAAACTTGTGATTGGCATCCTCATTAGATACAGCAGCACCATGTACTTCTAGTTGTGACAGAAGATGTTGAAATCTGTCATAACCCTTTTCTAATCCTTCAGCCTTTGACACACTGAAAGTTTCAAATTGCTGTTTAAGAACAGCCTTCTGCATCTTTTTAGAGTTTGCATTCCCACCAAAACGTTTCTTAATTGCATCCCAAATCTCCTTGGCATCTATCATCCCATGAAACCTTTGTAGATGCTCCTTTGGAATAGCCATAAGCAGCAAGGTTCTAGCCTGCTTCTCTTTTTCCACAGCCCGTACCTCCTCAGCAGTCAATGGTGGTAATATTCTGATTTGCCCATCATTACCAACTGAAACCCTTCTGAATAACCTTCCACACATCACTGTCAATGTACTCCAAGTAATGTTCCATCTCCATGGCCCATATGTCGTACTCTTCTCTCTTCAGTATTGGAAGCTTAATGTTGGATATGGTGGTGGTTGTAGGGATGATTGGTTGTGATTTAGAGGTGCTGGTTTCAGGGTTTTCTTCCTCATGGTTTGAGTTCTCATCCTCACTTTTATGGATTGAAAAGGTTTCAGTGTTTTCTTCCTCATGGTTTGAGTTCTCATCCTCACTGTTATGGATTGAAAAGGTTTCAGTGTTGATAGGTTTTTCAATATCAGACATTGTGTAGGGTGAATTGATTGAGAGTTTGTTTGTGGTGTTGTATTCTTCGAACACAGAGTCTCTCTAAAGGCTCTGATACCACTTGTAGGTCCACGATTTGTATGGATCTCTAAGTAGCCTTTGATTACTTAGTGGATGACTTGAATAAATCCAAATCAATCCAAGTGAGAAACTCTTAACAATTTGTTAATGTTAACGCGGAATATTAACAAGAACAATGAAGAACACCGAGTTATCACTAACTTCGTATATATTACTAACTCACACAATTCGTACGTACATTCGTATAATAATGATCCTTAGGGTTCCTTTTATACTTGAAGGAAACCCTAATTACAAAACCGTGTGAAAAGATATCACGTATCTTCTATAAAGATACCTAACTCGTACATATCTTTTCCTAACTTAATACTAACAAACTTTCCTATTTTCACTGACCAGACTTAACTAACAAGTCAACCAGACTTAATACAATTACCAGACTTAACATTTACATTACCAGACTTAATAATGTAACTACCAGACTTAAGTCTGTCTTCACTTGGTCTTCCTCGTACCTTGTGATAATTCCCAACATATATATCCAGAAGCTCTACCCGGATGTGGATTATTCAGTAGACGATTTTAAATCACAAGTATGTTTACTGTATATAATTTTAATAAAAAGATTCCTGATTTTATTATTTTGTTATTATTCATTATGTGATTATTGGTAAAATTGGATTGTGGGTTTGGTTTAATGCTGAATTTCAGATATGGGTTATTATGGGGTTTTGATTTTGTGAATTGGTTGGATTTAATTTTGGGTTTTGATAAATTTAACCTAATGATGGTGACTGTGTTGGTATCCATAGAGATAAATATCATATATAACAATCTCAATAATTTGATTCTCAAAACATGATGTCTCAATCGTACCATTAGACATTCCTGACACATCTCAGGTACTTGCTATGTTTCCATATTGCTTATAAATTGCTTTGTGTGGTTAACTATTAACCATACCATGACCTATTTGTTGTGATCTTCCAGTTCTCATCACACCAGAAATTTAGAGCGTTTTTCTTCAATTATATTATTTCTAAACAGCCGCCGTACAAAACCCATCGTTTGTGGCAAACAATATAATTCCTTACTCCAAAACGCGTTAACATCAATGAGTAACTCTTCTATATCACAAAAATCCAAAATAGAACCATACCAACAATATTACCAAAATTACCCTGAATCACCACCACTATGTACATAATTCAAAATCCGAACCAAAATTCGAGTCAATTTACATCTCAACTTTTCAACGTGAATAGAGAACTTTCCTTTTGCAAAATTACTTCTTTTCATTAGCGGGATGACAAGTCGATAGGACGACGATTCTTCTTCTTTCGTTCCTCTTCGGTGTTTTCCCTCGCAATTCTTACATGAATCTTTTTGGTACCTTTTTGACCTCATATTCTTCCTTAGCTCTCCTCTTAGCTCTTTGTGCTAATTTTCTAACTTCATTTTCCTCCTTATCAACATTGTATACAAAAACTGGGTCTGGCCCATAGTTTAGTTGGCTAGCAAACTCAAATGCCATTATACAGCTTGATTTTTGAATCAATAACATACTTTTTCTTAATATATGCTTGACTTGGATCGCCTGTGATCCTCTGTAAGTGCAAGTACATACCTATTATCGTTATGGGATTTTGTTTTCAATTTCATTCCAGATAGGAAGATATCTCTGGGGCAATCAGCCACTTTGCCAAATAACTCATTTTTCATCCTTAACTGCAACCTTGTGTTCATACAATTTATTTGTTATTGTCTAGAGTTTCTTGGTGCATAAACTCTAGATAATCCTCTGAATCTTGAAATAGATGGTTAGAAAGAATTACATGTAAGTTTAAATATTCATAAATATGTACAAACATCGACTATATTATTGCACTACTTATACATTATAACGAACTGTAACCTATATACGTCGAATAAATAATCTGATTTAATTTGCTAAATGTATAATTATACGAATTGAATTATTGTGATGCAATAACTTTCCTATCTTTAATCTTTTAAATGTTATTGAATTCTACTGCAATGATATTTTACTTTCTAAAAAAATGTTTGTCGAAAGTATATAAAAGTGTCAATCTATAGAAAGATAATTAAATGCTCGTCGTGACGGTACAATTTTTTTTTTTTTTTTTTTTTTTTTTTTGTCTAATGATTAACGGTTCATGAGATATTTAAATTATAAAAATACGAGTGTGTTTAAATTTTAATTTCGATATTAATGATTTTTTTAACAAAAAAATAAGTGGTTGAAGTTTATCTCTTGGTATATTTGAAATTTTTGGTATGTAAATGATCTCTTCTCTAAAACAAAACCTTTCTAATGCAGTTTTTTAGCTATTATTAAATTACTAGATCCAAGGCCCGCCCCGATGGGGCGGCTAACTTTAAAAATTTGATTATACGATAAAATTAATAGTAAAATAAATATGAACGTGTAGTCACATCCATGAGACAAAAATGAATAAAATAAACATGTCATTATCAAGAAAATAACAACATTAAACAAAACCTAACGTTCAAAGTAACCGAATTACATATAGTTTATAAACTATGAAGAACTTCTCTATATACAACGTTGGTTGTACAGTTGGTGTAGTTGACGTCTTTGTCACCACACAACACTTTTAGACCTCTCTTGCTTATTACTCTTGAGACGGCTACATAAAGTTGTCCGTGGGAAAAAAATAAACTGATCCAAATATAGCCCAACCTTAGACAATATTTGGCCTTGACTTTTGTTTATAGTCATGGCAAAACAAACGGAAATAGGGAATTGTCTCCTATTAAGTTGAAAAGGCATCTTCTTGTCAGATGAGCTTATAATCATTCTAGGTATAGAGCGAACCTCACCCACTTTACCACCTAATATAATATTTGCCTCAATGTTATTGATTCTCATTCTCAATACTTGTAACCTAGTTCCATTACACAATCCACCTCGTTGATCAATGTTGCGCAAACACATAACCGGAGTGCCAATCTTCAAAACTAATTTATGGTGAGGAAGTACATTTTGATTGTATTCTTGTTATCAAGTATACGATTAAAATCAGCTGGGAATTCATCCATCTTAATATAAAAGTATTGTATGAAGTTTTATGTGAAATAATTTGGGTATAGCAGAGGGGCGTATATGTTTACCCTTTCTTGCGTGGCCAAAAGTTGGTATGCAAAAGTTCCATTTAATAAAAAGTTGCCACAATTATAGACACTTCGCCAAACCACATAAGAATAGATAAGTAAATTACCATCAACATGAGTATAAGTCAATAAAAAGAATGGGGAGTACAATATCTAAATAACATAATCAGAATAATCAGAAATGGTTACATACATATTTACATACTTTTTTCTAAGCTGATGCGGTGGCATTCAATTTAAAATGTTAGGATCCAACCACAACCTCTCAAAACTATAGGTATACTCCTTCAGCTCAAGGTCTTTAACCTTGCTATGCCGCAAATCCAAACACCACATGACAATTTTGCCTGTACACCCAACAAACACCTTTATTTTTTAGTGTAGCATTCCAAGAAAGTTTATTCCATAAATGTGCTTCAGAAATTCCTATCCATCTATGTTTTCTAACACCATTCAAGAACTGCAATTATAAAGTTAAGGATGATAAATGATCCAAAAAGAAACTACTATGCATATCGCTCTAGAATTGATAAGAATTTTACATGCATTTTTCATATGAAGAAAGAGCAGAACCACATAACAACAAAGTTTTTCCAGCATTCAATGGGGTTGTAGGAAGATTCAGTTGACTGCAAACATAACGACATATACAACATAAGTGATAGGCTAAAGTAAGTTAACATTTATGTAGTAAACCTCATGATTAAATAGTTTAAATCATGCAAAAAATCACAATCATATAAAAGATATATGATAGTTCATACCTTTTCGCAAGGTCTTGCTTCCCAGATTTTGACTTTTGTTTCATTGGAAACTTGTGAGATTCATGCTTTGTGCAAAACAACAAATAGTCATCCTACAAAAGGCGCAAAATTAGAAAACTAAGAAAGATAATTATAACACCAGAATGCCTGTATTCAGGGATGTCAATATGCACAAGATACGTGGTTTGATCGTCGGCATGACTTCATATAGCAGTCAAGAACAACTCCTTTTTTTTAACAAAACTACTGCATTTTAGCATGTTACACCTTTTCAAAGAGAAAGGGCGGCATATAAACTTATATAAATAGAGATTTCAATTTTACTAATACTCAAGTATTAAACGTGATGAATATATAAACTTAGATATTACTGCTACTCCCTCCGTCCCAATATATAAGTCCATTTTGACTTTTTCAAAGTCATTTTACTCCAACTTTGACCTCAATTATTTTTTTTTTCATGTTATATAATATTTGATGCAAAATATATAAATGAACTTGTGTTTTAAATGCATTTTCATTTGTATACTTTTCATCAAGTATTATATAATACGAAAAAAAAATAATTAAGGTCAAAGTGGAAAAGAAAAAATTTTGAAAAATAAAAAAATTGACTTATATTTTGGTACGGAGGGAGTATTAATTGCTCAAGTATCCATTCTCCATATAACCATTTCACAAACATACCTTATATGTACATGCATTACTTATCGTACTCAAATTACCTTTTATACTCATTAGAAGGTCCAAACACTAATAAACTCATCTTAAACACCAACTACGTCATTATGTGGAAACAGATTGTTGCCTTCCATCATAGACTTCCTAATTTGAAATATTCACTTATAGTCATGTAAATAATGTTTCTAAGTTTTCGACAACCTGAAAATGCCTTGCCCACTTGATCCTAATAAGTAAATAACATTATCCACATAATGATAAGTCTCATTAGTTTAGCCGCATTATACCAATTAAAAAACATGCTCTCAATGTCCATGGAAAGCCATAGATTGACATATCTTATAATTTTGGTGTTAATATATTTCGCTTTTTCAAGAAAAAAAATGCTTTCCTGAAAGATCATTGTTGCAGAAAAAAAATGAAATCAAAATAAACCCAAACAACAGAAATTGGTCGACCGGTGAACACATCAAACTGTGTAAGAATGTAGTAACACTATTATCTCAAAGATACGTACCTTGTATTTATGGTACCCATCACAAGCTACATGTCCTGTAAGTTTCTGTCCGCATACGATCCTCCGAAACTATAATAATTAGTATGGAATGACAGTAAGATGCATTGACAACATATAATATAGCTTGAAGATACATATGGTCATTGGTATAAATTTGAGTAACTGAGGACTTTATATAAAGCAAAGGAATAAGCCACTCATGAAGATGCTCTTTGTTAGAATAGCACAAACACACCTAGAATGAATATATAAGGATCAACCGCTCTGTTAATTCAATTGTTCAACTTTTAAAAAACCTGTGTGTACTTCATCTTCTTGACTAATGCTTATAGACGATAATATAGGTGAACTTGCATACCCATACGGTATATCTATATTATTACGATTTAGAAATCATCTATAGTATATAGTTTTTGAAATCTATCAAAGTATGAGTTACTTAAAATAAACCACACAATAGTAAAAGTTATTTAAGATAATTTGAGATCAAATTGACTATACATAGCAATGTTCTTTAAATGTTTATAGGCTTTACGTGTGATATACTCAGTAACTAAACTTCTATATATTTAACATCTAAACATACTAAATATGGCACATGTGCGGTCAGGTTGAGATGCGAGTCAAAGCAGTTTTGTATGAGCCGTTAACTAAAACTATATATTAACATCTATGTTAACATCTAAACACTGGTGATTTAGATTCTCTAAAATGTAGCATCTAAACTGTAATGATAGCCGAGAAAGAAAAAAATGACGTAGATACTAAGAAGATTAATAGCATACCTATTGCATTAATGAGTTACCGACATAAGGAAGTGGTTTAGAATGGTCACTCTTTAGAGGACAATGATTCTCTAGATCTTCGTTCTGCTGCTTATAATGCTTAAGCTCACATATTTCACCAGCTATTTCTTTAGTCTCTTCATATACGACTACAGATTGGGATACTTGTTAATATTGATTATATGTCTGCAATGAAATAAACTGGTTGGGTACACGAAACGTATTCATGACATCAAATTTATTAAAGGATTAGAAGCACAAAGCTTTCACCTGCTCCATCTTTGTGCTGCTGGAATCCGAAAGTGGTACAATGCATGTTCTCTTTGCAAGGAGGCATTCGTTATCAACATCACCATTATGTTGAGTTTTAATTTCAAGTTCAATACTCTGAACTTCAATATTGTTAGCCTCTCAAGGTACTGGAGGGCCTCTTTGCTCTTGTTTCTGGTTATTTATGTTATTTTCCTGCACATAGCAAAATTTAATATAAAAAAATAGAGGTTAATTACCAAGCTAAAAGGAAATGGGTCACTTACTTTAACTCCATACACTTAACTGTTAATAAGAACTTGATAAAAATTGGGCCAAAACTTGATGAACATAACATGTCCCAGCATGTATTAAAACTGAGATGATGTAAGTTAGCAAGATTTTACACTCTATTGATTAACAAAGTTCGTGTTTGTTTAAGTTATTAGTAACGTAAAGCAAAATGACATTAAGTAGTTTAAAGAAGTATTCCAAAACAGTCCCTACATAAGCAGATTTAATAAGCAATGCCAAACAGCCCCTATATATGTAAGAATTAATAAGCAGTTCCAATAAGCAATCATCAAACATGTCCAATAAGCAATCCTAAACAATTTATATATAAGTCGTATTACTGAAAAATCTCAAACAACCCCTATATACGTAGAATCAATAAGCAGTAATTATGCAGTTGTAAAAAGATATCCCAAACAACCCCTATGTAAGAAATTGCATTAACCAATTCCAAATAGCCCAGTTGATAAAGGCTAATTAGGTGGTGTTAGACTAATTAGTTGTTTTATTAAGAACCATAAACGTAGATGCCATTAGTGGATGAGAGAAAATTACACGTCATATAGGCTTCAGAGCCATGAATAGAGAACAATACATTTGTTTATGGGTTTTCATGTTTCCAATGACAACCTTTTCTACTTGGTGTATCTCCAGGGTAGCGATCCTATTTACAAAAAGATTAAAAAAAAAGTTTTATAAAGTGACCAGGTCCTATAGAAGTGGCAATATAGAAGGATCCAAACCTTTTCGTGACCCCTAACATCAACATCCATATTTTGATCATCTTTATTTTGTTTCTCATCCTCCTCAAAATCATTTTCATGTGCCACTTTTTTTGGTTTCGGAGCACTAATTTCTTCAATGATAAGCATGCATGCAACCTCAAAATAAAGCAAGTTTTTAGGCCACCCTATATGAGTAGTAAAAGATCACATTTTCCGACCGTGAAGTTCCAAAGAATAAAGTTGCAAGTTTTTTTTTTCCACCTGATACCTCAATATGTGGTTGTCTTCTTGAATCATAAGATGGTCAACATGATTTAGATATCAGAGTATTGGGTTGTGTTGCACCAATGCCTGTTTAGGAATCAAAGCTTGAGGTAGCTGAGGTTGCGGAAGACGACTTGTCTCTATCAGAAGCCTGCAAATACACGTCATGTAATGTCACACATTCTTTGTCACTACTTTGACAATATCTCCAAATACCCAAACTTCTACTTATGTGAATATTACAGCTCAACCGCACGTCTAAACACTATATCATGTAATTCACTTAATTACAGCACATCTGTTAGGAAATTAAACTATAGCAGTTAGTACTGTTGAAGATGAAAGTTAGTACTGCTGAAGAGTTTTGAGGACATAAGTAGTTAGTACTGTTGAATGAAGGAGTTTGTACTGTTTATGATAAAACCATGTGAAGATAATTATAGAAAAGATTTAATGTATATCTTATAATGTTAGGTTGATAGTTATCTTGTGAAAGAATCCTTAGTCTATAAAAGGATTGCCTAGGTTAAAGTTTTGAAAATATATATATATATATATATATATATATATATATATATATATATATATATATATATATATATATATATATATATATAACTATTGTATTAAGTATTGCTTTGTTAAGATTCAAGGTTGTAAACCCTAGTGATAGGAGATCGCTCGTATTATTTATTAATAATATTGAATCGTTGAAGTTGAAGTATATTGTTCATTGTTCATTCTTTGTTGATTCGTTAATACAAAACACAAACAAATAAATCTTCTAAGTGCTAGCTAGTAAATTCAGCTTGCTAGACTAGACATCATTCAAAGTATTCATCTAACACAAGGAGTGTCTGTAGATCCGGTCAAGTGGTATCAGAGACAGGTTACTGATACTTTGGTTTAAAAGATTCAGACGAATTTGTTCAAGAAAAGATGGACATGGAGACAACAACAAGTCAGACTAATATTGCTGCTAAGCTTCTAATGCTTAAACCCAATGAGTTCGATATGTGGCGATTAAGAATTGAGCAGTTCTTCCAAGTTCAAGATTATACTCTTTGGGAGATCATTGAAGAAGGAAACTCCTTTTCATCCGTATCAACAACAACTGTTGTTAAAGGTAAATCTGAGACTACAGTGCAGACAAAGCCAACCACTACTGAAGAGAAGGCAAGGCACAAGAATGATGTTAAGGCTAGAAGTTTGCTTCTGATGACTATTCCCAATGACCAGTTGTTGAATTTTAGCAAGTTTAAGTGTGCTAAAACCCTTTTTGAAGCTATTGTTGCAAGATATGGTGGGAACGAAGCCACCAAGAAATCTCAGAATACTCTTCTCAAGCAACAGTTTGAGAATTTTTCAGCAACAAGCAACGAGTCACTAGATCACATGTTTAATAGACTTCAAAAACTAGTGAGTCAATTGGCTGTTTTAGGAATTGAGATGCCTCGGGAAGATCTCAACTCCAAATTTCTGAGAAGTCTACCAGCTGAATGGGTTATGCATGTGGTTGTATGGAAAAACAAGCCTGATATAGATTCCATGAGCTTAATGGATCTCTATAGCAACTTCAAGATAGTTGAACATGATATTAAAAAGTCTGCTAGATCAAGCTCAAGCTCAAGCTCAGGGAATTTGGCCTTTGTATCAACTCCCAGTACCTCAAATCCAGATGAAGAAGTGCAAGTTGCTGGAGCACTTGGTACTGCTAGTGCAAACCTTGGTACTGCTAGCACCTCAAGCAGTACTAGTGGACTTTTGAATGAAGATACTTATTGTGCTTTCTTGACTACTCAGCACAATGGAATTATGTTGACTCATTCAGATCTTCAAGAGATTGATAAAGATGATATTGAAGAGATGGATATCAAGTGGCAGCTCTCTCTTCTCAGCTTGAGAGCTAGGAGATTTTTGAAGAAGACTGGCAAGAAGATTGTCATAAACAGCAATGATGTTGCAGGGTATGACAAGTCCAAGATTGAGTGTTTCAACTGCCACAAGAAAGGTCATTATTCAAGGGAGTGTAGATTGCCAAGCCAACAAGATGGAAAGAGCAGAGGATATAGAAACAAGTCAAGGGTTGTAGAGGTTACTGATTCAAGCTCAAAAGCCATGGTTGCTATTGATGGCTTAGGGTTTGACTGGAGCTACATTGCAGAGGAGGAAGCAGAAGCATCTACAGAGGTTGCTCTCATGGCATTTTCAGATTCTGAGGTACAAGTTTCTAAATGTTCTAAATCTTGTGAAGCTTTAAAAGATCTAGAAACACTTAAGAAAAGATATGAGGATCAGAGAAAAGAGCTAGTCGAAACTGCTTTTAACTTAGCAAATCATAAGAGGGTTTTAGCTGTGTTAGAAGAACAAATTGTTTTATAAAAGTAATGAGTCAAAGTTTTCTGATGATATGATTATTGTTAAAAGAGACTTAATGTTTAGGGAGAATGAAATTACTGTGTTGAAACATGAGCTAGAACAGGTTAAGAAAGCAAAGGAGAACATTCAAATGACTGTTGACACACTAGAATTTGCAACTCAGGGTGTTAGTAAGATTGTTGAGTGTCAGATCCTTAATAAAGCTAAGTCAGGCCTAGGTTATAAGTCAGTTCCACCTCCCTATAGAGGAATTCCAACACCCCCAGGCATAGACTTAGAACACACAGGACTACCTGAATTTCAACTACCTGAGCTTAAATATGGTCCTCAACCTAAAGAAAGTGTAGTTGATAAACCTGTGTATGAGAGTGCAAGTGATAAATCACTATCTGAGGACAAGGTGTCTTCTGATAGGTCCTCAGCTAAGGACTCAGATGCTCCAACCATTGAGGAATGGACTTCTGATGATGAGGATAATCAGGCTGTGGTTAAGCCTGTTAGTGCTAAAGTGGAGGAACCAAAAGTTCCAAAGATGGTTAAACCTGAGACTGTTAGGCTTAGATCAAATGCCAAACCTTTTAGGCCAACAGTTAGGTATGCAGAAATGTATAGAACCACAAACAAGCCAAGAGATAACCAAAGGAATTGGAATGACCTCAAATCTCACCAATTAGGGGATGATTTTGTCTGCTATAGGAAAGCTTGTTATACGTGTGGTAGTTTTGACCATCTTGCAGCCTTTTGTGATAAATGGGTAAATAGGTATTCAAATCCTAGGGTGAACACTGTTAGACCTCCCACTCACCCAACAAACACTAGAATGATACCTAGATAAGTTCTTTTAAGGTCTGGACCCAAAGCAGTTCATACTGCTAGACCAGCAGTTCAGACTGTCAGACCTATTAGACCTGTTAACCCAAGACCAACAGTTCAAGGTGCAAAACTAGTTTTTAAACCAGCACCAAAAACTGTTAATAGACCCTTTCATCACAAAGCAGTGGTAAAAAATCAAGTTTGGAAACCTAAGGTAACAACTACCAAGCCAGCAGTTCCAACTGCTAGCAGAGTAATTGGTACTGGTGTTAATAAAAACACTACTAAGGGAAATATGGGAAATGGTGTGAATGCATCAGCATGTTGGGTTTGGAGACCCATCAAACCTAATGGTGCTAAAATTATTTTGAAAAGAATGAATTATGTTGATGCAAGAGGAAAGCCTAAGTCTGTTTTGGCTTGGGTACCACAAGGAAATTAATTTTTCTTGTGATGTGCATTGTTAGTCATATACTTTTATATTGTGAGACAAGTTCTTTGTGGCTTGCTTCTTTGTTTTTGGACTAACACTTGCAGGTTTTGGATGATAAGCATCATGAATTAAATGCTATATGTTTTGGACTTTAATGGTGATTTGGAGCTGAGTATGTGATCTTTGCACACAACAAATGGTAATTGGTTCACCATGTCTAACCCACATAAGAACCAACTAGTCCAGAGCATATGGTATCTGGTAAAGACTAATCAAATCCGTTGATGGTTGACAATTTACCAAAAATTGTATGGTTATCAGCTCACCATATCTAAGTATGAAGAGTTGGCTAGTCCAAAGCAAACGGCTATTGGTAAAGACATATCAAATCCGTTGATAGCTGATAGTTTGCTAAAAACTATGTTTGAGCCATGGTACTTTAAAATCCTTTTCAATAAGTTCATACGGCTCAACAAATCATTTCCAATAGTTGGTACGGTTAGTACAAAGTTAGTACGGCTCAACTGGCCGTTGTAAAAATCTGTCAGTAATTAATTTTCTAGCCGTTGGGGTAAAACCGTTATTCTTAAGGTACTTATAGGGATTTTTATAGACGATAATTATCTTTTTACCATAAATTTATTTATTCTATTTCTAAAGATAATTTATCTCATACGCTTATATCACAAAACCCTAAACAGTACCTATAAACCCCAATAGACTACATAAAACCTCGATTCCAATTTAAACGATCATCGTATTGCTATAATCTTTCATTTTTCATCACTAAGAATGGCTGGATTGGAATTTGTTAAACGTCATAATCAGGTTGCGTTTCTTGAGAAAACAGAGGAGGGAGATGGACCAAAGTTTTATGAGATTGTGGACTTTCTCAACCACTCTCACATAAGGTATGCTCTAACTGTTTCTCCTACTCTTTATGTCTCGCACATCACACAGTTCTGGCAGAATGCTACTGTCTTGACTAGTGAAGATGGAGACTTAGAAATTCATTCTGAAGTGGATGGTGTATCTTTTGTTGTTACCGAGTCTATAATTAGGAGACATCTTAAATTAAATAACTCAGATGGTATTAACACTATGCACAACACTGAAATATGGGCAGAACTTACCAAAATAGGGTATGATACATCTGAACATAAATTAACTTTTCAAAAAGGATGTTTCTCACCTTAATGGAGATTTTTGATACATACCCTTTTACATTGTTTAAGTCCTAAAAAGACTGCTTGGGAGCAGTTCAGTAGCAATATTGCTATTGCTCTCATTTGTTTGTCTACAAACAGGGTTTTTAACTTTTCAAAATTTATTTTTGAGGGTATGGAATCTAATGTTAAGAGCAAAACAAAGTTTTTAATGTATCCCAGGTTTGTTCAAAAACTTTTGAATAAAAAGACATACCTGCTTACAAAACCAACTGAAATTTTTGCTACTCCTAGCCTTCAATCAAAAGTTTTTCAAAATATGGCTATGGCTAGTAGGCTTTTTCAATGGGAACCAGTTCCATTGTTTCCTCAAATGCTTCAAACTGAGTTGGGTGAAGGTTCAGCAGTTCCAACTGATCCCCATCACACATCCACTCAAGTACTTGAAAGAACCCAACCATCTTAATTACGCATCACTTATAGGAGAAGGGAAACACCTAGAGTGGTTCCTAGATCCTTTCCCCATGATTCACCTCTCCTAGCAGGTCACACAGCTAGAAGTGATGAGGGTAGTTCTAACCAAAATGCATTGATGGAATTATGTACCAAGTTAGTTGCCAAAGTTGAAAGTTTGGAGACAGATCTTACAAGCACCAAGGATGAACTCAAAGCCCACAAGGAGAATTCGGCTAAAGTTTTTAAAAGGTTATCTTCAAAGGTGAAAAAGCTAAAAGATCAACTCAAGCAGAAAAGGGCAAGAATGGTATTGGATGATGATTCTTCTAGTGATGACTCAGATGATTCAGATGATGCTGATGGTGGAAATTCTTCCAAACAGGGGAGAAAATTTGGTAAAGACAAAGATGGATCAAGTTCTCAGGGGAGGCATAATGAAGAGGAAGAAGAACAATTTGATATAGGTTCTGGTAATGCAGATATGGAAGAAGAACTTGAAGCAGTTCAGACTGATACCCATGAAGCAGAAAAGGTTCAGACTGTTGAAGCAGTTCCAACTGCTGAGACAGAGCATCAAGCAGTTCCAACTGCTGAGACATAGCATCAAGCAGTTCCAACTGGTGAAACTTCAGCCGAGCTAGTTTATGAAAGAAGAAAAGCTGATAAAGGTAAAAGAGCTATGACACAAGAGGAAGAGGAAGCAGCTCAAGAACTTGAAAGACTCAAGACATTAAAACCAAAAACTCAAGTTCAGATAGATCATGATGCAGAAGTTGCAAGGCAAATGATAGAAGAAGAATTGGCTGATGAAGAAGTTAAGAAAGCTCAGATTGCTCAAGATGAGAAATTAGCAAGGAAAATGGCTGCTGATGATGAAAAGAACATAGCTGGTTTCATGGATAGAACAAGAACTGAAGATTTTAATCAAGAAGAGTTTAATGAGCAACTTCAATATTTGTTGGATTCTGATTGTATTATAAAAGCTCATGCTGTGATGGTTCTTAATGATCAGGAGTTAAATGAAGAAGAAAAGTCAGAGATGCTCAAAGAATTTATTGATGCGTGGTTTTGTAACCTTACAACAGGTTTTACCTCTCGAGGGATCCCAAGAGGCTTACAACCCCACCAGGCAGTTTACCTGACCGATGTAGTATAGTGTAGTGGTAAGTACGGGGGATTGATCGTTCTCCACAGGGAATAGTGTTCGTTAGGTGTGAAAGACTACTCTAATTAGGTCTAAGGGTTGAGGAAGATTCTTTTTATGTTTTTATAATTTTTATGAAAGCAAGTAAAATCTCGGGTTTGAAAGAGTGGGCGGAATTAGTTGCTAGTCAACTAACCCAAATTACTACGAATGCAATAAAATAAAATAACTGAAATGAAAATGTTGGTGAGAAACTTATGTGTAGAGAAATGTGTTTACTTAGATTTCCTTACTCCCTAACTATCTTTTACCGGTTGATTAGTGTGTATTAGTTGCGTGGATGACGGGTGTATTCCTTAATACCATTCGTGGGGTGGCGTACTTACTTCCCCAACTCTACAAGCTCCTACTTCACTCCTATGTCGAGCCGGCTAGGAAGCTCCTAACATGGGATCACTAGAATTCGCTTGTGCATTAAATACAACCATAAAAACCTTTAGTACGCATTTGGTTCATGTTTCTTAAGACGTTCAAGCAAGTTACCGAATAGGAAGTTAGCCAGTTTTCTTAAGCCTAACATAGATAAACAATCATCCAATACAACTAACAACACACTAATAACCAATAATCAATAGCTAGGTTTCATTAGATCTAAGCAAACACAAGATAAATTTAGCCTAACATGTTAATCAAAAGACAAGAATAAGATAAAATCAAACAACACATAGACATATTGAATGATTAATTGATAACTTATCTTCAATGTAACATGGAAGATCTCAAGGCAAAAAGCCTTGAAAAAGAAGCTGAATTCGTCTTAGGGTTTTCTCCCAAAATTCCACACACTAAGCTCTCCCTAAATGACAAAAAATTAGAAAACTATATATAGATTTTTGGATCTGACGGCGTCACCTTATGGAGTGTGACGCCGTCACCTCGCCGCTTTTAGGGTTCCCGGATGACCTTCTTGACGCCGTCCCTCTTTAGCTCTTCAAAAATCCATTCTGGCTTATCAAGGCTTGACGCCGTCGAACCTTGAACGTGACGCCGTCCCCTTTTGATTTAAGCCGTGACGCCCTTGATCAAGTTAAAGCGTGACGCCGTCAGAATTCACATGCTATTTTCACTGGCTCATCATGAGTAAATTTCACGTCCACTTTTTCTTGCCAAGGCATGACGCCGTCCAGAGTGAATTGTGACGCCGTCAAGAGTAATTTTTAGCCGATTTTTGAGACTTTGCCGTTTTCTTCACTTTTATGCTCCAAAAACGTCCAAAATGCCTCCTTTTCCAGATTTCTCCTCAAAAGTACCTAAAATGACAAAAGGAACGATTTAGGGCAATATTTGATCAAATAAATACGATTTAAGGCTTAAATGACCCCTTAAAAGCGGTACACTTTTCGCTTCATCATTTATCTTGAAGACAAATAAAGAAGCTACTTGGAGTAACTTAATGCACAAAATCAGAGAAAGGCAAAAGTCTGGTTACAAGACCAAGTTACCTACCAGGAAGGAGAAAGTCAATTTCATGAAACACTATTTGAAGAATCAAGCTAATTACAAGATGAGTGACTTTACTGGATGGACAGATGCTGAGATTGAAAGGAAATTCTTTGAAGCATATGCAATACTGAATACTCCAATCAGATAGGACATGACAAGGAAAAAGAAAAGACAACCAGAGGTTCTTGAATCTGATGCTGCAAAGAAAAAAAGTCTGAAGAAGAAGGGTTAACCAATGAGAAGATCAAGAGTATGATGATGATTGTTCCAGAATCTTCTTATATCAAACCTTTACAAGTAAAACATCCAATCATTGACTGGGAAGTGTTCACTGATGGAAGAATGAAAGGATGGAAGATAATCAGATTTGGTGATATTTCTGAAAGGTACAAGTTGTTTGAAGACTTACTCAGAGGTTTTGACAGAGAAGATCTTAATCAACTATGGAGATTAGTAAAAGAGAGATTCAGAGATAAAGATCCCATTGAAGACAAAGACAAAGAATTATGGGTTCAGTTGAAGAGAATCTATGAACCTGATAGTGGAGAGTCAATGTGGAGATTTGAAGCACAAGTTAATGATGTGTATTGGTATTTGTTTGAATCGTGTGGAGTACATAGAGTTTCTACTCCAGATGGGATAGAAATCTATATGTTGGTGGAAAAAGACTATCCACTCAGAACATTTGTGTTAGTGGCTATGATACAAGGAAGACTCAAGGTTGAAGAAGACTCTGAGATGGCAGACTTGTTAGTTACAAAGATTTTCAACCTTGTAGAGCAAAGAAAAGTCAAAGACTAAAGTGACTGATGGGATAGATGTTTGAAAGAATTTTCCACATTAAGAAGAAGAAGCTTAATTTGAAGAAACTTAGTGATTTGGATAGAAATCATAAGTTTAGGGGAGGATTGTTAGGAAATTAAGCTATAGCAGTTAGTACTGTTGAAGATGAAAGTTAGTACTGTTGAATGAAGGAGTTTGTACTGTTTATGATAAAACCGTGTGAAGATAATTATAGAAAAGATTTAATGTATATCTTGTAATGTTAGGTTGATAGTTATCTTGTGAAGGAATCCTTAGTCTATAAAAGGATTGCCTAGGTTAAAGTTTTGAAAAAAAAAAAAATATATATATATATATATATATATATATATATATATATATATATTATATATATATATATATATATATATATATATATATATATATATATATATATATATATATATATAACGATTGTATTAAGTATTGCTTTGTTAAGATTCAAGGTTGTAAACCCTAGTGATAGGAGATCACTCGTATTATTTATTAATAATATTGAATCGTTGAAGTTGAAGTATATTGTTCATTGTTCATTCTTTGTTGATTCGTTAATACAAAACACGGTTTAGAATTGCTCGGGAATTCATTGATCGTTGTTATGATGTTCCATATTCAAATAGCGAAGATTCATGAAGAAGTATTGCGCTATTTACCAGTGAGTGGTATTATTGGACTGATCTTTTGGTGGGAAATGTTCTTTATTTTAGATAATGAAAGCATTCCATTACTACCAACCCAAAGAAATACGACCTCCCTTAATCCCTATTCTCTCTTAAAGCTTTATAAAGCTCTAAAGTTGGTTAAGAACTATTGACTGTAAAAGATAGCAGTTACAGTCTTGTTCATTGTTCATTCTTTGTTGATTCGTTAATACAAAACACAAACAAATAAATCTTCTAAGTGCTAGCTAGTTTGTTAGGAATATAAATATTCATGTGAAGACTCGGTCACCCCGAGTATCTATTTAGTATTTAAGTAGCTCGTAGGCTTATTATTATTATTAGTATTATTAGTATTATTAGTGTAGTTATATTTATATTTGTGGAGTGGGTCGGGTCTTTACCCACTGTCAGCTCACTCCACAGCCCACTAGGGGCACCATATGTTAGCTACTATATAAGCCCCTTCCCACACAAGGGAAGGGTTGGAACTCTTGTCACAACTTCAATCTAATAGACTTACATTTTCTCCAAAGTTCCTAGCACTCTCTCTCTAGTCTCTCTCTCCCTAACTCAAAAATGAAGATGTTCTTTCACAATCCAAGACCACCCGATCCACATAATCAATACATGTATCGATCCTACAATTGGTATCAGAGCCAAGGTTGTTTCATTCGATTGATTTGTGTGGATTAGTATGCTTGTTGAAACTGTTTTTTACTTGTTTGGCTAGCTGTCGGATTATTGTTGATTCGTATGTGTTTATTTAAGCTGTTTTACCATTTATTTCAGATCTGGAAAATATAATTTTCTCTATTATCTTTGTTAATATAGCTGTTTGACCAGTTTTTCTCTATTATCCAAATGGTCAAAACATATAAAAAGTCCTACACAAGTTTCATATATCTGTTCTTTGGGCCTTTTACGGTATCAAGTTCACAGCTTTATGTAACGTATCATGTTTTTGTGACTGTTTTATTCCATACCGTGAATACTGTGGTGAATACTGTGGTCGAAGATTGAAGCTTTTTCTTGGTTGTGGTTGGAAAAGTTATTTCTTGGTTGCAATTAGGTGCTGATGTTCTTGGCTGCGATTTGAGGAAAGAGAAAACACAGATTTGACTTTTCTTGGAAAGTGCGCTTTGACTGGTCAACTGCAATGTGACTAAGGTTGCGATTAGACAAAGTTGCGATTTGATCAAAGTTGTGATTTGTGTTAATTGCGTTTTGATCAGGTTGCGTTTTGTGTGGGGTTGCATTTTGATAAGGGTCAACGGTTTGGGTACTCAAATGTTTAACAAAGGTCTAACAAATGCGATTTGACTCAAGGGTTGCGATTTGACTCAAAGCTCTAACAAAATTGAAGGAATGAGGTGAATTGAAGCAAACCAGATAAGACAAGTATTAAGACAACTGAAATCAAAACAACCAAAGCCTAAACTATCCTATAATCCATCCTCCATCAACACCAACACCACAACAGATTTGAAAATGTTAAATGAATAAGATCTCAGTTCTTGTTTCGCTCGTGCCTTACAATTCTATATATGACACGAATTCAAAAACGAGGCATCATTGATCTTTAAGAGGAAAACCCTCTCCATTTATGTCCGTACATAAAGAAACACTTATAACAAATTTGTTATAGTGTCTCTTTGGCTCGACTGCCACACAAAATAACTCATGACCAACATAACCCTTCAACAACCACTAATCCAAACGAGATCTCAGATCCGATCAAGCTTCTAAAACCTTTAAAACATATTAAAAGCTTGAACATGAACACATCACAGACCTCTATCTAATCCCATCTCCAAACAACCTCTAAACTATCACTCAAACAATACGCATGCATTAACAGTAGTCACAAGATCTCAGTTTGTTCAATACTTTTCCTAATCTTAATACAAGATTTTTTGTTAAACAAGTCATCATCGATCAATTTTGTGAAACTCAGTTTCACCTCTTTTACGAATTTACAAAGTTAAGAAATATAACAATAACGTTATTTTCTCACTTTTATTCGTTCAAGACTCATACTCTAATGGAAAATCATTATCGTATCTCAGAGTTGATTTGTGTTATACGATGATGCATCGGACCAGTGAAGGTCAGACACACGAAAACAATCATCACTGATTCTGCTTGAAGCTTCATTCCTCATGATTAATATCCAAAACTCAATAAGAAAAGATGAATAACAAGATTGTTACCATCATTTTCTTGTCTCGGTTAATGACACTCAAACAAAAACAGTAAACATTAAACCTACCTGAGATGGAGCTTGATGCCTTCAAGATACGAGATTGAGATAGGGTCTTTGATCGGTTTGGAATGATGCAGGGATAAGAGATGACTGGGTTTAGATGATTAAAGAGTAAGAAAAGATGGTAGGCAGATGGTGTTATTTTTTTTGCTGCGCTTGAGGAGATAAGATGGAGGGGGCGGAGTGATGTAGGGAGGATAATTAGGGTTGCAAATGGTGTTTAGGATTGTTAGTACCCTTTTATAACTCCTAAAATTAGGGTTAACATTTTTGGTTATATGGGCTTATACTAAGTTTGAAACAGAAACTGGGCCTCAAGACGTAATGTGTGATGATATATGGGCTTATATTAATTTTGAGTTAACACAATTTTGAGCTGATGTTCTGTTATAAATTTGGTTAAATGACGTTTGGGTAAGTCTATGTTTGGACTTAAATTTGGCTAATGATTCTTGGACTATATGGTTTGGACGTGGATGTTGGACAACTAAAACTTACGGGGCTTGACTTTTTCACGGGCATACATATTACACGGCTAAAGTTTTCAATGAATGTCAACGTGATTACAGAGTTGTGGATTTGGCAGAAATGTCCTATTGGTGCTTGCGATTTGAGTTATAGTTGACAAATTGTGATTTGATTAATTGCGAGTTGACAAGTTGCTATTTGACTTGTTGCGATTTGACTGATTGCGATTTGACCAGTTGCAATTTGATGTTGCGAGTTGACACTTGCGATTTGACTTATCGTGATTTGGTTAATTGCAACTTGACTTGTTGCAATTTGACAAACTGTGACTTGACTTGTTGCGATTTGATCAAGTTGAGATTTGACTTCTTTGACTTGAATTTTGAAGATTAGTATTGCACTTCACTCTTGGCTATTCTCGTTGATTTCACGGTTTCTCTTGTAGATTTTAGAAAATCCCGTGAAAGATTCGATTTGTCGGTTTAAATCTCAAGAGTAGTAAAATCCCGTCAAATTAATTTTGGACAAGTAGACTGGACTTGGATTTAGAAATAATAAAAACTACAGGGTTTGACTATTTTTTTGGGATAAGTTTGTGCTACGAGATCGGTAGGAATTAGGAAATTATGGTAGCTTGGTTGGTTTGTCAATTCACGGGTTCGTATACTTAGTATCTCAAACATCTCGGGGTTGGATGGATGCACGATGTTTGATGATCCTTGTTCGAGCGTATTTATGGTGATTAGACTTGGATGTTCAAGAGGTGGATATATACAATAAAGGATGGAAGGTTGGGTATATACCACTACCTATATTTTAAGGAGTTACGTTATTGTGCTCAATATAGATTCTAAATCACAAATTTCGTGCAAGTATAAGTCGCGAATTTGTCCTTTATCAAGCTTCATCAAGAGATTTTTGTTTCTCAAGCTTCTAATGGGATTGTAGTACAAGTTCTTCTTAAGAGATGGTCAGACTTAAAGACAGGAGGTGGACTGTTCAGAGACGTGTTTTAACCTTTTGCTCACTCTAATGTTAAACACATTTCATCAAGCAGTTTTGGCATATTACGAGCTTCAGTGAACCTTTTAATCTGCTAAACCATTGATGAGGAGACAAACAAGGGGTTACTACAAGAGAGTCTTAATCACCATCTTCTTTGCAGTAGTTTATTTGCCTCTTTCCATGTATCTATGTTGTGTCTGACTAATTCACAACCATCATGGACTCTCAGCTTTGGCAAAAAGGTCATTGCATGCCCTTTTTGAGGGGGAGAATTAGCGCGTGTTTCTTAGCGGTTCCGTCTCCAGCGGTTTGAAGCTTAGCGGTTCCGGTTACAGCGGTTTAGCTTTCAACGGGTCAGATCGTAGCGGTTCAGGATTCAGTGGTTCAGTCTCCAGCAGTTTGAATCTTAGCGGTTCCAGTTTCAGTGGTTTAGCTTTCAGCGGTTTAGGTCTTAGCGATTTGCCTAAGGTTTCAGCGGTTTGATACTTACTGTTGTGCAGTTTGTTCTTGAATTTATTTCTTAGTTAAATCTCAAGAACTATAAAATCCTGTATACATTATGACAACTATACCAAGCACTGCATCTGATGACATCCAAGCAGCTGGGTCAGACAGCTATACTTGATAGGATTGACTATGATTCATGGGCACCGCTAAGAATTAGCGCATGTTTCTTTTCTTTTCAGTTATTGAACCGCACAAGATGATCACGAAGTTCATTTGGTATTCCTTATTTGAGATTGAAGTGGGTTTCTCGAAGGCTCGTACTTAATTTTATCTTGAAGTCGGGGTTGGTTGGATGCATGACCTTCAATGATAACTTGCTCGTGCTTAAAATTTAAGTTGAAGACTTAGGTTATCTAGTTACCAGCAGTCGGGGTAACTATCACTTAAGTGTCACACGTCGATGACGTTGTCGATAATCGCAAGAGGTGTTAAAGTCTCATACTTTGGTTGGGTATTGAGTACTTAGAGATTTGCTTGGAGCATTAATTCTCTACACCGTTCTTCCAACATTAGTGCAAGCTTAAGTAACGAATTTGGGGACTTCTATTTCATTTTTCAAGTTGGGTATATCGGGTTTCTTTCACCAAGTGGTCACAAATAGCAGACAGAATAATTGGAGAAGAATTGTTGCTGATCTCTTGCTTGTTACCCCAAACTGATATTCACCAAAACCAAAATTTTGGCTTACACATTCAATTTGTTACTATCTCACGGTTTCTTCTTGGTTTTGTAAAATCCCGCAAAAGAACTTATTTCTCGGTTTAAATCATAGATTTGTAAAATCCCGTGATGATGGGTTATGTGCTCATGACCGTGATCGGGTTAAAACCATTATCAATGTTTAAACGACAAGTTGTGACTACGGCGTGAATTCATTATTATTTATTTGAGGCTGAAGTGAAATTTTATGGGTGCGTGTACTTAGTATCTGAAGATATCGGGGTGGTTGGATGAAGATTCTTTGAGATCCTTGTTCGAGCGTTTAACCTTTACAATGACGAAGACTTGGATATCTAGTTATTTTTTCTTCCTCTCTATTACAAAATAACTATCACTTTAAGGAGTTACGTTGTAGTGCTCAGTGTCACATGAAGTTGTGGATATCCAAGAGGTGATGTACGTCTTATACTTGATGGTTGGTTGGTTGAAGAGTATAGAGTACTTAGGGATTCAATGTTGCACGAAGTCTCTATACCGCTCTTAGTCACACATTAGTGCAAGTTTAAGCCACAAGTTCGGGTTATGTTACTTCAGTCTCAAGTTCATCATATTGAGTTTTCTCCATCAGTAGTCACGACATCAAGCCGACAGTATGATAATGGGATTGGTATTGAGTTAGATGAGAAAAGTAGAAAAGAGAGAGATGACGTCTGAACACATCAGTTCAGGCCTCGTTCTTCATTGGCTATGATGCCTGAATACATCAGTTCAGGCCTCGTTCTTCATTAGCTATGACGTCTGAATACATCAGTTCAGGCCTCGCTCTTCATTGACAATGGCGTCTGCAGATAACACTTCAGGCCCCGTTCCTCAAAGAAAAGAAAGGTGTACGCTTAAGTGCGCCTTATATTTGGAAGAAGAGAAATCTTCTTATTTATGGCCATTCTCATCAACAAGTTTCATGCTCTTTCCGTGCTTATTCAGTCTTCAAGTGGATCGACGCACATTGGAGTATACTCTTATTCACTTGTTCTACCAAAAATTGCAGTTGACAGGCATATGCAATTTTTGAGGGGGGAAAGGGTGAATAATCTACATGTCAGTTATCAAGAACCATCAAGTGGATCTACTTACCATTGATGGTATTCTTATTCACTCGCTCAATCAAAAATTGCAGTTGACAGGCATATGCAATTTTTGAGGGGGGGGGGAAAGGGTGAATAGTCTACATGTTGATTGATGATTGAGAAATGGTCATACGACTCCTGAATACGTCAGTTCAGGAGTCGTGCAAACCATGTTTCTCCAACACTACATCTTCCTCCGTCTATCAAGGTGTTGAAGAACATGGTCATGGAATGCTAATCGACATCCTCTCACAGGCTGGTACAATCAGTGTCAAAGGGTTTCTAGTCAATGCTTCATGTACACGTCATTATGCTTCATGTACACATCATTATGATGATTCCGATTAATCATAACCATCAGGGGAGAGAAATGTGTACACCAAGGATGCACAACAGGTTCACGTGATCGGGCTTAATATCTCACGATACAAATTATAGATGATCAGTGGTTCAACTTGTTACCTTGGTATTATCATTTCACTTGTACGTCATGGGCTAATTAATCGTAACCATCAGGGGAGAGAGAATGTGTACATCAAGGACGCACAACAGGTTCACGTGATCGGGCTTAATATCTCACGATACATATTATAGATGATCAGTGGTTCAACTTGTTACGTTGGTGTTATCATCTCATGTGTACGTTGCGGGCTTTATGTAACTAGAAGGCTCATTTGTGTAACTAGAAGGCTCATTTGTGTCACTTTGGAATCCTCGCTTAATCCCCTAAATACTTTAAAACTCAAAATCTAAAAGAAGTTAGAAAACCTAATGTGTTTGATGTTCTTGAATACTCCTATGGCATGTGTATGATCTGAATGAATGAATTTCAATTGTTGTTTGACTGTCGTTAGTCAATTGCTGATTAATTTTTGTTGATTTTGTGCATGTGCACTCAGGATATGCTTAGGTATATTGCTATCATGTTAGAATCATGTTCCTAAGATCCTGAGTTAAATATTGAAATATGTGTGAATTGCCATGATCATGATTGCTGATTGCTCTTCATGCTAGATAGCAGTTTGATGTATTACCTGACTGTGGTTTGACTATGAGATGAACTTGGTATTATGATGTGGGAAGCTGCTATGTGGTAGCAAATAATGAAAAGCGAATATGTACATATGCATATCTATGTTGATAATCTTATGCAGATTCCATGGCCAATATGAATGTGCCAGTTCCCGCTCTAACCACTTGATCAGAGGTTCAAACTCTATTGACTGGCTCTGTATTCACCGCAATAGCAACGTCGGCAACAACAACAACAACACTGTCATCACCACCACCACCTTCATTTCAACAAAGCAATACTTATTCTGGTCTCGCCAAGTGGGGATCTTCAATATTTGAGAAGTTTTGTTGGTGAATGGATAATTGATGTTGACTACTGACTCCCTCAGAGAAGCGGATGATCACATCATCTGCGCAAAAATGTCAATATCATCTGTGTCATAACGATTATCTTTGGACATCATAAGCAGTGAAAAATTGTGGTTGTTATGTGTCAGTGTATGATTATTTTTTTTTAAATTAAAATTTTCCAAACTTATCATACCTGACACAAACATTCTCCCTCATTGATTGAGGGGGAGCTGTTGAATGTTCCATTATCAGAAAATATTAAATCGGACACATTTTCTCCCACATTTTTCTAACTTATTTAAATCAATTGGGATCAAAAATCTCAAATGGTTTGAAATTTTTGACTGGGGGAGAGAATGTGATTTAAATATGAAATATGATAAAATGTGATGTTTTAGACATAAAAGTAAGCTCTCCCATATGTGCTAAACTCTTTTGTATATCAATGCACATATTGAGGGGGAGCAAATGGTTTATGGTGACAAAAAGGATTTGGCATCTTATGTGAGCACGGCTCAGACTTCACCAATGAATTGACGAAACATAAACTGTCATCAATCGAAAGGACATATCCTGGTCGGGTAATAATTTCAAGCTGGTCTAACCAGTGATGTAAGCGTGTCTCGAAAAGGATGTGTCTGAGTAGAGTGTACCATTTCGAGAAACTTTCTGTGGACTTGACCAGGCCGGGTAATAATTTCAAGCTAGTCTAACTAGTGATGTAAGCGTGTCTCAAATCGGTCATGTTCACTGAAAGTGGATCAATTCAAAATGTGCAAGCTCTACCCAACATGTGCAAATTTATAAAACAATCATCCGAGCACATGTTGAGGGGGAGCATTTGAAAAATATAAAACTCTCAAAGTGTTAGCAAAATGTGTTTCATAATCATGAACACTTTGAGAGATTTTTCAAGGATTTTGGTAAATGGCAACATAGGATAGTCATGAAGTTATAAGGTGGCTAAGGTTAAGAAAACCGTCCTATGATCCGCCAGAGCCGGAGGGATCTACCCAAGGACAATACCAAATAGTTAGTATTAGAAAGTCCTTAGGTATGATATGAAAAAAGGAGTAATATGAGAAAGGAGAAAGAAGGGGTTGAAGAATTAAAAAGAAATGAAATGAGAAAGGGTGAAAAGAAATAGCCCTTCGATTATTCAACCTTAGGGCAGAAACCGGGTTCAATTCATATGCTACTGGTGGTTACTAAGGTAACACCGGTATTGAAGACAAGACGTCATGGACCCAGTGACGCACTGCACTAAACCTTCTAAACCACTCAAGTTCTCTTAAAAGGACTTGTTTCATTCTCACGGGGAACCCTGCATAATCTATCGACCGCTCATTACGAGTTGTGTTGAAATTGAATCAGGAGACACCGCTCCAGTCTCCGACTACCAAAAATGCACTTATCGAGTCTAGAGCCACGAGATGCATCATAAGATCTCATAGGAACACGTGTTACTTCTACACTGGGTGTTCAACATTAAGGACACCAGTTGTAAACTTATGAGTCCTACGCAGATCTTAGCAATCTGCCAGAACATTCATGAGGGGATTTACAAATGTAACTCTCAGTGATAGAATGGAAATTTCTGCCAGGGTCAACATCAAACAGCCCTGAAAGCAGGTCACTTCGGTAATTCCTTGTGAATTACGCTTAGTGGTCGCGGCGGTTTCAAACGGTCTACAGTCGTGGAGTGATCTCCAGCGACTCACCTAATCGTTGATTTGCTACGGTAAATCTTTAAAACCCTCTGTGGGTTTCCGATTTAGGAACGGTCTTGGTAAGGTTTAGAGAGAGTTTTCACACTATGCTATTAACAATCTCAAAGTCCGAACCTGTAAGTACCGGATGTTTTATTGCTAACTGTCGTATGCAGGAACATCTAGGGATTGTAGCTGATTGCTATTGCAGCTGTTTGCGGTTGTAGCTGATTGATGTTGCAGCTGATTGCGGTTGTAGCTGATTGCAGAAAAGATGCCAATCCATAACCACATGCTCACACTGCATCATCATCATATTCAAAGAGGTCATGATAACCTAACAGACCTTCAACACTGCTTCTGCTAACTCTGATGTTGAAAATCATGACCCAGAACAGTGTGAGCATGTCGACTCAAAGAATACCACATCACATGGAGACATACTGCTGAAAGATGACTTGGAGACAAATGTTGGATGATAAAATCGAAGAATACTCAAAGTTCATCCAAGACAATCGATCAGTCATCAAAAGATTACTGCTGAAGGCACAAAGACTAATGACTTTGAAGAATCAAAGACTACGAGCTATGAAGACAAGTTCAGAAGATAAAATGCTAGAATTCGAAATATTGTTTCCGGGGTGACCTCCCTTAGGGGGAGATTGTTAGGAATATAAATATTCATGTGAAGACTCGGTCACCCCGAGTATCTATTTAGCATTTAAGTAGCTCGTAGGCTTATTATTATTATTAGTATTATTAGTATTATTAGTGTAGTTATATTTATATTTGTGGAGTGGGTCGGGTCTTTACCCACTGTCAGCTCACTCCACAGCCCACTAGGGGCACCATATGTTAGCTACTATATAAGTCCCTTCCCACACAAGGGAAGGGTTGGAACTCTTGTCACAACTTCAATCTAATAGACTTACATTTTCTCCAAAGTTCCCAGCACTCTCTCTCTAGTCTCTCTCTCCCTAACTCAACAATGAAGATGTTCTTCCACAATCCAAGACCACCCGATCCACACAATCAATACATGTATCGATCCTACATAGTAAATTCCGCTTGCTAGACTAGACATCATTCAAAGTATTCATCTAACACAAGGAGTGTGTGTAGATCCGGTCAACATCTAAACACCATCTGCTAACACTAAAACTTTTGTTTATACGATTATGAAATTTTAAACTATAATCACATAATCACTTTCAAATTCTACATCCTCTCAAAAGGTAGTTTGTATGACATAGTTGGTGTTTAAACTATAATCACATAATCACATAGTGACATAGTTGGTGAAAATTTAAACTATAATCGCATAATCTCAAAAGGTGAAATTTTAAACTATAATCACATAGTGACACAGTTGGTGTTTAAGATGAGTTTATTAGTGCTTGTGATATCTCAAACGTTTATTAAATCTCAGTCACAATCATGCATTAAAGAAGGGTAAGCAAAAAAGTATCCTTACAACATCTACTTCACGCGCCGGTGTTGACCATGTAGAGATTTTACCGTATCCTCCTGTTCATTTTACGTGTCATCATATGATTATGTGCCTCAATCCTTGTCACAACTCCATCCTTCATCGTGTTCAACTTCACCATCATCCTAAAAAATCAAAAAGTAGCTAAGTCTTATTACATTTTCAAATCCTTATCTATCACAACTTACAAGCTTCTACAATATAATGAATTCTTTAAGTTCTTAAATTTACTCGCCTCTTCATTGTTATCAACCTGAGAAAATTTTCTGCTTGAAAATATAAGCAAGCACCAACTTGTTAAATTTGAACTCCTTATTTACACTAATTTTACCAAAAAGCGAAACACTCAAAACTACTGATTTGAGTTTAAATTTAGCAGATTAGTTTAGCTAACCAATCCCGAACACCATCTAACTCATTATTAATAATCAATATCACCTATTATGCAATTTACTCCATCACAATCGAATAAACTCCATTGTATCAATGTTGGGGATTAACATCAAAAATCAATAAACTCAAAAAAGCCAATCAAATCACAAGCACAAAACGGATTGAAAACCTTATTCAACCAATACAAACTGTTAACTTATTCTTGATTAAATTCAACTGAACCATAAATTGAGAAATTACCTCCATTGAATGATGAATTACCTCCATTAAATTATGGATTTTCTTGATACACGAATTTCCTTGATATTTGAGTGTAGAAATCGTTTCTTCGGTTGAATTCATTAAAAACATGTTAAGACCTAAAGCATACAATGAACTAATTAAAAAATCGAAACCAAACCTGTGTGCAAATACAAACTTCTTCGTTCACCTTCTTCAACAAAACCAAAAAATAACAATTTGATTTCATTCATTTTAATCAATTGCATATGGTTACAAATTAATAATCTTAGGGTTAGGTTTTCGAAAAGGGGATCTCAAGGAAGATGAGTTGAAAAAAAGAATATATATAATTAAAATGTTGAACCACTAAATAATTATCCAGAACTGAAATTAATTATTAGGTCAAACACATAATCATTTTCATGACATGAAATTGAATTTAGGGTTAAAAATATATATATCCAAACAAAAAAAATAAGAACATGAATCATCAATATAAATATATATATATATATATATATATATATATATATATATATATATATATATAAACTAGTTGTCGAAGCCCGCCCGATGGGCGGGCATGACTTATAAGCCCTCTCGGGCGTCGTAAGGAATCCCCGAAAATTATGAAAAAATAGCTTGTGTCCCTAACCTCAAATACATAGCCCATTGAAAAGACGGCTTGAACACTAAATATAACATGTTAATTTTCAAGTTTCAGTAATCCAAAAGTTTATAAATCCAATATAATTTTCCAAACAATATATATCTACCTATGTGTAGTTTTTCATGTGTGACCGATAAGGATCATCTGATGCATGCTAATATATGCATGAACTTCGATCTGAGAATTCATTGGTACCTACACCTCAATCATCGTAAGGAATCCCCGACGATTATGAAAAAAATACCTTGTGTCCCTCACCTCACTCCTATGTGTAGTTTTTCATGTGTGACCGATAAGTAATCAAACTTTACATGTCCTTTCTCTAGCATGCCCATGTGGTGTTTTGTCACGAATCTCACATATGTACTCCGAGTAAAATCGGCAAGCAAATGAGGGTGCAAAAACATATGGTGAAAATGAAATTAGTGACTGATGCAAACAAATACCCAATGTTATAAAAGATATCAAATAAAAGCAAGAGAAGAATGAAAAGATAATTGTACCTCGTCATTTTCGCTTATATGCCCTGTTAGGATCTCTGGGAAATAAGAGTTCATTGTTGCTGCCGATAGTGTAAAGTTGGTTCCTGCCGATAGCTTGGTTCCTGCTGAAAGCTCATTGCTGCCGACAGTGTTATCTTGTTTCTGCCGATAGTATTATTCCTGCGGATAGTGTTAGTTGTTATCCGCATATTTAGAATGTTTGTTAAGATTTATTTTTAGAAGAGATTGTTGTTAATCTCTTTACACGTTTACTTGTAGAACGGGTTAGGGTTAGGTGATCTTGTTAGTATAAAAGATAAACCCGTCTATGAGTTTATGTACACCTTGAACATCTTTCAATATTCAATAAACGATTCTTAGTTCAATAGTTTGATCCATAGAGGATCATTGTTCTTTTAGAGTTTTCTTCTTTATAATACTTGCTGTTTAGTTTCCGCATAAACACTTGTATTGCAGAGGTTCTTGTTTATACCAAGCTCAATCAAGCTCGAAGTACTCGGTCCTACAAGTGGTATCAGAGCCTGGTAAGGATCTCTGATAAAGAAGGAAACAGTGTTGAAGTGTGTCTCTCTTGAATCTCTTCACAATGTCACTATCAGGAGATAATTTTGAATTATGCGCAAGGAGGATCAGGAACTTGTTCCACAATAAGTCCTATGAAGAAAAAGAAAATTTGGAAGAATATGCTCTGTTAGGATTCCCATCTCAGGTACAAAGATGTAACTCAGCATGTCAAGAATTGTACTCAACTCTTAATATTGAATATGATGACATGAAATCCAAGTATAATGAATATTTTATTAAGGTTCAGGCTTATGACAAAGCAGTTAAAACATTAGAAAAGCAAAAGGTTTGGTTTCAAAAGAATCAGTTAGCATATGAGGAAAAGATAAAGGTTTTAGAAAGGGACTTGAAAAACACCACTAATGAGCTTAAACATTCTGAGTCTCAAAAGGCTAAGATGGTGTTAGAAAAACAGGATGTGCAGACTAAACTAGACAATGCCTTGGGTAGGTTTAATAAATGGAAAGATTCATCTAAAAACCTAACCAAGTTAGTTGATAGTTCTATGTCTACGAAAACAAAAAGGGGTTTAGGGTATGGTAACTTGATAGGGCCAAATCAATTATATGACCCTAATGAGTACAGTGTTTTTAACCCTGAACCTGTAGACTATCAAAAACCTGTTAAATATGTGAAAGAAGGTGGAATGAATGCTGTTTCTCCACCTATAAGAGGAGTTTTTATGCCTTCTCCTGTGCACTCTCTCTCTGATATTGATTTAGATGAGTCACAAATGGTTTATGGTAAAAAGTCCAAAGACTTACCTGAATCTAATGATTGTGTTTCTTGTCACACAAGTGACAAATCCTCTGAAGCAGAGTCTAAAGACTTTGTTTCATGTGACTCAAGTGAAAAGTCAACCACACCCAAATTTCACAGGTCCTCAAGTTCAACAAATGGTATATCTACTCCCAAATCAGTCTTTTCAGATAACAGCTCATTGAATTCTTTTAAAAACAACTGTGTCTCTAGTTCCACTAGTGATAATGGTGTCCATATTAAGAAAAGCTGTAGTAAAAACAAGGCTGTTAGGAAGAAGACATGTTTTGTGTGTGGTAGTCAATATCATCTTATAAAAGATTGTGATTATCATGAGAAAAGGTTGAATGATGGGAAACATCAGAACAGATCATTGTGGAAAAATGTTAAACAAATCCCACCATATGTTCCACAAGCAGCAGGAATGAATTTTTATAGGAGTCCTTTTCCTGCTGATAGACCTATTCCTGCTGGTTCCTCTGTTCCTGCTGATTTTCAGGGAACCATTCCTGCTGGTACATCTTCATATTATCACAGGGATTTTTGGCCTGTCTATTCAAATCAAGTCTTTGGAGGGGGAATGGCTTATTCTCCATGGTATCCTTGGTAGTTGATTTGTTTGGTTTTTAATGTTGTTGTAATTGTGTTTGCTGGTTTAATGGATAGCTTTAGCCTAAGGGGAGGCTAATGCTTGTAATTTTGTCTTGTTTTTCATTCTTTTAAGTTTTATTTGTGTTTCTCTAATCTTATCTTGCAGGATTTTCGGTGTCTTTTGTTAGTTAACTTTATTTTGCAGCTTCTTAGTGCTTGGAATTAAAGCTAAATACAGCAATTTTCATTCATCATAAGAAAGATCAGTACATTCAGTTGCTGGTTACAAAAGAGTTCGAGTTACAAAAGATACTTATCAACATCATTCCACATCATACAAAAGCTTCAAAAGATTCCAATCATCCATCATAAATCTACCTAAACCTTACCACCTATTCCATCTTCTCTTTACCCTTACCCATGTTTTCAGGCATGTACCTCTTTCCTCTCTGGCGAATGATCTCTTCATAAACATGGGGGACTGCAAGTGCCAAGATGACTGGCCGTGGTTGTCTTTGTTCAGGGGATGGCCGTGGTTGCCAAGAGCTTGAGGTTGTTGACCTCTGATGAGTTCTGGATCGTGTCCTTGAAGATGGATGGATTGGTTGTGAAGTAGGGATACCTGCTTGTGGAGTTGGTTGGGTTGGTTGTGGTTTTGGCTTGTTTGATTGTGTAGCTGGCTGGGTTGACTTGGGAGTGGTTCTGGTGAGATTCTCCCTTTGTCTTGGATCTTTGCCTTCACGTTGTTGATTGTGTCGACTTCTAGGGTTTGGTTTTTCTCGGCTTGAACCTTCTTGATGTTTAGCCTTGCCTTTTGATACCGGTACTTTATAAAAAGCTGCAGTTGCTCTCTCCATCTCTTCAGCAAGCAGAGCTTCAGTTTCCTTCATCTGTCTTCTGTCCTCATCTGTTAAAGGAAAATTGGGAGGGAAAGTCTCCCATTCGCCCTGGTAATACACCAAAGACTTCAACTCTGATGTATCTTCATCATCAGAGCTAAAGTACTCAAAAGAAGAAGGGGTAGATGGAAGAGGATCAGATGAATCCTCCTCAACCTTGGCCTTACCTTTGACTTTAGAAGATGATGCTGTTTTGGGAAAGTAGTTGTTCCATCCTGAGTCACTCGAGGAGGAAGAATCCGATGAGATTTCGATTATTGGATGTTTGGATGAACTCATAATGTGACTTGTTTTCTTTTGGAAGATTGAGTTTGATTTGTGGTAATAAAGGGTTTTGTGATGATAAAGTTATGTGATCTGAGGGTTATATAACGATATGGAGATTAGTGCAAAATTTATTGATGGTTGGTATTGAGAGTTAATTCGGGTAAGTTATTCTTAATGACAAAGTTCGGAAGGTTGACTTTGGTCAAACCACTTCATTCCTGCTGAATGGTCAAAGATTTTATTGCTGCCGATTGACCAAGTGTTACTGCCGAAAGGTCAAACTTTCTTAAGTTTATTGATCAATGATACGTGCAATAAATAGCAGCAATTTAAAGTGATATTTTTGGAAACTCAACATATAATTGCACATCTCTCATCTCTATTTCTTAGAAACCTATCAAACCCTAATCTTCTCATTTCAAACCCTAAATCATTCCTTCAATACAATGACAACTCTTCGTTACAAAGATGATCATAACAAGGTTGCTTATTTGGAATCATCTTCAAAAAGTGCTGGTTATGATGAAGTGCTGGAATTTCTTCGTGGGTCATCTATTCGTTATGCCCTCACTTATTGCCCAGGGACGGTGTACGATTCTTTGGTCAAACAGTTTTGGAGGACAGCTAAAGTAAGACATGTTGTGGGAAGGGAAAATGATATTGTTGCTACCATCGATAATCAAGAAGTGGTTATTACTGAGGAGTTGATTCGAGTTCAGCTTCAATTTCCTGAGGAACAAGGAGAATATGATCTTCCAAGGCAAGACATTCTTGATGGTATGGCAGCTATAGGGTATCCTGTTGCTGGAAGTTGCACCTTCTTGAAAAGTAGGTTGTCTCCTCAATGGAGATTTCTGATTCATACTTTACTTCAGTGTCTTAGTGTTAAGTCAGGAGGATGGGATCAGTGTCCAAGCCCTGTTGCATCTGGTCTAGTTTGTTTATCCCAGGGTCGAATTTTTAATTGGGCAAAATATATTTTTGAGGGAATGGTTGAGAATCTAAGTAATGGTAAAAACAGCTTTTTGATGTACCCTAGATTTCTTCAAATCATCTTAGGTGTACAGACCATTAATACATCCCCTAAGATTATAAATAGGTTGACTGCCAAAATGTTTGCCCTGATGAAGATGAACTTTACTGGCCAACATTTGCCTTTGTTGCCTCATATGTTACACCACCCTGATCCTGCTGATATCCCTGATCCTGCCGACAATGCTGATCCTGCTGATAATATTCCACCATCACCTAATGCACCTGAGCAAGAGACTTCAGTTGATGCTGCTGCATCTGCATCTATTGCTGCTGATGATCCATTACCACCTTCACCCAGACCAGTGACACCTACACCTGAGACTAATGACAATGTTGAATTCAATGAGCAGCCCATCTCAGCTGATACACCTATTGTCCAGCCATCTCCTTTAGAGGATTTACCTTCGTCTTCAAGGTTTTCATCACCTAGTCCTACTAGGCAGCCAGTTAGTTCTGACATCAATGCAGGGGAGGAATTTAATGTTTCTCCACCCAGAGTCGGTGAAGCTCCTAATACTTCAAGTGTTCCTGCTGGTGGAACTGATGATGCTGTTGATCTCACCTCTATGTCTCAGCTACTTGAAAGATCTGTGAAGAAAATTGAGGCATTGGAGTCAGAACTTAATGAGACAAAAAGGATTTTTGGTGAGAAAGTGGAGAGCTTGGAAAAGGAGCTCAGGGATTCTAATGAAGCATTTAGTAGAACTATCCAAGAACTCAATGATAAGATCAGCATATTGGAGGGTAGTCAAATGCAAAAGAAAAGAAAGGTTATTCTTTCTGAGTCTGAGGAAGATCAGGATGATATGATATTTGATGGACTTAATGTTCTAGCATCTGTTTCTCTTGATGGTGCAAATACTGAAGCTCCTACAACTTCTGAGCACAACATCACTCCTCAACCACAGGTCTCCACTGAACCAAGGACCATTGCTGCCGATGTCTCCATTGCTACCGATGTCTCCATTGCTACTGATGTCGCCATTGCTGCTGATGTGTCTGCTGCTACTGCTAATGTTGAAAATATTTCTTCTGCATCTAAGGATCCTGTTACTACTGTTGGAAGTTCATCTGTTGCTGCTGAAAGTAACATCATTCCTTCTGAAGCAACTGAACATGATGAAGAGATAGCTGCAAAGGTGCATGAACAGGAAATTGCTGCTGAAGAAGCTAGATTAGCACAGCTTGCTCAAGATGAAGAGCTTGCAAGACAATTGTCTGTTGATGAGAAGAATGTTGCTGAGATTATAACTAACCCAAGTTCAGATGATCCTTCTTCAGAAGTGTTTAGTGCACAAGTTGAATATTTGTTGAACACTGACATGATTATTAGAGCTCATGGATTTATGGTTCTTCAAATGTCTGAATTGGATTCAGATACAAGGTCTGATCTGCTCAAGGCATTCATCTTAAAGAAACAAAGAGCAACCACTTGGAATGAATTGATGGACAGGATCAAGGAAAGACAAAGGTTAGGATATAAGATGCCCACAAACAGAGATAATATCAATTTTATGAAGGTGTATCTAAGGAATGAAGCTAACTACAAGATCAGTGATTTCAAAGGTTGGCCTGAAGGTGCCATTCAAAAATTGTTCCTTGATACTTATGCAAAGCTCAACTCTTTAGTAGATACTGATATTCCACAAAGCAGAAAAAGAGCATCTTCATCTTTGGAGTCTGATGTTGCAAAGAGAATGAAGTCTGGAGAAGGCTCTAAGGATGATTCATTCATTGCTCCAAGTTCTACTGATGATGCATCTGAGGTACCAAAGGAAGATCTTGTTCCTGCTGATCTTCCTACTGCTAATGCTTCTATCTCTGCTGAGCCTTCTGTGTCTGTTCCTATTATTCGATATGGTCTAAGATCAAGGCAGAAGAGTCATTCTTTCCACTCCACTTCTGTGGATATTCTTGAAGTGGATGATCATGATTTGATTGAGGTTGGTTCTGAAAGTGATTCAGAAGATGACTCCATTCAGCCTTGGGGTCATATTGCTCATTGGGAGATTAGATCTACTTCAGATGGTGATGTAAATGTTTGGTTTTCTCTTGATGGGACAATCAAGTTCTTTACATTTCTAAGGGAGATCTTGGATAGGGTTGAAAGACAAGATTTGGAGCGTCTTTATGAGATTGTAGATAATCATTATCAATCTAATACTCCTACTGAGATTGGTCTATTGTTATGGGGAGATTTACAAGTCTTGATGAATAAATTGGATGGTGACAAGACTAAACTAGTGTGGGGTAATCAATCATCATGGAGAGTCTTCTCTTGGAAGTTATATCCTTATTCCAATGTTCATGTTGTGGAACTCACCTCTGGCAAGTTCCTCACTATGTTTGTGGATATTGCTTATCCTTTAACTGAAGGAGTATTAAAGAGAATGCTATCACAGAAGGTCAAAGTTCCTAAGCATATTATAGGAAATGATCTAACCACAGCTGAACAATTGGTTAAATTCATCAAGGATCAGGTTGCAGCTAAGGGATCATCAGCTTAAGGGGAGGATTGCAGATTAAGGGGAGGAATGAAGTTTAAGGGGAGGATTATTCTTGTTGTTGTTGTATAGTTTTCATTTCTTTCTTTCTATTTTCTTTTCTTATTTTCTTTTGGAGTGTTTTTGTTTGTTTTTCTTAGTTTAAAAAAAAAAAAAAAAAAAAAAAAAAAAAAAAAAAAAAAAAAAAAATTCTTATTGTATATTTGTGTGCTAATAAGTTGGTTTTAAGCAACACCTTGCAGGTACAGTGTTGGTGTTTACACCTGCACAATAAATGGTGCTCAACTCACCATGTCTTGCAGACAAGAAAGAGTTGACTCACCATGAGGGTACGGCTCTGGTGTGATTATCAAATCCGTTGATAGCTATAATAGCTTGCTCAAAGCTATAGGGTACTTCAACTCACCCATGATTCATTTCTGAGAGTTGAAAATGGTTCTCAATTCACCATGGATGTAACCCTTATGGGATCCAAAGGATTGGCTAGTCCACAAAAGTATGGTTTGTGGTAAAGACATTTGGTATCCATATTTGGTATTCAATTCACCAAGGTTCAGTTGAAACCAAAGAATTGGCTAGTCCTGAGCAAACGGCTACAGGTAAAGACAAGTCAAATCCGTTTATAGTTGCTGATTTGCTAATAAATCAGATGGTTATCAATATACCATGGTCTAACACACCTAAACATTGGCTACTCCAGTAGTGATGGCTATTGGTAAAGAGACATCAAATCCATTAATTTTCAATGATTCACCTCTCACAGGAGTTAAACACACCTGGATGTGATGAGAATAGTATGAAACTTAAAGAGATTTGATGTACATTTTGTCATTAGTAGCAGCCAAGTTCAAGTGATGTTATGATGACCAGTAAATCTATTTTGAAGAAGATTTCATGTTCCTGCTGCTCTATTGAAGTTGCTGCTGGATGCTAAAGAAGTTGGAATCTTGAAGTTATTGCCGTTGCTGCTGGTTACTTCTTATTGTTGCTGCTAAGTCGCAGTCCTCAAGCCTGAGTTTATGAAAGCTCTATCACATTGGAATCTTGCAGGTTAACCTAGTCAACCTCAAGATTAGGGGAGGATTGTTAGGATCTCTGGGAAATAAGAGTTCATTGTTGCTGCCGATAGTGTAAAGTTGGTTCCTGCCGATAGCTTGGTTCCTGCTGAAAGCTCATTGCTGCCGACAGTGTTATCTTGTTTCTGCCGATAGTATTATTCCTGCGGATAGTGTTAGTTGTTATCCGCATATTTAGAATGTTTGTTAAGATTTATTTTTAGAAGAGATTGTTGTTAATCTCTTTACACGTTTACTTGTAGAACGGGTTAGGGTTAGGTGATCTTGTTAGTATAAAAGATAAACCCGTCTATGAGTTTATGTACACCTTGAACATCTTTCAATATTCAATAAACGATTCTTAGTTCAATAGTTTGATCCATAGAGGATCATTGTTCTTTTAGAGTTTTCTTCTTTATAATACTTGCTGTTTAGTTTCCGCATAAACACTTGTATTGCAGAGGTTCTTGTTTATACCAAGCTCAATCAAGCTCGAAGTACTCGGTCCTACATGCCCCTTAAAGTTGTAAACTAATCATGCATCATCTTTTCCATTATATGCCCTTTGAGGCCTACAGGTTATTCCAACACTTCCAGCCAGTACCTGCACTTCACCATGGAAAAAAAAGCTAAGAATAATGTCATAGCTAAACTCTTGTGATATACCGGGTTCGCTTCATAATAATATTAATAATAATAAGTGGACGTAAACAAATATTGAAAATAACAAAACATAATAAAAACATACAGTCATACCAAAAATTTAAAAAACTAAACATTGAAATCTATATAAAATGACATAAACATAATAAGAGAAATCAAAGAGCAATATAACAATTAAATTTATGTGTTTTCTCTTGATCATATGCTAAATGCAGATTGTCATAGTCTATTGTTTCCACCTGCTCATTATTTTATAACAAAAAAAAAAAAAAAAAAAAAAAAAAAAAAGACCATAAAAAAGTATGTAACCGGTTACACGAATATATAAAAAGAAAATTTGTATTCAAGTAACAAAATTGGAAAATTTTGATGTTTATATAATACTTTCGGTTCGCTCTACACAAATTGGTAATAAAATTTGTATTAAAGTAACAAAATTGGAAAATTTTGATGTTTATTTAATACTTCTGGTTCCGTCTACACAAAATTGGTAGTTTTTTCGGTGTAGTTACCGATAATCAAATTCTATACACCCCCAACTTGTAACACTTCATAATTATGTATTTCGAAAGTAAGCAAGGAAACCATAACCAACAAATGAGAAGTAAATCACATTTGCTAAATTGCACAATGAGGTCAGTTAAAGTTTGTTGAAATGAGGTTTACTACTTTTAGCTCTTTTAGCTCGAAACATACAACATATATTCAAAGTATAAACTATCTATCTAGCTAACTTATCACATCACATTTCACTAAGTATCTTTGATGCCTAAACAATGAGGAGAGACATAAGATCTTGCATAACTGTTCTTCACTGCATCATCTTCATTGCTAGCAGCATTGTCTTCTGGTGTCTGTTTGCTCTGTTCAATGTAACAGTGTTGACCTTAGCCTTCATACCATTAAATATAATTGTGTTAAAGTTATAGTTTAGTACATATAAGAAAACAACTTAAGATCATAAAACTTTTAGAAGGAAAAACCTTCCAGGAAAATGATATGAAACCGATGGATAATAAGATGCAAGGGTGAAAAAAAACAGATAAATAGTTCATTTACTGAGATAAACCAACCCCTCAATGGTTTATATTAATGATATAAACTGACCCCCAAAAAATATGCAAATCAATACTCAATGAAATTCATCATAAGAACGATTACAACCGAAATGCCCTATTTTTAATCAAACCCCGAAAAATGTCATAATATTATTTTAGAATTATTATAAAAGTAAAAAAATATGGAAACAGGAAAATTTTAATGAGAATTCCACTTGATATCGTTCCTAACCTTTAGATTTTACACATGTCAGTCTTGCTCTTAGGCATACATTTATGCACACATGTTATGCACAGCAATCATTTTCCAAATTAAACATAAGATGAGAAAAGTTAAACAATTTAACCCAAAAAAAATGAAACTGGTTCATTCCCAATTTTTGGCAAAAAACCAGATTAGGTAACCCCCATGTTGGTGATCCAACGGGTCAGGTCCACTTTTAACACCATAAATACATCCATCACTAACTAATTCCCACAAACTATTTTGTCATAGTTCAATTATTAACAATCAAATCCAAAGCCCAAACATTTTACGCAACATTAATACACTAAACACATAAAGGGGGTCAAAAGTAGTAAAAACGACACATTTTAGCATAATAGTAATCAATCATCAGTCAACACGAATTGCATTCTATTCAATCTATATAAAAACAAATGGTAATTAGTAGTAAATAAGTTACCTTGAAAGAAATCTTGAAGAGGTAAGTTCAATGGTAATGGAGCTTGTGGTGGAGTTGGAGGCTGTGTTGGCGACGGACCAATCGAAACGACAGTATGATTTATGGGCATCAATGGAATTGCAGAACTTCCTGAGTTTCGGCCTGGGCGACTCATTTTTGCACCTGTTGCTCCTTACTTCCCGGCAATGTCACATACATATATAAATTTAAGCAACCACATAACATTATGTATATGACTATGAAATTACCTTTGTAAAATATTATTATCAAAGTGATGTTCTTTTGTCACGAATGTAAGACTTTAAATCTTCATGAGCTGCAACAGGGGAGCACAAATCCTGCATTTATTGTGTAGATAAGCATGATCAGGCTTCTTTAGTTGCCTACGCTGCTAAATGTCAAACACCAGTAAAAGATTCGGGTTTACGGTACTAAAGTCTTCACAGTGCAGGAATAAAAAATGGTTATTCGTAATAGATACTAACGTACTTTTTCATTCATCATGTCATCGTAGTCTTTATGTAAATTTGAGTCATTATAACTGCCTGAAGACCCGTGGAACATTGTCTGTTGACGGTACACTCAGCAGCCTGATATCCATCCCGCGCTCATTGGAAAATTATGTCTCTATAATGAAGATGCTTTTTGTAATCATCCGTCAAACCTTGAAAAGTTACTGCCCTTTATACAGAAGTTTGTCCAGCATGTTCCTTGAGCTTCTTACACCTGCACAAAGTTTGCAAAGACATTACTCATTAAATCAATCCAAATAACACTATAAAAAATAAGAAAAAGTTAAGCAATGAATACTTACGTTGTACTGATTCGTTCAAGATCTCTAGCTCCATTAGTAGATGTCGCTAACAGTACAAATATCAGATGCAGGATGTCGAAGGGTAATTAAGTCATTTTCTTTTGTCTTCTGGATGTAATATTGGGAATTGCAAAATTAATAGTGCATACAGATGGCTCTATTCATTAATTTTTAAGTGACATACTTGCATGAAATTATGTATATCTGATAAAATTGGAAAATTGACAAAGATAGATAGATAGATTTAAAACTAACCTGTGAGCTGCCTTTGTCATTATCTGAAGCTCTTCCTCTTTTATGAACATCACCACTTCCTTGATGGACCTCAATAACTTTTTACTATTTGGATGGTGATAGATCTATACAAATTTTATAGTTTCAGTCACCTAATTTATATTTCAGAAGTATAAAATTAAACAGTTGATCATTCGATGTGTATATAACTTACCTTGTCAACCCTACCATTCCCATTATTTTCTAGGCGCGTTCGTTTTTCAATTTTCCAGCCTCAGATTTGTTAGTATTTTCACGGGGTCAAGAGTTCTTTCACCACTTTCTCTACCTTGGTTGAACTGTCGAATAATATAATTATACTTAGACATAATAGAAGTCGTAATAAAATCAAACAAACAGAGTGAATACACAAAGAAAATTACTTGTTTGGTGTAGCTGTATCATGCCGTAGACAATTGAGTTAAATATTCAAAATGGCTAAGGCTCGAACAATTAGTTTACTGTCCAATCCCCTTTGGTATTGCGGGAAAGGTATTTTAGTTTTGTAATTGCAGATTCTGAATGAAGCCACAAAAAGTGAGCTTATGAAAATATAAGACCAAAACCAAATAAGCCATAAGCCGCCTATATAAGCCGAAACAAACACCCAAACGTCGTTCTAAATGACCAATTTGACGAATGGAAAAATTAACATCGCAACGAAGTGACCTTTCTTGCATACCCTAGACGAAGAACAGTTAGTTAGCTATATTAACTGATAAAATTTTGTTTTATGTGTTGAAATAATCATAAGAAACAATAGTATAAGCGAGCCTAACAAAATTATGTACCTGCGGCCTATTTTTAAACGATATCACTGGCCTTAGAAGGAGTACTTATCTTTTTCTCTGATTTACCAAAACAATGAAATATCCCTTGACCTGATTCAGTTACTACATTCTTCAAAAATTCAGTTCATAAACACAGATCAAACATGGATTTTCATCTTTAAGCTATGTAACCACACTCACACAGTTTAAAGAGGTCATCAAGGCTAAGGCTCAAACAATTAGTTTGCTGTCCAATCCCCTTTGGTATTTCGGGAAAGGTATTTTACTTTTGTAATTGCATATTCTGAATGAAGACAGATGTCGAAGTTATCCTTATATTACTTAGGGGGTGTTTGTTTATGGCTTATTAGCTTATATATTCTATCGAATCAACTTAACTTTCTCACGTGTTTGTGTGTCAACCTAACCCAAGCCCGACCATATCGTCTCAGTACTAAAAATGGCCCGTTTCTACCCAACCCACCCATCTTGTTGTATCTAGTATAATGGGATGAGTGTGACATACGTTGACATCATTGGCGAGAAAAAGAAGATCATGTATGCTTAGTCTCATCTCCTCGGATCTTCGACGTTTCGTTTCCGGAAGTACAGGTAACGACTCACGTATACCATTCACATATTCCTCAGCGAGTATAACTATCAGTAGGTCAGGTTCTGGAAAATATCGGTAATCTGCAAGTCCTTCTTTTTCCGTATTGCAACTCTTTTCTACCAATAAGAGGGAAAAAACACATTAAGGTGGTTGTTTGGATGTGTATTTTAAAAATGCAAATCCAAACAGCCTCTATAAACGTAAAGTGCTATAAAACCTGAGAGCCTTCTTCCCAATGACGCTTTTCTTGCACAATTTCATCAACTTTCCCTTTATTATATAATTCCGGTTGTCTTGCAATCTCGAAATCAACAGCTTAGCAACCAACATGAAGTAAAAGTTTTGTCATTTATCTATTAATTTCTTTAATAATCACAATTTACCTAACGCATGGGTGTTTGTTTCGGCTTATATAGGCAACTTATGGCTTATTTGGTCACAACAACAACCACCCCCATAAATAACCATGTACAAAATAAGCCACAAAAAGTGAGCTTATGAAAATATAAGACCAAAACCAAATAAGCCATAAGCCGCTTATATAATATATAAGCCAAAACATACACCCAAACGTCGGCTTTTCTAAATCTTTACAGCTTAAAACAGCAAAATCACGTTCAAACACTATATCTACAGTTCGTCTTATTACAGTTGATTATCCAGTTTTGATTATTCAAATACCATGGTCATATGATATAGCGCAATGAAGACGAAAAAGGTAAGTACCTTGGTGCCAAATTCTAAATGACCAATTTGACGAATGGAAAAATTAACATCGCAACGAAGTGACCCTTCTTGCATACCCTGGACAAAGAACAGTTAGTTAGCTGGCCTTGACTGCAATCTTTAGAGCCGCATAAAAGTCTTTGTTCTCCATCTTCTTTTCCGCGATCTCTTTGGCCCTCAACGCTTCCTCTCTGTTGCACTCCATCACTGACACTTGAATAAAGCTCCGATAACCTTCACCTGATTGAAAATAAGATTTTAATGACCACACTGTCATTCAATTACACTCATGCTAAGTTGCTAAGTTCCACGTATTGGGTAACATGTCAAAATGGGTTATGGAAAATATGTGACCGAGTTGTAGCAGGTATAGTGATTTGACTCATTTGACCCGCTTGTAGTATAGTTGTATAGGAAACTATTAAGTGCATTAGAATAAAAAAAAAGATGGAATTCGTTGTAGCATTTACCTGAATGTTTATAAGCCATGGGGGAGGTGCACTCTCTGGCATGCCTAATATCCATAATCAGTGTAGCCATCTGGGACATCAAAACCATAGGGTCGATGCCTAAATCCATTAGTTCTCTCGCTCTTTTCACTGTATCTGCTGTGTTTGATGACATTGCCAACTCCAGAAGTTCCATCAACTTATTGTCAGAGACGACTCCCACCTACAGTTACCTCAAAAATTAAAACGCAAGAAAATGAACTTAAAAGTCTAAAAAAACCAAAATTATTTACAGTAAGGGAATTGCTAGAAACTCACAAGTTCATTCACGAGATCAGTGATGATTCTTTTTACTAATAGACTCAACTGATCCAACATAGTTTCTGCATCACGAAGTGAACCCTCTACGTTCAGAGCAATCAGATCTAATGCATCAGAGTCAACATCCAAATTCTCTTCCTCTGAAATCTTTCTCAACCTATCAACTATCACTATCTTTAATTTTGTTAAAACGATACTTTTGACACCGCGACAACACAACACGTGGAACATTGTCAAGATCAATTTATATTAGCTAATAATTTAATATAACCAAAGAATATCATTATTTAAATTATATATGTAAACACAATAACATAACATCTCATAGAAGTCTAGATGTTATATATATATTATCAAAACCTCATGTCTGCTAACAAAAAAAATTTGAAATCAAAATTTTTTCCAGACATATATTGTATCAAAAATTAAATGCAAGATTGAAAGTAAAAAACTCGAGTCATAAATAAAGACTATACCTTGTAGGATATAGGTTTTCACCTTAAGAAATTACATGTGTGATCTAAAGCAGAAGGTAAAGCAGAAGCTGTCGATTTAGGGTTTTTGGGAAGGGTAGGGAATATTGATAGGAGACTCAATAGCGTTTAGTTATGCCCCTGATGTTTATTTCCCCTATAATGTCACAATTAGTCCCTCCGTGTTTAGCTTAATCTCTTTTGTCTAGTTTATTTTTTTTGTTTTTGGTTCTTGGTCACAATCAATGGCTTGGCTCCATTGGTTGAGATGTATACATTTGAACCCAAAGATGCAGGTTCGAATCCTGCACCATGACTTTTTGAGAAAAAAAATCTGAATTTATATTAAATATGCAGAAAAAAATCCGAATTTATATTAAATATGCTTAGGTGGACAACTTATGATTATGTGGCATTTTTATGATTATGTGGCATTGAGGTGGCATTTATGTGGCATTATCTACATGTAATGCCTCCTGTTATATATAATGTAGAGATATAAAACAAAAAAAAACAAAAAACTTATGCTAATTCATACCGGACTGTTATTTTAATCCACTATATTTGGAATAATTTGTCGTCAGTAGTCGATCCATCTAAACACAGGAAAACGCTCCCTTTTAATCCCCAAAACGAAAACATAATTATAATCAAAAGATACACCAAACCTCTTCCACCGATGAATAATTATATAGGACTTCATTTGATTTTGTGAATCATACTTCGTTTAATTGTTAGAAATATGTGTTTGTTAAGGACAAAAATCAATTGGTTTTTAGATAAATTCGTCATCAATCGTTTAATGTTGGGATTGAAATTGAATATTGGGGAATTTGAGTTGGGGTTTGTGTTTGGTGATCTCATGTGTGTTTTCTTGATCTGGTGTTTTGTTTTAGGGATATCGAATGAATAATCCATGGATCTGATGAAGTTTATTATGGAGTACTGTATATTTTTCGGTTAGTGTTTGAGGGAGAGTGTTTGAGAGGAGGATCTTGTGTGTGTGTTTTTTGTTAAGAGTTGAAATGTTGCGAATGAGAGTGGGGTAAGGATTTCCGCCTGATGAGTGTGTAAATACTCATCATTTTTGTCCCATCTGAACTGCAAAAACATTTAAAAACACTCAGAAATGCTTCAAAATACAGAAAATATCCTTGAATTGTGTTTTTATCTGTTTCATGTGCAAAAGGATTGAAAACGGGACGAAAACGAACATTTTTGGATTGGCTCAGCAATAATTGTGCATTTGATCAAGTGAAGACGAAAGTCAAAGACGGATTCAAAGTCAACCCCCAAAATACCAAAAATAACACAAATGGTCCCTGGAATTAATTTTCACTATTGGCAACTTTGGTCCTTGGATTTTCAGCATTGTACAATTTTAGTCCCTAAGGTTTATCTAAAATCCAAATCCAATCCTAAATAAACTAAACCCAGCAATAAACTAAACCCAGTTACCAAGCCCAAAATTCCCAAGCCCAATCCCAAATACCCAACCCGACCTTTTTAGTTAAACAAAAGGTTTGACTTCGGTCAAACCTTCTTCCTCAAAACCACACCGCCCAAAAAAACCATACCAGAAACCACCCTTTTCCACCGCCTTATCCTGACACACCCACCCCCCTCCTCCTATCTCACTTCACCTAACAAACCAAAATACATTAAATGCTTCTTCCTCAGTACAAGTTATCAGAGATAGTGGATTTTTCCACTATCTCATTTTTGGCATCAAAAGTGGTTTCAACAGCTGAGATTGATTCAAGGGCATCCAAAGGTCAAGAAAGGATCAGAGAAGAAGATGAGATACATCCCACTTTATTTTTGTATAAATAGGTCACAATGTAGCCTGTAATGGGCAAGTAGTTAAAATTAGCATAATCGTATTTTATTTTCAGTAATCATAGTTTGTAATTTCAAGTTTCAGTAATCAATACAAGTTAAATTAAGTCTGTTTGTTATCAATCTTTGTACAATTTCCATTAGCTAATGATAATTCCAACTTTTTAAACTTCCATGTTGTACTGAAGAATTCAAATTTAGCTAAGTAATTATTGAAATAGCTTCTTAGTTGTTTCTATAAGCTTACATAAGCTTTCTATAGCTTTTGATAAGTTTATTTTAGTTTAAATTAGTTCGAATCAAGAAATCTAAGAAAAGTCAATAAAAGTCAAAGAAGCTCAAGATAAGCAGTTTTGGAAGATAAGCTGCTCATGGAAGAGCTTGTTTGGGTTTCTAGCTTGTTGACAACAAGCTAGGGTTGTTCTGATCTTGTTCTTTCTGTTCTATAAGCCATATTCAGTTGTAAGCTTTTTATCAATTTTAGCTTAATTTCTATTGTCACTGTAGAATAGCTTATTTATAGCTTCTTTTCAATATTTACTGCTTATTATTAGTTTGTATTTATATTTCATCACTTACATCAGTTTTAAATAGCCATTGTCTTAACTTTACTTAAAAAACACTAAAAAAGCCAAAAATAACCAAATAAGGCATAGCTTAATCTACTGCTTACTTACCTTTTGAAAGTTGCTTATCAGAGTTAGAATAAGTTAGACAATCAGTTATAACCAAGAATTATAGTTAAATTTGGCTTTTCCTTTTGAAAATCCACATCAGTCCCTCATAAAGGGCTGTTTTGGTTTAACAAGTCAAATGGGTCAAAATTAAGTTGTTACTGTACATTGACCATCTCATCAACTTTGATCCAGCTTATCTTAGATATAATAAGGTGTTTCTAAGTTTTAATTAGCCAATTATATAGATTTTCTAGATTTGAGTGGACTGTGATCATTTCAGTCCATGAAAGGATCAAATAAGCCATATTAAGCCATAAGCTATTTTGGACCTTTTCTCTGGCTTCTTTGAGGTCTTTCTAGTCCATCTAGTGTAAATTAGAGATTTGGTTAAGTTTCAGTTGGTGTGTGCACATCTGCACAGGTCTGCATATAACAGACATCACACCAAGTCCATAGTGCAGTCTGCACACTTTTTCAAACCAAGCTTTTAGTGCTTATTTGTGTTATTCAGCTCTCAATTTTTGATTTCTAGATAGTTTACTAGGTCTTCTTTGCTTATTCCAAAATCCAGACCCTAGTTTAGCTTATTTTGAGCTTTAAAATAAGCTCAAAAGTCTGCTAATACAACAAGCATACACTGAGTAAATCAATGTATACTTGCTGTGAATAAGCACTTTCTCAGCTTATCCACAAGTCCTAAATAAGCTCCTCTTGTTCTGATTTTTGGTTTATGTTAAGTTCATAGTATAAGCTCAAACTGTTTTCACTTTTTAGGGCATAGCTTATAGCTTTTGATAGCTTTTGAACAGCTTAAAATACCTCAGTCACCATTCATAGGACTGCAACAGCAGACCCCTGAGGTGACTTGGCTTATTTGAGCTTATCAACTTATTTCCATAGCTTTGTCTGATCATTTTAGCTTATTTATAGTAATCTCAGCCCCTTTTAGCTTTGTCCATCTCCTTTTAGCTTATTACACCGCTTATAGCTTATTTTGTATAATCCAAGTACTAAAAACCTTTTAACTAGACTGTTAAGCTTTTAGAGCTTATTGCAGCTTATTTAGTGAAATATAAAAATAGTTCTTTTTTTTAAAGTTGGTTAATATTAGCTTATTTATAAGTTTGAAAAAGAAAATTCCAAAAATAAAATAAAAGGGGAAAGTGGAAGTCAAGGGTGAGCCTGGACTCGAACCCCTGACCTCAACACTCTCAACCCTTAAACACCACAACATACTACCAACTGCCTTTGGGACTTCCCTGGGTATAGTTTGTAATTTTTATTATTTAACCTTGTCTTTCCATTTTAGATTATCCGAATTATTTAGCTTAATATCAGCTTATTAAAATAAGCTGGTACCTTTTATTTATTTTTCCTAGGCTTGTTTTAACCTTAAGTATTTTTACAAAAATTTCCAGAATTTTTAGAATAGTTTTAATATTTTTTATACATTTTTCTTTTTAAAACTGTTTTAAATTCATAATAAAAAAATATAAATCTTTTTTCTAAAATTTTCTTTTATTATTTAGGATTTAAGAAAAATAATTTGGTACTTGTAGGGTTTAATTTTATAGATTTCACTTTTTAATCGCGTTTTTATAATTCCCCTTTCGCGTTTTTAGCATAATTTGTGTTAAGCTTAATTTTCTTTTGGGAATTTGTTTCCCATTTATCAAGTAGAATTAAAAAGACAAAAATCATAATTCCAAACATCAGTCACTTTAATTCCAAACCTTTCACAATCGTCCATTCACACCTCGTTGGGACACGACCCGGGTAACACTTGCCCGGTATTACACTGCGTGTTCACGGGTTTTGTAAGTTGGCATTTTTCCTAAAGGGTTGATTTGTCATTTCCCGCGTATCACGTGCATCCGTCATTGCATAATATTTATATATACGTTTTAGCACGAATCAAATTTTGGCGCCGCTGCCGGGGAGGTTGTGTTGCGACAATATTGTTTAAAGTTTAAGCGATTAGTGATTTGAGATCCTTCCTTGTGAAGTTCCTATTTCCCATAAACCATAAAAAATACAAAAATATTTTCCTTTTCTTTTATATATATAATATCATATAAAAAATAAAAACCCAAAAACATTTTCCGTTTTATTGTAAAATAAAAGATAAAAGCAAAATCAAAATAATATTCCTCAACTTGGGTATTATCATAATAAGTTCCCAAACCAAAGATTAAAACTTGCCTTTGTGTCGCTTGCGAATTCGGCTCACCTTTGATTGATAAACAAACTATAACGGAGGTTTAAGGATAGTTTGACATTAAATTGTCGAACTGAAAGAAGCGGGTTTTTAAGGAGCATTAATTGCCCACCTTTGCTTCTCCGCCACTCTGTGCGTTTTTCAGTCAGAGAGCTACCGTACGCTGGTTGATTTAAGGTTTAAGTTCCTTGTGTTTTGCTTCGATCTTGTTTTAATTGAATTATTTCATTTAGTGCATGCGCACTCGTTCTTCCACGTCGACAAGTCCTTTACGTGAACTCGTAGATATTCCGAGAAGACGTAATCGTAGACGTGCTGCCCGAATAGTCGAACCCGAGATTCGTACTGTTCCCACTGATAATATGGCAGACAATCGCACAATGGCGGAGATGCTCCAAGCACCCACCGAGGGTTACGGAGATGCCATTGTTTTACCACCAATCGACTCTGATCATTTTGAACTGAAAACGCATTTGATTCAACTCGTTTCTACAAACCAATTCCACGGGTTTGAACGAGAAGATCCGTATGCACACATCCGTTGGTTCAACAAATTGACCTCTATAATCAATTACAAGGATGTGCCGCAAAAAGTTATCAAATTGATGCTATTTCCATTTTCACTCGAAGGGGCAGCCCGGATTTGGCTGGATAAAGAACCCCCTCGATCCATTGAAACTTGGGAATATCTCGTAAAGAAATTTGTCAATTATTTCTTCCCTCCATCAAAGACGACTAATCTGAAAAATAAAATTTCTGGATTTCGTCAAGGTTTTGATGAAAACTTCGGAGAGGCATGGGACAGATTTAAAGATCTCCTAAGAAAATGCCCGCATCATGATTTCACGGAATTACAACAGATCAATACGTTTTATAATGGGTTGAATGGAAACGATCAAGATTCTCTCAACGCTACCGCCGGTGGCAATATCTTGAATCGTCGACCTAAAGAGGTGATTGAAATTTGTGAAAATAAATCAAAAGTTCCTATTTCTCGAAACAAAGTGAATGTTCCTGTCACTCCTGCTTCTTCATCCGGTAACTCATCAGAGTTAGCCTTTCTAATGGACGCAATGCGTTGCATGATGAAGGAAATGAAAGAAATGAAGAGTGAAAGTCATAAACCGGAACAAATCAAAGCCATAAACAAAGTGTGTGAAACTTGTGGTGGCCCGCATGCGTATTACGATTGTCAAGCAACCGATGATTCTGTTTACCAAGCTCCCGTGGCTGCAGTAAACTACAATCAAAACCGACCGCAAGCGGAAACTCATTACCGAGCACCAAATGCTATGGTACCACCTGGTTTTCCACCCGTTCCAAATCAAAATAATCAAAATCGCTTTGTTCAAAATCAAGGACAAAATTTCAATCAAAACCGAGGTCAAAATCAGGGGAATTTCAACCAAAATCCATGGAATGTCCAAAACCAAAATCAGACGTCCTCGGATGAGCTGCTTAAGCAATTCATAAAATCCCAAGAGGAGACAAATAGGACCCAATATGAGACAAACCGGTTATTGGTTACCCAAATAAATGAGATCAAAAAGTCTTTAAATGATCGACCCTCGGGCTCGGGAACTCTTCCTAGCAACATGATCGCTAACCCGAGGGGCGATTTGAAGGCGATCACCACTCGTAGTGGTAAAACACATAATGGACCCTCTACTCCTATGCCCCCTCCACCGAGGGAAGTGACTCGAGATACTGAGGTGACAAAGGACAAAGTACAATTCTCAAGCCCACAAAGTACCGCACACGTCCAACCTCAAAATGTCCAAATTCAAATTCCGGAACCCGATGTTCCGAAGACAAATCCTAAGCCTTCAATTCCATATCCTTCAAGGCTTAATGATCAAAGGCTCCATGAGAAAACTAACAACCAAATGATGAAATTTCTGGAAATTTTCCAGAAATTACATTTCGATATTAGTTTTGTTTATGCCTTGCTGTATATGCCAAAATTCGCTTCTCAATTCAAGAGTCTCCTTAGCAATAAGGAAAAATTGTTGGAATTGGCAAAGACTCCATTAAATGAGAATTGTTCGGCTGTGATCCTTAAAAAGTTACCCGAAAAACTAGGAGACCCCGGAAAATTTCTCATCCCTTGTGATTTCCCGGGGATGGTTGAATGCTACGCCTTGGCCGATCTTGGTGCTAGCATCAACCTGATGCCGCTTTCCGTATGGAAAAAGCTTTCACTCCCGGAACTTACTTCCACAAAGATGACTCTTGAATTGGCGGACCGCACTGTTACTATTCCTAAAGGCGTTGCTGAAGACGTTTTTGTGAAAGTAGGAAAGTTTCATTTCCCGGCCGATTTTCTAGTAGTGGATTTTGAATGCGATCCCCGAGTAACTCTCATTCTCGGGAGATCCTTTTTAAGGACCGACCGTGCTTTGATCGATGTTTATGGCGAAGAAATAACACTTCGAGTTGATAACGAAGCAGTCACGTTTAACATCAATGCGAACTCTAAATCTCTAACCACCAAAGGCAACGTTGCTGTGGTTAATCAAAAATCTGATATCAAAATTGCTTCCAAAAGAAGTGATTCGATACTTTCAAGATTTGAGGTTAAGAGTCTTTCACAAAAACGTGCTGAGCTCAAAGCAAGGGGAATTACCCCTGGTTCAAATAAATGGTTTGAAAGTTGTACCACATAAGTTAAGAGTGTCTTTGACTACGATGAACATGAATCGGAGTTCACATTGGAAGTGGTGAATACTGCTAGCTCTAAGAGCACACCACTTGTCCCACCTCCAGAAACGGTTTATCGTGTTGAAATGGTTAATTCTGTGGATGATCCAACCATTGCTCTCTCTTCCTACCCTTCTCTCATACCGGTTGAGGGAAGTGATCCCTTTTGGGATGAGGTCGATGCTTTTCTTGCAAGTGATGATTCAATTCCGACAAGGATTGATGATACTTACTTTGATTCAGAAAGGGACATTCTTTTTCTTGAAAATTTATTGAACGAAGAACCGTCCCCAACCCTCCCTCCCAAAAATTTTGTTGAAAATTACCATCCAAGCTTCAAGGTTAAACTACAAGTTCAAACTAATGGTGATTTTCCTTTTATGGATGAAGAATGGATTCTCATTGTGATACACACCTTTTTACCATTCTTCACATATTGCGTGATTTCTCTTTCCCTTTTCTCCTATGGGAATGAGGACACTATCTTTGACCCCGGTATCCTCCCTAATAGTTTCTACTGTTAAAATACCGTGGGTATCTCATCGGTGTGGAACTTTCTTATGTTCAAATGTTTATCTAAACACGTTGAATGAAAGTCCGATGTAGATGGTTTCTTCCACTTGCTTCCCCATGAACAAATGAATTCGGGGTCGAGTCAAGCTAGTGACTCGGTTAACAAAAACATTAGCATTGCATGGGTAAACGCCCATGTTTCTGACTTCTTTCTCCTTTCTAACACCTAAGTGTGGGGGGGGGGGGGGGGTTTGCCCCTGCTGTTGTATATATATATAAGTCAAAAAAAAAATGAAAATGATGAAATAATTGTTGTGTTTCCACTCTTGGCTAGTAGTATTACCTTTTTACGTTCTAAGTGTCGGCATAATAGCCGGTGCTTTGAATATTGAGGGCAATATTCAATTCTAAGTGTGGGGAGGAGAAATTCTGGCGAATTTTGTCACATGAGTACCTTCTAGTGCCCTAATACCCCCGTTTTGGCCAAAATTTTAAAATTTTTTCATTTGGTGGAAGTGCTTTGCACTAACACAACAAATGGTTATCAGTCCACCATGTCTAACCCACATAAGGACTGGCTAATCCGAGAGCAAACGGCTCTTGGTAAAGATATCTCAAATCCGTTTATGGCTGACAATTTGCCAAAAATTGTATGGTATTCAACTCCCCATATCTTTATAAGTGAAGAGTTGGCTAGTCCAGAAGCAAACGGCTTTTGGTAAAGACAAATCAAATCCGTTGACAGCTGATGATTTGCTTAAAATCATTTGGTTATTAATGTACCAAAGTATCATACTAAAACATTGGCTACTCCAGAAGTAATGGCTTTTGGTAAAGAGACATAAAATCCATTAAATTTTCATAAAAGATTGCTAGGGACTAGCAATAGTTTAGTGTGGGGGATTGATGAGTGTCTAAATACTCATCATTTTTGTCCCATCTGAACTGCAAAAACATTTAAAAACACTCAGAAATGCTTCAAAATACTGAAAATGTAACACCCCAACCCGGCAAGGGTAGAAGCATCACATTATGGTGACAAATCAAAGCATACATACATAATCACAGCGGAAGCCAATAAACATAATCATTAAATAATCCAAGTCAACATGACTGGAATTCAATACATAAGTCTCAAATGAAAGAAAGAAATAATCCCAAGGAAATACATAACGGAATAGATCCAATATCCAAATGCTGAAATAAAATGGTAAGACTAGGGTAGGACATCATCTAAGGCTAAAGCTCCCACTAACTCTCATCCCAAGCATAAATCCATCTCCCAGCTAGATACCTGCCGCACACGGAAAAGAAAACGTGCGGCTGAGCTTACAAAGCTCAGTGAACAGATACATAATAACAAGCAAAGATAACGAAGCAGAAATATAATGAAGCAAAGGGGAATGTCATAAGGTATAATCAATGCAAGAAGAAATAGGAGATATATAGGATAGTCATCCACCACGAGCCCATACTCAAAGTCATATCTCAACATCATAATACTCAAAGTCAAGATCTCACAATCAGAGGGGATACCTCTCAGGCAACCAGATAATATGAGGGGTGTCCTCATGTATCAAAAGGGGTGGAGTGATCAGCTCCCATAAATGTGAAAGGCGTGTATAGCATACATGCACCAGTCACCTCAAAGTCATACTCAAAGTCATAGTTAAATCCACTAAACATACATGCCTAGGATTGCAATCCATACGCCCCCACTCAAAGTCATCTCAAAATTATAATCTCAGAATCATAATGGCCATATCATAATATAAAAGGGGACGGCGTGAGAAATCACTCCCCCACACAGGAGTCATGCCAGTGGTGCATCACAGACATGGCCAGGTTACCTTCCTGGCTAGGAAACAAAAAGGTGGCTCGGGTATCAAACTAAGAGTCAGGTCTCAAAGTCATGCAAACGGGTTCATCTCAAAGTCATATCAAAGCATATCTCAAGGTCATGTCAAAAGTGAAACTCAAAGTCATATGAAAAGGTTCATATCAAAAGGTTCATAGCCAAAAGGGTCATAGCAAAGGTTCATAACTCAACATCGAAGCATAGGTGATAAGACACCCTTTCTTAAAAAGGGTAGAGTATCCGTACCTTATGTCGAAAGCAAAATAGAAACAAGCACAGAAATGGGGAAAGCTCAAAGTCTCTCCTTCTTCACACCTAGAGGAGTAGAAGGGGATTACAAATCATTCTTAATTAATCATCTTTCCATTTTAAGTAACTTTCCCTTTTTAGTAAGTTTCCACTTTTAGAAAGTTTCCATAATTAGAAGGTTTCCACTTTTAGAAATATTTAGTACATAGCTTAATTAGGTTAACATTTGCTGGAAATAAAGTATCTTTATCATATTTACACCTTTGGTCCTCAGGTTTTCACAATTTACATTTTATACCCCTGAACTTCCAAAATTACATTTTAAACCTTCAACCATGCATAATTACACATTAAACCCTTGGTTTATCAATTTTACATCATGAGTACTTATTTTAGTGAGTTATACAATCAGACCTTTAATTATTCCATATTTACACATTAGGTCCCTCCATTTAATAAAGTTACATATTAAGTCCTTAGAATTTACATTTAAATTATTAATTAACAATAATTACATATTAGCCCAATAAATATCCAAATTTTCACATTAGCCCCTGAATATCATTTATAACACAATTCGACCTCAACTTTTCAGAAATTACATGTTTAGTCCTTGTATTTAATAAATTTCCAATTCGAACTCACAATTACAACTTAATTCATTTTCTCACAAATTTTACATATAGGCCCTCCATTTAATAATTTTTTACAGATTATAAGTGATATATAGAACATGACAAAAATAACCCATGAGTTTTAATATTTACAAAACACCCCCTTTCATATTTATTTACAAATCGGTAAACACCATTTTTAACCAAATAAAACCCTAATCGAATCCCATCATTATGCAATCATTTCAACATCATTAATATTCACTATTAATCAGATCTAACCCTTTTTGAACCCTAGTTTCCACGCTAGGTATTTTGTTCTTATTATCCCTTTTTAGCCGATTACAACATAATTCACCAAAAATAGTTTTAAGCCTCAATAAATCAAATAAGCATTTTTCTAGTGTTATATTATGATTATAGAGCCCACGAAAATTATCCACTAGGCCTGGAAAAATCGCATGCATGATTTCTTGAATTATTTCGATTCTAGGGTTTAATAACACATGAATTACCATACGAATTATATACAATGCATGGATCATTTTATTATTTTTTCTCATGATATATTCGATCAATAGAAGCTAGGAAAAATACCAGAAGATTTTTAGAACGAGTGAATAAGACCACACGATTTAATGCTTCTCGGATGGATACTAGACAAGGGAAGAATTCACCACGACTCCAAATGGGATCAATTCACCTTGTACACATTTTTCGCAGATCACATATGATATAAGAACTCCAGGAAAAATAAGAATCGAATTTTACAAAGCTTTGTTGAATTTATAACAAAATTACCTTAAAAAGGGTTTAGCGATAGAAATAAATCCACCACAATTGAATCGGGCAACAAATGAACTCTACACGATTTTTCTAAGACTCCTTGAATTGTGTTTGAACTCAGAAAAATGCCTTGGTAACTTTTGTGGATCGAATGGAGGCTATGGAAATTCTTTGTGTGTTTTCTTTCTACTCGGAAATTAGGGTTAGAGATAAATGAGATGTGGATTGACTTTAAACATGGAATACCGAGTCCTAGGGTGGGCTTGGACCAGAATTTTCGGATTATAGGTTGGCCATATTAATTTGATTGATTATTTCCTCATTTACATAAGTTAATGTGTTTTAAAATCATAATATAGTTAACTAAAAATCATTCGGCAATGCTAGGGGTATTTTGGTAATTTTACTACTTGTGTAAATGTTAAATGAGATTGTCAAAATTATTTGGGATCATAACATGTGCATTGCCAGAGGTTTGGAATTTATTAGATACATTATAAGCTTTTAATTAAATTCTAAACTAGCAGGGGCATTTTGGTCTTTTTGCTCATTTTAGATTTTAGGGTTTTACAACTTCTTCCCCTCTAAAAAGAAAAATTTCGTCCCCGAAATTTGCAAAGAATCAGAATGAAACGAATCGGAACAAAATAGAGACATACCAGAATCAGAAAACAAAGTGAGGATAACTAGCTCGAATAGACTCCTCGGTCTCCCAGGTAGCTTCCCGCTCTGGGTGATTCCGCCAAAGAATCTTAACAAAAGGAATGACTTTACGTCTCATAACTCGCTCTTGGCGATCAAGGACAGCTTCCGGCTCCTCCGGAAGAGACATATCGGGCTGGATCTGATCAAAAGGATAAGACACCACATGCAGAGGATGATAATTGTATCCCCTCAGGAGAGATACATGAAAGACGTCGTGAACATGTGATAACTGCGGAGGAAGAGCCAAACGATACGAAACTTCTCCAATACGATCCAAAATCTCAAACGGTCCGATAAATCGAGGACTGAGCTTGCCCTTAATTCCAAAACGTTTAACTCCTCGAAACGGCGAAACCTTAAGAAATACCCGATCACCAACGCGAAATTCCAAATCACGCCGATGCTTGTCAGCGTAACTCTTTTGACGAGCCCTAGCTTCCTTTAACTTCTCCCTAGCAACATCCACTTTCTCAGTAGTGATCTGAACTAGCTCCGGTCCCTCAATAACGCGTTCACCTACCTCGTTCCAACAAACTGGAGCCCTACATTTCCGACCATATAACATTTCGAAGGGAGCCATACGAATACTCGCGTGCCAACTGTTGTTATATGCGAACTCTACCAAACACAAATAATCGTCCCAGCTACCAGTCCACTCTAAGGCACATGCCCTCAACATGTCCTCTAAAGTCTGAATGGTCCTCTCCGACTGACCATCCGTCTGAGGGTGAAAAGCTGTACTGAACTTAAGGCGCGTATCCCATGCCTTATGCAATCCCTTCCAGAAACGTGACGTAAACCGAGGATCCCTATCTGATACAATAGCCGTAGGCATGCCATGAAGCCTAACGATTTCCTGCTGAAATATGTCCGCCAATTTACTAACACTGTAATCCACACGAATAGGGAGGAAGTGTGCAGACTTGGTTAGTCGATCGACGACCACCCAAATCGCATCATGCTTCCTACGAGTAAGAGGTAAACCAGTCACAAAGTCCATGGAAATCTCCTCCCATTTCCACTTCGGAATCTCCAATGGCTGAAGCAACCCACTAGCTCTCTGATGTTCGATCTTGACCTGCTGACAAATCAAACACCTTGCCACGAACGAAGCCACATCTTGTTTCATACCGCCCCACCAGAAATGTTGCTTAAGGTCCCGGTACATCTTGGTAGAACCAGGATGTATAGAAAAAGGGGAACTATGAGCCTCTGATAGGACAGCCTCCTTAAGCTCAGGATCGTTGGGGACACAGAGACGATCCTCAAACCACACTACACCGGAATCATCAACTCTAAACTCTGATTGCTTGCCGTCCTCAACATTTTGAACTATAGCCCACAACTCACCATCCTCTTTCTGAGCTTCCTTAATTCGCAAGATAAGATTGGACTCAACCGTAAGGCTAGCCCAATAACCGCCGTGACCACGAACACAAAACTCCACATCTAGAAGCTCTAAATCATGCAGAATACGAGGCTCAAACTCCAAACTCGCAATCATACCGGATTTCCTACTCAGAGCATCAGCAACCACATTCGCCTTACCAGGATGATACTGAATATTAGCATCATAATCCTTCAGAAGCTCCAACCAACGCCTCTGTCTCATATTCAACTCTTTCTGAGTGAAGATGTATTTAAGACTCTTATGATCGGTGAAGATGTCGCAAGTCTCTCCATACAAATAATGACGCCAAATCTTTAGCGCGAAAACCACAGCTGCTAACTCTAGATCATGCGTCGGATAGTTCACCTCATAAGGCTTCAGCTGCCTCGAAGCATAGGCGATAACCTTCCCATGCTGCATCAAAACACACCCTAAACCTTTCTTCGATGCATCGCTATAAATCTGAAAACCGCCGGAACCCGATGGAAGAGTCAAGATAGGTGCCGACACTAACCGCTTCTTCAACTCCTCAAAACTACTCTCTCGCTCATCAGTCCAAATAAACTTCTCTCCTTTCCTCATCAACTGTGTTAAAGGCAATGCAAGACGCGAAAAGCCCTCAACAAATCTCCGATAATACCCAGCGAGACCCAGGAAACTTCTCACCTCCGTCACATTTGTAGGTCTTGGCCATTTTGTGATAGCCTCAACCTTTGCCGGATCCATCGTGATGCCGTCTGCAGAAACAATGTGACCCAAGAAAGCCACTCGATCCAACCAAAACTCGCACTTCGAAAACTTCGCATACAATTTCTGCTGTCGAAGAATCTCCAGAACCACACTAAGATGTTGCTCGTGCTCCGCCTCGGTTTTAGAGTACACAAGGATATCATCTATGAAGACAATGACGAACTTATCGAGAAATTCATGGAATACCCGGTTCATGAGGTCCATAAATACAGCAGGAGCATTGGTCAGACCAAAAGGCATAACCAAGAATTCATAGTGACCATACCGAGTGCGAAAAGCCGTTTTGGGAACATCCTGCTCCCTCACCCTAAGCTGGTGATATCCAGACCTCAGATCAATTTTAGAGAAATGCCTCGCTCCTTGCAACTGGTCGAACAGATCATCAATGCGAGGAAGAGGATAGCGGTTACGAATTGTAATGCGGTTAAGCTCCCGATAATCGATACAAAGACGCATGCTCCCGTCTTTCTTCTTAACAAACAACACGGGAGCACCCCAAGGAGATACGCTCGGACGAATAAAACCGTTTTCCAACAGTTCTTGCAATTGTTCCTTTAATTCTTTTAATTCAATCGGTGCCATGCGGTAAGGAGCTTTAGATATGGGTTCAGCACCCGGAACCAGATCAATGCTAAATTCGACTTCCCTGACAGGAGGAATGCCAGGAAGTTCATCCGGAAATACATCGGCGAAATCGCGCACCGTACGAATACTATCAATGTTAGGAACATCAACAGAGGTATCTTTAATAGAAGCAAGAAAACCAAGACAGCCATGCGAAATCAAAGTCCGGGCTTTCATAGCCGAAATAATCTTTACAGATTTCAGAGGTTGGGAACCAGAATAAACATAATCAGGAAAATGAAGATCACCAAAGATCACCTTTCGATCATAACAATCAATGGTTGCTTTATGAGCAGCTAACCAGTCCATGCCCAGAATAACATCAAAATCAACCATGTCAATGGGAAGAAGGTTCGCAGGACGAATACGATCATCGAAACGGAGAGGGCACTTAACATACTCAACATCAATAATCACATGAGTTTTCATCGGGGTAGCAATAGATATACAATTCATTAATTTTGTGGGTTTAATGTTTATTTTATTTGCAAGTGAAGTGGATATGATAGAATGTGTAGCACCGGTGTCAAATAAAACAAACACAGCACGATCTCCAATATATAGAAAACCCGTAATAGTACCTGAGGTGCTAGCCGCCTGATCACGAGTCAAAGAATAAACCCGTCCCGAAGTAGGAGCTGTCCTAGAATCAACTTTAGGTTCACCAGCATTCTTCCTAGGGCAGTCCTTGACTTTGTGCTGATTAGATCCACACCAGAAACAAGCACCAGAAGCTTTGTAACACGGACCTGGATGAGACTTCCCACATGAAGCACATGTAGGAGGAGGAGGTAGAATCTCATCAGCCTTCTTCTGACCTGACGATCCCGACTGCTGATACTGCTGAGAATCCCTGCGCCTGTTATTACCACCCTGACCCTGACAGTCACCACCATACCGACCATAATCCTGACGACCCTGGTTCCGAGAATCCTGTCGCCTATAATCGCCACCTCGGTCCTGGCGACCCTGCTGATCACGTCCATGGTCCTGACGGCCCCGAAAATCCTGTCTCTGGTCCTGACGACCATGACCCCGAGAATCCTGCCTTTGGTCCTGCCGACCCCGAAAATCTACCCGGTTACCATCCCTATCACGCTTATTAGACACCCTGTCCGCATGTAACAACTCGATGTTACGCGCGGCATCCTGAACACTAGCCACATCATCAAATGGAGTGTTAACGATCCGGTCTAACACCCATTTCTTAAGAGCCCACTTGAAGTGACGAGCCTGTCGAACAGAATCCCCAGTAACCTCTGGCCCCACGAAACTAGCCAGACGTAAGAAACGCTGCATGAAATCTCCTGAAGATTCATGATCACCCTGACGAATAGACCCGTATTCCCTCTCATACCTCAGCTGTTCTGCCATAGGAATGTACTGCTTATAAAACGCCTCAATGAAATCTGCCCACGAACAAGTCTCAGCAAAATCATCCCCTTTTGCCTGAACAAGAGCAGTCCACCAATTCTGAGCATCACCCTCTAGTTTGAACGTGGCCAAACGAGTTTTAAACTCGTCATCACATCCCAAAACACGAAACAACTTCTCGACATGCGTAATCCAATCCTCCGCCTCATGGGGAGTAACAGCGGACCTGAACGTGAGAGGCTTTAGCTTATTAAACCTCTCGATCCACACTTGGATACCAGCTGGAGGAGCAGCGGGTGGAGCAGTGGGTTGAGCATCACCACCACCACCACCTCCCGAAGGACCAGCCCCATTCCTGATATTATTGGTGACCTCAGTCACCACTCGCGGAAGAGCAGCAGCCACAGCAGCGGCTATCATCTCTTCAAAATTGGGGCCATCATCCCCATTAGAGTACTGAGTAAAGCGAGTGTTCACCATCTGAATGATCATGAAAAGAATTAGCAAAACATAAGGGAAAAATAAGCACGAAATGGAAGACGAAACAGAAACCTATGCCTACCCAAAGCCTCACCAGTCAAAACTTAAAACTTAAGGGTCAAATCCTATGGTCCACATGTTTCACAGGCCAAAGCTTATGTACGACAGGTCGCAGCCTGGGCTCTGATACCATAATTGTAACACCCCAACCCGGCAAGGGTAGAAGCATCACATTATGGTGACAAATCAAAGCATACATACATAATCACAGCGGAAGCCAATAAACATAATCATTAAATAATCCAAGTCAACATGACTGGAATTCAATACATAAGTCTCAAATGAAAGAAAGAAATAATCCCAAGGAAATACATAACGGAATAGATCCAATATCCAAATGCTGAAATAAAATGGTAAGACTAGGGTAGGACATCATCTAAGGCTAAAGCTCCCACTAACTCTCATCCCAAGCATAAATCCATCTCCCAGCTAGATACCTGCCGCACACGGAAAAGAAAACGTGCGGCTGAGCTTACAAAGCTCAGTGAACAGATACATAATAACAAGCAAAGATAACGAAGCAGAAATATAATGAAGCAAAGGGGAATGTCATAAGGTATAATCAATGCAAGAAGAAATAGGAGATATATAGGATAGTCATCCACCACGAGCCCATACTCAAAGTCATATCTCAACATCATAATACTCAAAGTCAAGATCTCACAATCAGAGGGGATACCTCTCAGGCAACCAGATAATATGAGGGGTGTCCTCATGTATCAAAAGGGGTGGAGTGATCAGCTCCCATAAATGTGAAAGGCGTGTATAGCACACATGCACCAGTCACCTCAAAGTCATACTCAAAGTCATAGTTAAATCCACTAAACATACATGCCTAGGATTGCAATCCATACGCCCCCACTCAAAGTCATCTCAAAATCATAATCTCAGAATCATAATGGCCATATCATAATATAAAAGGGGACGGCGTGAGAAATCACTCCCCCACACAGGAGTCATGCCAGTGGTGCATCACAGACATGGCCAGGTTACCTTCCTGGCTAGGAAACAAAAAGGTGGCTCGGGTATCAAACTAAGAGTCAGGTCTCAAAGTCATGCAAACGGGTTCATCTCAAAGTCATATCAAAGCATATCTCAAGGTCATGTCAAAAGTGAAACTCAAAGTCATATGAAAAGGTTCATATCAAAAGGTTCATAGCCAAAAGGGTCATAGCAAAGGTTCATAACTCAACATCGAAGCATAGGTGATAAGACACCCTTTCTTAAAAAGGGTAGAGTATCCGTACCTTATGTCGAAAGCAAAATAGAAACAAGCACAGAAATGGGGAAAGCTCAAAGTCTCTCCTTCTTCACACCTAGAGGAGTAGAAGGGGATTACAAATCATTCTTAATTAATCATCTTTCCATTTTAAGTAACTTTCCCTTTTTAGTAAGTTTCCACTTTTAGAAAGTTTCCATAATTAGAAGGTTTCCACTTTTAGAAATATTTAGTACATAGCTTAATTAGGTTAACATTTGCTGGAAATAAAGTATCTTTATCATATTTACACCTTTGGTCCTCAGGTTTTCACAATTTACATTTTATACCCCTGAACTTCCAAAATTACATTTTAAACCTTCAACCATGCATAATTACACATTAAACCCTTGGTTTATCAATTTTACATCATGAGTACTTATTTTAGTGAGTTATACAATCAGACCTTTAATTATTCCATATTTACACATTAGGTCCCTCCATTTAATAAAGTTACATATTAAGTCCTTAGAATTTACATTTAAATTATTAATTAACAATAATTACATATTAGCCCAATAAATATCCAAATTTTCACATTAGCCCCTGAATATCATTTATAACACAATTCGACCTCAACTTTTCAGAAATTACATGTTTAGTCCTTGTATTTAATAAATTTCCAATTCGAACTCACAATTACAACTTAATTCATTTTCTCACAAATTTTACATATAGGCCCTCCATTTAATAATTTTTACAGATTATAAGTGATATATAGAACATGACAAAAATAACCCATGAGTTTTAATATTTACAAAACACCCCCTTTCATATTTATTTACAAATCGGTAAACACCATTTTTAACCAAATAAAACCCTAATCGAATCCCATCATTATGCAATCATTTCAACATCATTAATATTCACTATTAATCAGATCTAACCCTTTTTGAACCCTAGTTTCCACGCTAGGTATTTTGTTCTTATTATCCCTTTTTAGCCGATTACAACATAATTCACCAAAAATAGTTTTAAGCCTCAATAAATCAAATAAGCATTTTTCTAGTGTTATATTATGATTATAGAGCCCACGAAAATTATCCACTAGGCCTGGAAAAATCGCATGCATGATTTCTTGAATTATTTCGATTCTAGGGTTTAATAACACATGAATTACCATACGAATTATATACAATGCATGGATCATTTTTATTATTTTTCTCATGATATATTCGATCAATAGAAGCTAGGAAAAATACCAGAAGATTTTTAGAACGAGTGAATAAGACCACACGATTTAATGCTTCTCGGATGGATACTAGACAAGGGAAGAATTCACCACGACTCCAAATGGGATCAATTCACCTTGTACACATTTTTCGCAGATCACATATGATATAAGAACTCCAGGAAAAATAAGAATCGAATTTTACAAAGCTTTGTTGAATTTATAACAAAATTACCTTAAAAAGGGTTTAGCGATAGAAATAAATCCACCACAATTGAATCGGGCAACAAATGAACTCTACACGATTTTTCTAAGACTCCTTGAATTGTGTTTGAACTCAGAAAAATGCCTTGGTAACTTTTGTGGATCGAATGGAGGCTATGGAAATTCTTTGTGTGTTTTCTTTCTACTCGGAAATTAGGGTTAGAGATAAATGAGATGTGGATTGACTTTAAACATGGAATACCGAGTCCTAGGGTGGGCTTGGACCAGAATTTTCGGATTATAGGTTGGCCATATTAATTTGATTGATTATTTCCTCATTTACATAAGTTAATGTGTTTTAAAATCATAATATAGTTAACTAAAAATCATTCGGCAATGCTAGGGGTATTTTGGTAATTTTACTACTTGTGTAAATGTTAAATGAGATTGTCAAAATTATTTGGGATCATAACATGTGCATTGCCAGAGGTTTGGAATTTATTAGATACATTATAAGCTTTTAATTAAATTCTAAACTAGCAGGGGCATTTTGGTCTTTTTGCTCATTTTAGATTTTAGGGTTTTACAGAAAATATCCTTGAATTGTGTTTTTATCTGTTTCATGTGCAAAAGGATTGAAAACGGGACGAAAACGAACATTTTTGGATTGACTCGGCAATAATTGTGCATTTGATCAAGTGAAGACGAAAGTCAAAGACGGAGTCAAAGTCAACCCCCAAAATACCAAAAATAACACAAATGGTCCCTGGAATTAATTTTCACTATTCGCAACTTTGGTCCTTGGATTTTCAGCATTGTACAATTTTAGTCCCTAAGGTTTATCTAAAATCCAAATCCTATCCTAAATAAACTAAACCCAGCAATAAACTAAACCCAGTTACCAAGCCCAAAATTCCCAAGCCCAATCCCAAATACCCAACCCGACCTTTTTAGTTAAACAAAAGGTTTGACTTCGGTCAAACCTTCTTCCTCAAAACCACCCCGCCCAAAAAAACCGTACCAGAAACCACCCTTTTCCACCGTCTTATCCTGACACACCCACCCCCTCCTCCTATCTCACTTCACCTAACAAACCAAAATACATTAAATGCTTCTTCCTCAGTACAAGTTATCAGAGATAGTGGATTTTTCCACTATCTCATTTTTGGTGCCAAAAGTGGTTTCAACAGCTGAGATTGATTCAAGGGCATCCAAAGGTCAAGAAAGGATCAGAGAAGAAGATGAGATACATCCCACTTTATTTTTGTATAAATAGGTCACAATGTAGCCTGTAATGGGCAAGTAGTTAAAATTAGCATAATCGTATTTTATTTTCAGTAATCATAGTTTGTAATTTCAAGTTTCAGTAATCAATACAAGTTAAATTAAGTCTGTTTGTTATCAATCTTTGTACAATTTCCATTAGCTAATGATAATTCCAACTTTTTAAACTTCCATGTTGTACTGACAATTCAAATTTAGCTAAGTAATTATTGAAATAGCTTCTTAGTTGTTTCTATAAGCTTACATAAGCTTTCTATAGCTTTTGATAAGTTTATTTTAGTTTAAATTAGTTCAAATCAAGAAATCTAAGAAAAGTCAATAAAAGTCAAAGAAGCTCAAGATAAGCAGTTTTGGAAGATAAGCTGCTCATGGAAGAGCTTGTTTGGGTTTCTAGCTTGTTGACAACAAGCTAGGGTTGTTCTGATCTTGTTCTTTCTGTTCTATAAGCCATATTCAGTTGTAAGCTTTTTATCAATTTTAGCTTAATTTCTATTGTCACTGTAGAATAGCTTATTTATAGCTTCTTTTCAATATTTACTGCTTATTATTAGTTTGTATTTATATTTCATCACTTACATCAGTTTTAAATAGCCATTGTCTTAACTTTACTTAAAAAACACAAAAAAAGGCCAAAAATAGCCAAATAAGGCATAGCTTAATCTACTGCTTACTTACCTTTTGAAAGTTGCTTATCATAGTTAGAATAAGTTAGACAATCAGTTATAACCAAGAATTATAGTTAAATTTGGCTTTTCCTTTTGAAAATCCACATCAGTCCCTCATAAAGGGCTGTTTTGGTTTAACAAGTCAAATGGGTCAAAATTAAGTTGTTACTGTACATTGACCATCTCATCAACTTTGATCCAGCTTATCTTAGATATAATAAGGTGTTTCTAAGTTCTAATTAGCCAATTATATAGATTTTCTAGATTTGAGTGGACTGTGATCATTTCAGTCCATGAAAGGATCAAATAAGCCATATTAAGCCATAAGCTATTTTGGACCTTTTCTTTTGCTTCTTTGAGGTCTTTCTAGTCCATCTAGTGTAAATTAGAGATTTGGTTAAGTTTTAGTTGGTGTGTGCACATCTGCACAGGTCTGCATATAATAGACATCACACCAAGTCCATAGTGCAGTCTGCACACTTTTTCAAACCAAGCTTTTAGTGCTTATTTGTGTTATTCAGCTCTCAATTTTGATTTCTAGATAGTTTACTAGGTCTTCTTTGCTTATTCCAAAATCCAGACCCTAGTTTAGCTTATTTTGAGCTTTAAAATAAGCTCAAAAGTCTGCTAATACAACAAGCATACACTGAGTAAATCAGTGTATACTTGCTGTGAATAAGCACTTTCTCAGCTTATCCACAAGTCCTAAATAAGCTCCTCTTGTTCTGATTTTTGGTTTATGTTAAGTTCATAGTATAAGCTCAAACTGTTTTCACTTTTTAGGGCATAGCTTATAGCTTTTGATAGCTTTTGAACAGCTTAAAATACCTCAGTCACCATTCATAGGACTGCAACAGCAGACCCCTGAGGTGACTTGGCTTATTTGAGCTTATCAACTTATTTTCATAGCTTTGTCTGATCATTTTAGCTTATTTATAGTAATCTCAGCCCCTTTTAGCTTTGTCCATCTCCTTTTAGCTTATTACACAGCTTATAGCTTATTTTGTATAATCCAAGTACTAAAAACCTTTTAACTAGACTGTTAAGCTTTTAGAGCTTATTGCAGCTTATTTAGTGAAATATAAAAATAGTTCTTTTTTTAAAGTTGGTTAATATTAGCTTATTTATAAGTTTGAAAAAGAAAATTTCAAAAATAAAATAAAAGGGGAAAGTGGAAGTCAAGGGTGAGCCTGGACTCGAACCCCTGACCTCAACACTCTCAACCCTTAAACACCACAACACACTACCAAATGTCCTTGGGACTTCCCTGGGTATAGTTTGTAATTTTTATTATTTAACCTTGTCTTTCTATTTTAGCTTATCCGAATTATTTAGCTTAATATTAGCTTATTAAAATAAGCTGGTACCTTTTTTTTATTTTTCCTAGGCTTGTTTTAACCTTAAGTATTTTTACAAAAATTTCCAGAATTTTTAGAATAGTTTTAATATTTTTTATGCATTTTTCTTTTTAAAACTGTTTTAAATTCATAATAAAAAATATAAAAATCAAAAAAATATAAATCTTTTTTCTAAAATTTTCTTTTATTATTTAGGATTTAAGAAAAATAATTTGGTACTTGTAGGGTTTAATTTTATAGATTTCACTTTTTAATCGCGTTTTTATAATTCCCGTTTCGCGTTTTTAGCATAATTTGTGTTAAGCTTAATTTTCTTTTGGGAATTTGTTTCCCATTTATCAAGTAGAATTAAAAAGACAAAAATCATAATTCCAAACATCAGTCATTTTAATTCCGAACCTTTCACGATCGTCCATTCACACCTCGTTGGGACACGACCCGGGTAACACTTGCCCGGTATCACACTGCGTGTTCACGGGTTTTGTAAGTTGGCCTTTTTCCTAAAGGGTTGATTTGTCATTTCCCGCGTATCACGTGCATCCGTCATTGCATAATATTTATATATACGTTTTAGCACGGATCACCGCCCAAAACAGTTGGAAAAAAAAAATGGACGGTTTGGATGAAAATAATTTCCACGTGTCAATTGATTAGTATTTTTGAGGGGAGAAATAGTAGGACAAGCTTGTCTTATATAGGAGGTAGATTATTATTTTTCTTATTTTTGTTTTTAAAATTAAAACAACAATAAAACTCATCTAACCTTAGGTATGTACACTTTTAACAAAGGGGGAATTGCATATATATCCTTACAAAAGCTCAAAAATACATATATATCCGGCTTAAACTTTTAATTGCAAAGACTTAAAAATTGCATATATATCCAACTTAACTTAATAATTGCATATATATCCTTTCAAAAGCTTAAAAATTGCATATATATCCAACTTAACTTAATACTTGCATATATATCCTTTCTAAACCTTCGCAATTGCATATATATCCTTCTAAACATCTAATATATCATATATATCAAAATAATTATTTAATTTAACTTCAAACTCTAAATTATGATAATTATAATTTTAAAAAATTGCAACAAACATATTTGTTTTAAGGGTACGATGTCCCGGGGTTCAAATGAATGACCAAAAACAATATATCAAGAAAATGTTTAACTTCACGAAAAAAATCACCTTATCACATATCTAATATGAATACATGAAATAAATTATCAATTATATCATGGTTGTTATATATTGTACATCACATATAAAATATGTTTGCAATGAAAGCGTATATACTATTGCCAACAAGTTTATAAATAAATAAAAAATATATTTAAGAAATATTTTTTATAATTATAATTTTTATGTATTCTTGAGTTCTAAATTTAAATTAAATAGTTATTTGGATATATATATATGATATATTTAACGTTTACAGATGATATATATGTAATTCTAAGTTTAGATTGAATATATATGCAATTTTTAAGCCTTTGGAATGATATATATGCAATTAAAAGTTTAAGCTAAATATATATGTAATTTTGAGCTTTTGCAGGGATATATATGCAATTTCCCTTTTAACAAAAGAAGATCTTAGGCTTTTAACAAAAGTAGAATAAAAAAAAAAAAAAAAAAAAGAAAAAAAAAAAAAAGTGAAAGACCCTTTTAGCAAAAAAAACACTTTACAAAACCACAAACCAATGAAAATAAACAAATCAATAAAAACTCATGGACTAGATTCGAAATAAACATAAAATATATCGAAAGTCGTCTTATTATATCATCACTTGATTGAATCTTGGTAAAATCCGACAGCTGCTGCTGCTATCAAAATATTTCATATTCTTGAATCTAAAGGTACAATCTTTTTCATCTTTTATACTTTTTTATTTGATGAGCATGTTGAAGATTTGATTTTTATTAATGGGTATGTTTTTTTTGCTGATTTTGATTGATGGGTATGTTAAAGATTTAATTTTTCTTTAATGGGCATACTTTTGATTGATGGGTATGTTAAAGATTTAAAATTTATTTGATGGGCATGTTAAAGATTTAATTTAATTATTATTATTATTATTATTTAATTGATGTGTGTTAAAGATTTAATTTCATTTAGTAGGCAAGGGTTTGTTTGTTTGTTTGTTTTTTTTTTTTTTTTTTTTTTTTTTTTTTAAATTTGGTTGATGGGTATGTTAAAGATTTAGTTTTTATTAATGGGTATGTTAAAGAATTGATTTTGATTAATGGGTGTGTTTTATTTTTTAATAATTTTGATTGATGGGGTGGTAGGTGGTAGCAGCAGAGATAAGAAATGGGTTCAGAGACAAAAGTTCTATCACTTGAAGAAGTGGCACAACATGATAAGAAAACTGATTGCTGGCTTATTATTTCTGGCAAGGTTAGTTACATCTTGTTTAAGATTACTTGTTTTTTAAGGAAGTTTAATGAATTGTTGTTGTTCTGGTGATTAGATCTATTTGTTATATGTGTGTTTTTAGGTTGTTTTGTTTGTGGTTCTTTTTGTTGATCTGAAATTTGATTATGTGATAAGAGGATTTGATGATCTATGTGGTTTTGATTATGTAGTTGTTACAATACTAACTGAAACTAATCGAAGAACCAAAATAAAAATTCGTTTTCGATTCAAGTTGATTGAAAATACTTAACGTGTGGTAGGATCCAAGTTGTCCGATTGGAATAGTGAACATCCGAAACAAAATAGCCAAAGTTGTCAAGTGCTTACAGTCTCCTAGATTGTCTTTTTTAAAATATTATATCGTTAATGTACTTGTGGTTTAAGTGGTTTTGAGAACCCATACAGCTTATGGCTTACTAGTTGTTTTCGAGAAACCAATGTTTAGGAGCTTTTCTTAAAGAGCTTATTTGGCCGATAAGCTATTAAGCTAATAGGCTAACAAGTAGTTGTTGTTTATGTAAGCTTGCTTAAGCACCCTAAAGTGTTGGGGCTCAACACAAGCTTCTTTGACCTGTCTTAAAAAGTGTCTTCATTTTGCCTCCTATAATTGTAAACTTTTAATAGTAGTTCTCAAGCATTTGGATTGGTAGTGTTTCTTGAAAGAAAAAATAACAATGAAATTTGGTATTATAATGCATGCCCAAAATGTTTACTTTTGGTGACGAAAACCTACTCAAACCATTGTTAAGAGGTCATAGTTTGATCTTTCTCTGACCCTGTCTTATTATAACGAAAGAATGGTAAGGTTGCTGTATACTTGAATTCTTTTGAGTCATTTTATGTTCCAATTCTTGCCTGTACTTTTGCTCAAAAACTTTGAAAAACATGTGAATTTCTGAATGCGTAAGACTTGAATCATTTCATTAATAAAAGATTTAACATCATAGCAAATAGGGTGAAAAGATCAAAAGAATCATGAAAAGATCATGAATGAAAGAAGAAGTTATTTCTGTATACATTATAGACAGAACTAGCTTACCGTGTGGTCATTGTAACTATCTTATCTTTCTTTTGAAACAATGCGAACAAACTAACTTTATTAGGTTACATAGGAGTTGAGGAACTCGGTAACAGATTTCAAAATGACATTTTTCTCTAGGGCCTAAAAAATTAAATATAGCCAATAGATTGCTGCCAGTATGATATATGAAGTTGATGATCGATTTGAGGTAACTAAAATATCGATTATCTAGAGTTAACAGTTAAAGTGAAGCTGTTCATGAGTTTTGTTTTAGTTTATAAAACAATGGTGATAATAAAATACAATATGAATCTATCTTTTTATATATATAGTACTATGTCATGTCGGAGTTTCATTTTTTTAAATATGTAAAGTGGATATGTTGCATTTCAGTCTTTGTGATCGGGAAAATTGCATTCACACATCTTCTAGCTGGCGAGTTTATGTGAGACCACCTAAAAACTTGACCCGTGGAACCAATATGGGCCGTTAGATCAAGAAATGGAATTTCAGTATTGATTTTAATGACATGTCATTTTTTAACTTTGTATAGTCACGTTAGAATGAAATTTCATGCATTTTAGTCACATGTGATTTAAAGCCTAATCAAATGTGATATAGATTGTCTCAAGTTTTACAATGGTCTCGTATGAGCGTCCAGCTTACAATAATACACTATATCACTGTGATGTTTCACCTAGTTTCAAGTAGCCCTTTTCATCATTACTTTCGAACCAGTTGGATTTGAACCGAAAAAGAACTTTAGAGTAGGTAAACCCAATAAAAAAGAATTAGGTGAGCTGTCCTAGGACTATGGGAGATAACTATGTGGTAGGTGCATATCATAAATTGCATTCGAGTGCTGTGAGTATTTTCTTGTTGTTTTCACCAATGTTCACTACTGGTACCAAATCCACTTATGTATTGATTCATAACACCACTTGTTCAAATGCTTACAACGCTCAATATCTATTGGCTCTATTGTTGGACACAACATTTTGACTTGGATATGAACATGATCGAAGTTTTGCTGTATGCCTGTATCTTTGATGTTGTAATTAACATTTACAAGTTTATTGGACCAAACAAGATAAATCAAACACCTTTAATCAACATTTTTTATGCTCAATTTGATAACGTGAGAATGCTATATCATATTGTTGACCTGTCTTGTAGGTGTACGATATTACACCGTTTCTAGATGATCATCCTGGAGGTGATGAAGTCCTCATCTTAGCCACCAGTAAGACCACCACCAAACATTCCTTCATTCTTGTTTAATATCATCACCCAGAAACACTGTCCATTAAACTATTATTATTTCTGTAGAGAAAGACGCAACAGAGGATTTTGAAGATGTAGGCCACAGCCAGAATGCAAGAGACATGTTGAAAGATTACTACGTTGGTGATATTGATGTCAACACTTTGCCAACAAAAGGAGGATCATACAAGCCACCTTCAAGCTCGGGTTCTGGATCAAAACAAGCTTCTGAAGGCTCATCCAACACCACACTCATGGTGGTTCTACCTATACTCATCCTGGCATTGGCATATGCTCTCTATTATTATGCCAACAAAGCTTAAGTATTTCAAAACTATATTATACACATGAATGATGGAACAATACCCCGCCTTCTAGTTTGGAATTTTGTAGCCTGGGGGACTCTCTCCCTTGCTGCCCATAGACCATTTTGTGGAATTTAATGTTGCTCGTTCATTTATGTTTCTATTGGTCGACTATTGTGAACACATGACGAAGGTTTTGTTGTTTATTGCTTGGTTTATTGTTTCTCTGTTATTATGTTTCAACACCCTCTATTATAGGCTGGTTATAACCAGAGACTACCTTTTTTAAAATCATTCAATCTAGGCTGAAGTTTTTTGGCCTACTGATGTTTTAAATGGCCATGATAGTAAATACCGTGCAGCTGCAAAAGCCTAGTTAAAATGGTAAGGCCAAACTGAGACAGAATCATAATTAATTTGCTTGTTGTAGTTCTCTCTCTGTATTATAGCAAAAAAATGGGTTCTACTTCCGATCTGTTTCCTGAATGGTCTGGTCCACATCTAATTGTTTTTGCCTTTACTTCAATCAAACAACATCGTAGACAATGAGATATGAATCAATTGCACGAGAGTTTGACTCATGTTTGTAGTTTGGTCTTAGGTCAGAATCTGATAATTGGTACAAGCGCTTTTTGTAGTAATAGTAGGATATGATATTGGATGTCAATTTGCAGCAGCTTATTACTGGTTCGAAGTTCTAAGCAAACTTCTCTTTGAGTCGTAGTTGGCTTAAGTTTATACATGCATTTTAGCGCACAACTTGAGAAGTAAGATCACAAAGTGTTGTAACAATATAAGCATAGATAAACCTTTCTAAATGACTATATGCAGAACAGTCAAAGATATTTATTAAATGTCTCTAAATATAGCTTTTTGTGGTTGATCCTAACCAAGGATCAAGTGATCATGAATCACATATGTTCTTTAAAGCAAAATTTTAAGCGCATTGACATTTGCAGGCTTTGGACTGATGTCTCCTGATTCATGCAGCCTTGTAGAGGCATATTTACCAACAGAAGTCAAACTGTTGGAATGTAAGATCTGTAACGAAAACGATTCCGTCTAGAAGGTGTATCTACTTCATGTCGTGCATAGGCAGTTTGATGAACAAGGTGTTGCAACCTGCCTTGGTGTCATCAATCCCAAAGCAGTCCTTTCTGATTTGATCCTGTCTAGCGTCTATTCTTGTGCACCCATTCCCAATTTGGCTTTGTCCAACAAGTAATCCTTGCCCCCATATCTCTGTATCATAAGTCCATTTGCTATTATTTCAGGAATGATTCGAAAGATGCTTATTGGTAGTGGAATGCCTTACCTAGACCATAATATCCCACCACTCGTACTAATGTATCTACAATTGCTTAAATCTGCTATTAACAGCAAAGCACTGAAGTAGCAGCGTTGGAAGAACTATCTCAAGTTCTTAACAACGTAACCACAGATTTATTTCAACCGTTGCTAAATCTGCGAAATTTCTATTTGTATGTGAGATAAAGCCCATAGCAAAAAAGTGTTAAAAATGCTATGCACAGCCGGTTGGTGTTATGATAGGGCCTTTCATTTTTGGAGTCAACTCTGTTTTAAACATTTTTAAGTTTTAACTGCCTACCTAACTTTTATGCTGATGTTTTCGCACCCAATGCTTTTCTTATAATTGTACTGGTTAAAATTATATGAAAATACAAGAAACTCAAACATTAATATGTCAACAAAAACTATGTCTAACATTCACTCAATCATAATACATCAATGCACTTATATATGGTTGACGCATCACGAACTATTATTTTTAAACAATCCGTTAGAAACCATGTTACGGGTCTTAATTTGAAGTTTCAAACGAACCACGGTATGAGCTATGAACTAGCTAGTTTAAAGGATCAACGCCCTTAGCAGAAATGAAGATATACGAAGATTAGTTAGTACTCCATACTTGTCGCATTTTGCATGTGGATTGAAAGTCTTGGTATGGGTTCATAATATTTTAAGGCAGGCTAACACCAACCAAGCAAGTCAGTATATTGATATGTTTTGCTTGATATAGGAAACCATGTACAGTTCAACCATGTGTGCACAAGCACTTCAAAAAGATAAATAACTGCAGCAACAGAGAAAGTGTTTTCGGATTTCTTACTTTAAATTTAGTGTATACCATATGTTACTGCGTCATTGGTAGAGCTTTTAGGCGGTAAAAAGTGCAGAAAAACATATAATATATGACTACCTTTTGAATAATTCCTTAGTGTCTGTTAATGGAGAAGGTTATATAGTCATTGTGGTTGATTTAATTGATCATAGTCTTTAAAAATGTGTCTCATGTATGCCAATTCTGATTATTTTACCATAACTAGTGCTTGTATGTAATTATTATGTGACTTTGAATTGTTTTCAAACAAAAGCAGCAAAAGTGCACATTCACAGCCTTTTCTTCTTCAGCTATAGTAAATTTCCAATAACTTTGTGTTCAGAGCAACTAGTACATGTGAGTGGTGTAACCATTATCTACGACTCGACGTTTTTTACTTTCTTACTTGCTTGGTTAGCTTAAGATGTTTGAATGTAGACCATTTCCTCGACTTTTCTAACCTTACAACGAAGCTTCATGAATTTTACATAAAGTAGCAAACCTAATCAACTTCATTTAGGTATCTTCACTACACCAAAATGTTAGTTAGGGGACTGCAGTTTTTTTAGGGACGAGATTGTCGTCCCTAAATTTTGTTGTGGTCCCACGCTTTTTAACAAAAATAGCAGTCAAAGCACCAGGTCTAGTCCCACTCAGTTAGGGACGACAATGTCGTCCCAAAGTGTAATTTATTTGATTTTTAATATTTCTAAGCTTTTTAAATTAACTTTCACCTAAATAAAAACATCCTGCCATTATTTTTAATCCCGCCAAACACTTATGGACGACAATGTCGTCCCTAAATTGCACTATACATGTCGTCCCATTCTGTTTGACTGCCACATCATCTCGTCCCTAACTGAGTTACATTTAAATAATTTAAATACTTAGGGACGAGAATCTCGTCCCTAATATTTTTTCATGTCGTCCCTATTTGCAAAAGTAAAACAGTTTCTTATTTATTTAAAAATATTAAAAAATAAAAAATAGGGACGATAATCTCGTCCCTATTTGCAAAAGGTTTGTCGCCCCTTTTCATTTCTTGTAGCGTTGAATTGGTTGTGGGCCTAGCTTATTGTCGTCCCTAATCTTTAAAGGTGATGCCGTCTCAAATTTTTTTTGTGGCAACAAAAAAAGAGACTACAAATTTGGGACGAGATGTCGTACCATTTTTGCCTTTGGGACGACGGCTTGTTTAAATTTGGGACGAGATTATCGTCCCTAATCCCACGTTTTTTTGTAGTGTCTTGTCATGTTAAAAGCAGGGGCGGATCCATGTACAAGCCAGGGGTATCGCTACCCCTGAACTTTTACCCGGTAGTGGAATTTTTGGCCATTTTTTACGTTTTTTTGGCTATTTTTGGCAATTTTTTTGCGATTTCGCTACCCCTGAAACAAATTTTCGCTACCCCTAAACAAATTTTTGTATTTCGCTACCCCTGACAAAAGCTCCTAGTTCCGCCGTTGGTTAAAAGTATAGATATTAGTACAATACTATACAAGATGAGCAATGTTCACATGTATATGATATGCAAAAGATATATAAGCTTAAAAAAAAAAAAAAAAGGAATTTGAGAATTTGACTTATTCATCAAAATACTGATTTGAGTCCTCAGATTCCATCTATGCCAACCCCACAAATTGGCCACCATTTATGTAGAATCCCGACCATGGAGAGCGATGCATCTAAAATGACGAAACTTATGTGGTTGATTTTCGTTGATCGAAAAGTTTTCTTTGTGTCAACATGGATGGACCAAAACTTGAAGTTGATATATATGCGAACATGGAACATCGACCATAATATATTTGTTTGTTGTTTTCATGGTTCAATTGTGACACCTATGGTAAAATCTCCCACTTATCTCTGATCCTATCCCTTTTGTCACTAGAAACAGACCAAGTATTTTCACATCATGTATTCATGTGTTCATATACGTATACGTATATACATTCAGTACTCTAATTACTTGAGTTTTTATATCAAATGGGTTAATCAAAAAAGTTACTTGAGTCATTTTTTATTGGTCTCAAATGACCTCACCTCCTATATAAAGATTGATTTATGGTAACGATTTAGCCAGAAGATTTGTATTATTTGTGTTAATCAGGGACGGAACTAGCTAGGACAAAATTTGACCAACGCATTTAACAAAATAAACAAGACTAGAAACACAATTTTATTAGACCAGATGCATTTAAAAAAGTCGAGGTTTTCCATAAGAATTAACACTACGGTCTACGGCTAGTACTTCATATACGCAACGCAACATCAATATATTGGAATATATGACAGATATCCTTAATTTGACCCCTTTACTTATAGGTGGGTACACCCTTGTTTGCCACCCATCTCAGCAATGTTACATGCATTTAGCTATATATATATCCAAACATTCCCTCCTCTACTTTAAGGCAAATATATATAGCACATATACGCTCTAGACTACTATATATATAGCACATATACGCTCTAGACTACTCCAAAAAATCAAAAATATCTCTATGTTTACTGCCAAACCATAGAGAACTCACTTATCCTTTCACTCATCTCCTCGAATTTCGAGAAATCAAAGCCAAAAAACTTAACATGGGTAGCAAGCATCTAATCCATCTTCCTTCTATCGGCCAAAGCAGCCATGGGAAGAAGCAAGCGGTTCCAAAGGGTTGTTTAGCTGTAAAAGTTGGCCAAGGTGATGAACAACAAAGATTTGTGGTACCCGTTACATATTTTAATCATCCGCTATTTATGCAGCTGTTAAAGGAGGCTGAAAAAGAGTTTGGATTCGCGCAGAAAGGTACTATCACGATTCCTTGCAACATCCAAGAGTTTAGGACTGTCCAAGGCATGATTGAGCAAGAATACGTATATCATCACCAGCATCATCACTATAATCATCATCAGCTTGTTGGGTGCTTTAGGGTACGCGTTGGATAAGATGCACGTTAGTTTTATTAGTTGTTTCGTATAGTTATATTATACATCATCTAATATGCCTCTCCAATCCATACATGGATGTAATGAACATATCATCATAAACTCGATCGATATCAAAGATCTATAGTGTAGATTTTTGGTTTCCATATTTATGTTTTTCCTTGTTTTACATGAGTTAATTATTACTAGGTAGGAAGTTTTTGTAAGAGATTAAAGTGTGAGGTGATGAATTAAAGAGTTTCCATGATTGCTTAAATTTTGAGCAAATAATCATCATCATTAAAAGGTGATCAATTATTAGATGAATGCATTGATTAGTAGTACTAATCAAAGTGGCTGTGGAATATTTGTGTTAAGTGAGTGGAGGGTCCATGAAACTATTCCAAGGATGATGGATGGAGTCCTCATGTCTTCATCCGTTAATGTGTGGATGCTTATTCCATGCTAAATATTCTAAACCTCATGTTCTTGTATATTATCATCTCAGTGTATGATCCTTCTACCAGATTTTGACACAATATACATATATAAAGTCATGATCAAATGATTACTTAAAGTTAAATACACATAAAGAATTTGAGAAGCAAGCGGATTTACTAATTTTAGAACAGTGATTCGTGATTTTGTGAACATGTTCAAATATGTAAACTTATGAAGCAAAGTTGCGCGGATTTAATCTATAATAGTTTTGTGAGAAGCTCCTAAACTAAATAGTTGTGGGTTCAAGACTGCTTAGGACATGTGACATGGATTTGTGGTGTATATATCGTAAGATAGCTAGCTGTTGTTTAACGAAATACACTACAAGAAAACAAAGAACGGGCGACAAGCATCACGCCGACGACATCATGTCGTCGGCATCTTTCGCTAAACGACAAAAAACGCACTTGACCGAGCCAAGTTTGCGTTGAATTTTTGAGTTGATAAAATCCCGACGACACGTCGCCGGGATAATGTTGAAAACGTTTGACTTTTCTAAACATGGTGAGAAACCGGGCGGGAATTTACTCTGCCAATATTTTGTCGACGACATCTCGTCGGCAAAATATAAACACAAAAAATAATTGTAATTTGCGAGTGATTAGCGTTTGATTAACATTTGTTTTGTTATTACTGCTATTTTCCCGACGTCTTGCCGTCGGTACTATATACAATTTGTTGACTTTCATACATAATACCGACGTCATGACGTCGGTATTATTTACGATTTCATTGACTTTGATTATAGTACCGACGTCTTGTCGTCGGTAATATATACAATCTGTTGACTTTTAATTAAGTTTGCTAATTAAATCGTTAATTATTTATTATGGTCCCGACGACGTATCGTCGGGACAATATTGTCAAACCACAAAAACGTTTGACTGGAAAAACGTGTGGGTCCCACTTTGTCGCCGGGGTGTTTGTTAGGAAGTTAAATCTCGACGGAACATTCTCGACAAGAGGTTGCCGACGACATGACGTCGACACCTCATTATGCCGACGTCATGACATCGGGAATATGGGAAAAAATGGACGGGATTTATACTTAATGTACTAGTGATAATAATTAGTAACACGTATTGAAGCCTGATAAAGTTTCAACCCAAAATCTTTGGATGCGCCCTTGATTAAAGAAGTGATAATAATTAGTAACACGTATTGAAGCCAGGTATATCTCATGTCTTCTATATATAAGGTTAAAGAAGTGGTATAATATGCACTAATTTTAATCAAACCACTATAATAAAGAGACTTATATTCGTATATTATCATCATTCATAACTTTGAAATTTCGTTCTACAAAGACAACGTTTTTGGTCTTGAATTGGCTTGTTCTGCAAAGGTGATGGTCTAAGTCACGTAATAGTACTCATCACCATTGTCGTAATCATAACCTTATGTACCAAAATTGTATTGTCAAATTTTTTAATTGAAAGAAAACTAACTATCTCACAATATTCACATAACAAATCAATCTCACAATGTCCGACATGGGCGGAGGGTATGTACACCGCAGGGGTAGCGGTCGCTACCCCTGAACTTTTACCCGGTAGTGGAATTTTTGGTTTTTTTTTTTACGTTTTTCGTACTATCTTTCGTATTTCGCTACCCCTGAAACAAATTTTCGCTACCCCTAAACAAATTTTCGTATTCCGCTACCCCTGAACTTTAATCCTAGCTCCGCCACTGATGTCCGACTTGAACCCACAACCGTTTCGTTGGGGAACAACATCACACATGAATACCGACACGAGCCATCTGGTAAACTATAAACACATTAAATGGCTTCTAACATAACTATTTTCCGCAAGAAATTGAGAATGCATATATTCAGGGCCGGTCTAGGCATAGGACGAGGTGGGCGACCGGCGAGGCCCGATTTTTTAGAGGGCCCGATTTTTAATTTTTTTAATGTATATATATAAAAATTGTATATGTAATTAACTAAGCCCATTACAAATTTTAACAATCATCCAAAAATTAAACCATATAACTTAACCCACATAGCCTCCGGGCCCTTTTTTTAGTTTTAGTTTATATTATATAATTTGTTGCACCTAGCCTCCGAGCCTTTTTTTTTTGCTCGGCCTAGGTCCATAAATTCTCAGAGACGGCCCTGCATATATTCATGGTTTGTAATAAAGTTTGGATAGTTACTTGTTACAAACTTACAACAACATGACTGCAACATAAATTATGGGTTACCACGTAGTATATATTGAAAATTGCAAGGGGCCAATAAATATATCTTCAAATTACTGTTAACGGATCAAAATGGGCTATTCAGGATGTATAAGGCGAGCCCATTCTACACAGCATAATTAGGGACCTGGGATAGGGGTATTCACAAATCGAGTAATCCCCAGCCAAAAATCGAACTGAATTAAATATTCGTGATGTGTTCACATGAAGTTTTAAATTTGTAAGACAAGAAATACGGGTTTAACTAGGAACACATTCAGACAAGTATATGTTAGTTTTGTGGACATAATTTAGTAGTCGTATGTTATGATCGAACTTGAGATCACAGGATTGCACACTTTACGTATGAGAATTAAAGAAGAATAATTATATATAAAAAGTTATATTTAATTATTTATTACACAAATATGTAACGACCGTTAGTATTTAACGGATAATGACTAACGACCGTTAACTAATAAAAGGAAAGAATTATAGAGTTAATAATTGGAAAGTCGAGAAGGTTCCAGGTCCCTCTTTGGGATGCTTGGCCGATCGGTGGGGGATTGGGCTTGCCCAATCCTACACCAACTTGTCCTCCAAGTTACTTACACTATATAAACAAATCAAGGGTCATTGGTTTTACAACTCTTGTACACACAATTATCCCTAAATTTGTTTTCTTATTTTCTTTCTTTTGGGTCGATCGAAACAAACACCCTCTTAGGGATTCGATCGATTTTTTTGATCAAAACAAAGTGTTTGGTTTTTATTTGTGTTTGTTTACTAGCATAACTTTAATTCGTTATAGTACACGTGTACAAGAACGTGGTACAATCACACTATTGATTGTATCTTGGATTGAATTACAAAACGGTAAGGGGTAATTCATATAATCCACATAAACCCTAATTAGGGTTCATCTTGTTGATTATTGAAGAATTTATTCTTGTTTGGCTAGAATAAAAAAGGTACGCATACTTTTAATTTTGTTAATTAATTTACATGTTATATGATTCTATATGCTTCCGCATGTGTATTTGATGTTTATTGTTTATATGATTAGTCATGTTATATAATTCCAACAGTGGCATCAAGAGCCGTTATAATGTGTAATTAATTACCAAAACACATAAAAAATGAATTTTTGATTTGGTTAGACATGTTTGGTCGATTTAGGGTTTATGCATATCGAACCCTAATTTTTTTTAAGGGCCGATTGCCTTTAATTGATTTTTAGGGTTTTGGTTTTGATATTTAATTTAATTAGAAACCCTAGGATTAACATGTTATGTTTATGTGTTATGTATGCGATCTTGTGACAACGTGCTAATAATTGTTATATAGAATCCATGAAAATGTGCATGTTTGGCATGGATTTATTGTCGATATAATTTAAATTGTTTAAATTGGCTATATGAATTAATTGTTAAGTTTTCACATGTTTATTTATTGATAATTCTTGAATTGGGGAAGACCTCAATATAATTAATGAATCAATTACGTGCTATGTGGTATATATTTAATTATGGCTTACGCAATTGATTCGTCAATGCATGTGGTTCACTTCCTTTTGTAAGTGAGGGCCTTAGTTAAATATATACGTTATAAACCTAGATATTGATAATTAATAGGTTTTATCGAATAAGGTATGCATGTGGCTACATGTTTTCACATATTAATTGTTATGTTATGTGTGTTTATTTAGTTGTGTTATTATTATTTTTTTATTACTTGTTATTGTTTATTTTTTGTTAGACATGTTTATAAACAAAAAGGGTAATTTTTTAATAGAAAAATAATATGGACTAAATAATAGTGAAACAATGAATTGTTTTTGAAGAGTTAAATTTTCAATAGTTTAATTGATGATGAGTTTTGTACCAATAGTAAGAACGGCTCACCCAATTGTGACAAACTATAATAGGGATATAAGGAGGGTACGCATTAAATTGTGACCTTAAAGAAACGGGTTTTTAATTGGCTTTTTAAGCTGACCTTAGTTTCTCCGCTCTTTTGTGCGTCAAATTGAAGCTACCAAGTACGCAAATTTTTTTTTTCTTTTACAAAATCATCTTAAGGGTGAATTAGCTTTAATTCCATGCGCCACTTTATGGTAATTATCCGAAATACTAAGTCTTTGGACTTATGCAAAAGTACGATATAATGGACGATAATTAAAAGTAAATTCTTTGATTGGTGAACCCAATACCTCAATCAAAACTTTGTTAAGTTAATCTTAGTGAATTGGTTAATAAAAAGGTTTTTATTAAAGCTTATGATACGAAGTTGTATGCATGCTTCTTCGTACATATTTTTAATTATACACATAAAAAACTAGTACCTTTAAAATTAAGTTAATGCCATCTAATTAAAAGAACACTTGAAGTTGTGATTTACGTCATGTGAGAGCTTGGACTAGATTGCAATGGAAAGGTAAATTCATACTTTCATTACTAGCAGATCAACTGATGTAATAGATGTTAGACCCGTTCCCCGGGTAGTGGGACCCCACCCTAGATGAAAGTTGACCCGAGCCTAAGTATGGTTGACTAAGGATATATGGTTTTCTGATGAGGCCTAGATGCGGCGCATCTAGGAAGTGACATGCGGCGCATTGTAAAAGGGAAAGTAAAACCGACTTATTATAGTCCATGCGCCGTATTGGAGAAATAGATACGGCGTATTCAAGGGGTAGCATGGATGCGGCGCATCTAAAAGATAGATGCGGCGCATCGACCTTAAATAAGCAGAATGGACAGAATTGCCCTTGTAGCTAGAAACTTCCCTATTATTCTATAAGATACCACACTCTCCTGTAAAAGAGAGTGTGTTTCTGTGGTGTTCGAACCAAAGGAGAAAGAATGGAGAAGATGATGAGATGATGATGGTTTAGTGGTGATAATCCAAGAATGAAGCCTATAGCTTGTCCTAGCATGGTTATCAAGTAAGTAATGATGCTTAATTAGTGTTTAATTGATGATTAAGAATCTAGGGTTTGTGAACCCTAATTTGGGATTAAAGGGTAAATGGTGTTTTAAGATAATTAAGAATTAATGATGATTATGTGATGAGTTTTTAATGGGTTTAAGTGGGTAAATGATGGGATTGATTATCATATAATCAATCTATGATTATATGATAATTAGAAGTGTTTAGAGGTTAGTTATGGTGGTGTTAACCATGATTATGGCTAATGATTATGTATTATATGTTATGATGATAATGGTTTAGGATGTAATGAGGATGATGATGATAAAGATGAAGATGTGAAGATGATGTTAGTGATAGTTTTGGCTTGGACTCAAGGTAAGTAAACCGGCTATAAAATGATGTTATGATGACTTCTATGCATTATGTGTCTAGATGATCATTTGTGCTAAGATTAATGGATGTTTGTGTGATGTTGTCATGTGTTAGTAAGTGTAAGATAGTGATGGATTAGGCAAGGTTGGATTAAGGTATGTGTTTATGTTCGATGTATTGAAGGATTATAGGTTATGATGTGTAATGTGAGAATGAATTATAATGTTATGTTATACCCGCTTTACTTACTAAGCATTCGTGCTTACGGTTTAAGTGTTTAATATTTTGTAGGCGGAAGTATTGAGACGAAGGCTTGGATAAGGATTAGTGATGGATATGCGATTGGTAGAAGGAATTGGTAAGAGAAAGTAGAGCTAGGTAGAATACCGAGCTCAATGTCGAGTTTGTACCCCCGTTGGTCTTTTAATGATTTGTAATGTGTATTTAAGTGTCAAAGTGTATGTCAAGTATTGTGCAACGATTTGGAAGTCATTTGATGGGTCTAAGTATGTTTTATGTGTAAACAAGTAAAGTTAAAGGGGTGTTTGGATTAGGGTCTATTCGTACCATTTTGGAGTCAAACGGGTTAATTGTCGTGTATTCTAGTTTGATATGTTAAATGAATGATTTATGGGAAGTTTGGTGTTAAACGAAAGTGGTTTGTGGCGTAAATGGGTGTGTTAAGCTTCTGCAGGTTTTCCTGCTGATGTTCTGTGTAATTTGGTAGATGTGGCGTATCTAATATATAGATGCGGCGCATCAGAAGTTTAAGGTAGATACGGCGTATCTACTACATCAGTTGCAGCGTATCATAAGTTCTTGGAAATGCGGCGTATCATTTTAGGTGGATACGGCGCATGGGCTGATACGGCGTATCCCTCAAAGGGATGCGGCGTATCGTCAGTCAGAAGGATTGTCAGGTTGTGTTATAAAGTTCTATGTAAAATGTTTTGAAAGGTGTTCGAGTATAGGTCCTTGTAAAGTATTTTAAAAGGTTTAAATGTTATAAGTTGTGGTTATTTAAATGAAGAATTGTGTAAGTCCGGTAAAGTCAAACGTTTCCGCGTCAAAAGTCAAAGTTTTTGGTATAATCGGGCACGGGGCGTAACAAATTGGTATCAGAGCTTCGGTTTAAGTGAATTAGGTTTCCTTTAGGTTTCCTAGACTTAAACCACTCGTAGAAATGTTGGACGTAGGTGTAAGAAATGCGTAAGATAAACGCTTAAGTTATAAGAAGAATAGTGTGATATGTTATGTGGACCAAAGATTAATAAATGATGAATGTGCCTTATGTGCCAATGTGCATATGATGTAAGTCCAAGGAGGACTTGAAATGTTAAAGTGATTAATTAGCCGTACACCTTGGTCGGTGCCGGTGATTGGTTGTGATTTCATAAGTGTATGTTAGCCTAGTGGTAATGAAATGAGAAAAGGAATGGTATTCGGTATTAGAGACGGACTAATAAGTAAATCTAAATATTGATGTTTAAAGTATGGAACATTATAAATGTGCTAATCTATAACGTGAAAAGATAAGATAAGCTAAGGAACTAATGAAGTAGGGTTGGGCGGTACGAAAGGCAAAGAATGAGATTAATAAATGACGACATGTAATGATTATGACCCGTAAGATGTTAACAGGCTATAAATGGTCTTGTTATACATATACACGTCTAATGAATGACGTTAAGTTAGTATAGAGACGGGCTAAGGGTACGTAAGATAACGAGGATGAATGATATGATAGAACGTAATTGATGAAATCAAATGATATTGCTAAAATGCATAAATAACTAAGATAAGATAAGTCAAGGCATAAGAACAAGAACGAAATGAGTAAGCATAAGATTAAGGTATGGTCTTAAAATCATTACTATACGGCTACGGCGATTAGCTGTAATTATTAACAATGAATGCAAGTGTTGTAATTGGCGATATATGAAAAGTCTATAAGTAACAAAGTTGAGTAGACTAACATGTAATGAAAAAGGTGGAAATGATTAACGCGGGTTAAAGAATGTAAGCTAAAGTGAAAAGTGTAACAACGCAGAAAATGCATAGACAACCAAAACGTGCAAGAATAACGAATGATGCTAATGAACGAATGTAAGTTAACCTATGCAAGGTTCAAAAGTGAAAAGAGTCGGGTGGACTAAAGGGTAAAGAAAGAGGATGCAAATGACTAAAGCAAATTTAGAATGTGGGACAATAAAAACGCAGATGTGTGTAATTCTAATAAGCAAATTCATATGCACTATGAATTGCGTTCACAAAATAAAATGAATGGAATAATACGTGTGTGTTAAATGATTAATAGCTTGGATCCAATGTGATAATGTGAAAGAGATGGAGTTTGAATGATAATGATCCTTAGGGATGGATGTTAAATGTGGTATCCTTCGGGATGACCAGGTCAAGGAATGTAAAGAAATCCTTCGGGATGTGTTAAAGATCCTCCGGAATAAAACGTATTGCCTTCACCGGCAAAGATTGCCTACATCCTTGGCATGTGTAATATTCCCTCCGGGGAAAAAGTTAAAGTAAAATGGATCCAAGCTAGGAAATGAAAAGTTTAAATAATAAATGGAATGAAAATGAAAATGAAAAGTTAAAACGTGAAATAATAATAATGCGAGTGTTGTGTCGGAAGTGTATAAGTAGGATGGTTTATGGTTTCTTTATTTAAATGGATTGGGACGCCTTTTCATTTGAATAAAGAATTCGTAAATCACCGAACCATGAGTTTGTATTTCTTGATTTACATCGTTTGGGACGCCTCTCCATGTAAATGAGGAAGTACGAATGAGTGGACTTTTGTGTTCCCGACATGGCATGAGTAGAGAGGAAGGGTAGAAGAAGTAGTATAAGGGGGGTTAGAAGTCATAAGAAACTAGGATAGGTGGATAGACAATGAGTCGAATGACGACCCTAGGTGGGAAACGTCAAGTGAAGTATAGGACTTAGGTGTTTAAGTATGAGTTAAAACGATTAAAGTTTGAAACGATATGCTTGTTGCAATATGAATTGGAGCAAATGTGAGATAATGAATGCTAATAAACGCTAATATGGACTAAAAGCTCTATAAAACTTGAGAAGAAAAGTAAAGGCAACTGTAAAGTGTAGAAAAATGTCAATGAGTTAGTGGTAAGGTTGCGATAAAAGTAGAAAGTTAACGAATAACCGACTTATAAGAAGTAGAAAAAGGGTATGTAATGTTCAAGTGACACGCAGTCCTTGACGAAAAAGTTAAATAGAATTAGTTGAAAAGGTATGTGATAGACGTAGGAATGTTAAATGGCGTGTATTAGAGGCGATGATTATGTCTTGGGTGACATAAAGACTAAAAAGAAATGAAAGGAATGATAAGTTAAGTTGTGAGCTAGGGGTATAATGTATGTATAGTGGACTTAGAATTGTAAGATCATTTAGATCGTGCAATAAAAAGGGGGGATGAAGAATGGAAAATGTTAAGAATGGAGATAAGGTGAATTGGTTTTGGATAGTAATGAACGAGAGATTTCGGAGACGAAATCTAAATAAAGGGGGTAGAATTGTTAGACCCGTTCCCCGGGTAGTGGGACCCCACCCTAGATGAAAGTTGACCCGAGCCTAAGTATGGTTGACTAAGGATATATGGTTTTCTGATGAGGCCTAGATGCGGCGCATCTAGGAAGTGACATGCGGCGCATTGTAAAAGGGAAAGTAGAACCGACTTATTATAGTCCATGCGCCGTATTGGAGAAATAGATACGGCGTATTCAAGGGGTAGCATGGATGCGGCGCATCTAAAAGATAGATGCGGCGCATCGACCTTAAATAAGCAGAATGGACAGAATTGCCCTTGTAGCTAGAAACTTCCCTATTATTCTATAAGATACCACACTCTCCTGTAAAAGAGAGTGTGTTTCTGTGGTGTTCGAACCAAAGGAGAAAGAATGGAGAAGATGATGAGATGATGATGGTTTAGTGGTGATAATCCAAGAATGAAGCCTATAGCTTGTCCTAGCATGGTTATCAAGTAAGTAATGATGCTTAATTAGTGTTTAATTGATGATTAAGAATCTAGGGTTTGTGAACCCTAATTTGGGATTAAAGGGTAAATGGTGTTTTAAGATAATTAAGAATTAATGATGATTATGTGATGAGTTTTTAATGGGTTTAAGTGGGTAAATGATGGGATTGATTATCATATAATCAATCTATGATTATATGATAATTAGAAGTGTTTAGAGGTTAGTTATGGTGGTGTTAACCATGATTATGGCTAATGATTATGTATTATATGTTATGATGATAATGGTTTAGGATGTAATGAGGATGATGATGATAAAGATGAAGATGTGAAGATGATGTTAGTGATAGTTTTGGCTTGGACTCAAGGTAAGTAAACCGGCTATAAAATGATGTTATGATGACTTCTATGCATTATGTGTCTAGATGATCATTTGTGCTAAGATTAATGGATGTTTGTGTGATGTTGTCATGTGTTAGTAAGTGTAAGATAGTGATGGATTAGGCAAGGTTGGATTAAGGTATGTGTTTATGTTCGATGTATTGAAGGATTATAGGTTATGATGTGTAATGTGAGAATGAATTATAATGTTATGTTATACCCGCTTTACTTACTAAGCATTCGTGCTTACGGTTTAAGTGTTTAATATTTTGTAGGCGGAAGTATTGAGACGAAGGCTTGGATAAGGATTAGTGATGGATATGCGATTGGTAGAAGGAATTGGTAAGAGAAAGTAGAGCTAGGTAGAATACCGAGCTCAATGTCGAGTTTGTACCCCGTTGGTCTTTTAATGATTTGTAATGTGTATTTAAGTGTCAAAGTGTATGTCAAGTATTGTGCAACGATTTGGAAGTCATTTGATGGGTCTAAGTATGTTTTATGTGTAAACAAGTAAAGTTAAAGGGGTGTTTGGATTAGGGTCTATTCGTACCATTTTGGAGTCAAACGGGTTAATTGTCGTGTATTCTAGTTTGATATGTTAAATGAATGATTTATGGGAAGTTTGGTGTTAAACGAAAGTGGTTTGTGGCGTAAATGGGTGTGTTAAGCTTCTGCAGGTTTTCCTGCTGATGTTCTGTGTAATTTGGTAGATGTGGCGTATCTAATATATAGATGCGGCGCATCAGAAGTTTAAGGTAGATACGGCGTATCTACTACATCAGTTGCAGCGTATCATAAGTTCTTGGAAATGCGGCGTATCATTTTAGGTGGATACGGCGCATGGGCTGATACGGCGTATCCCTCAAAGGGATGCGGCGTATCGTCAGTCAGAAGGATTGTCAGGTTGTGTTATAAAGTTCTATGTAAAATGTTTTGAAAGGTGTTCGAGTATAGGTCCTTGTAAAGTATTTTAAAAGGTTTAAATGTTATAAGTTGTGGTTATTTAAATGAAGAATTGTGTAAGTCCGGTAAAGTCAAACGTTTCCGCGTCAAAAGTCAAAGTTTTTGGTATAAGCGGGCACGGGGCGTAACAATGGAACTATGTTAATTTGCAGTTCTTTAAATTAGACGACTTAATTGAGTTGTAAGTGAGAGCTTGGACTCAAGGCATAAGATGGGGATAAAACATACTTACATTGCAATATTGTTTGGCAATGTAAATCCCATAATGATCTAGGAATTGGAAATTGTTTGCCAATTATTGTTCGACAGATTACCTTATTTTATACTTTCATTACTAGTAGATCAACTGATTTAATGGAACTATGTTAATTTGGATCCTAGCTTCAAGAAAATTCTATGGTTCATATGAATATAAACCAATGGGTATTTAATTTTCTTAAAGATTATATTATCGAAAATACTAAAATTGAATTTTGTAAATTCTTTTAAATGTATTAATGCAACATTAAACCGTAAACGTAGGATATTCTTTTATTGGTAAATTGATCTACACCCGTATGGGTTTTTTTGGCTAGAGTCAACTTTACTAAAAGGATAAACCTAGTCTCCTTTCCATGAGAGAAGCATGAAACTTAATCCTATTCCTTTTCATGAATGAGAAAAGGTATGATAGAAAAATTAGAATTGTCTAAATTCTAAATACATAACTCATAGCAAACTTTAATAGTTCAGATTATTGCACATTTTATGAGTTATTAAATTAGAAGCTAGAACTAATTACCGCAAAATGGTAAAAGACAAACTAGTATATTTTATCTAGTTCATTTTGTTTTGACCATTGAAAAGTACTACATACAATTGTTGGAATGGTAGACCTATTAAGGAAGACATTGCATGCCCAATTTTTCAAGTTAATGGCATTAATGGATAGTCCATTATTTACATATTAGAATACACTCTTTTAATACCTAAGTAACTCTTATGTATGGGTGTCTTAAAGATGTAAAAAAGTAAATAGTACACTATTTGGTTTCACTGATTATGAAACAATTATAATGTTGTCAAATCTAGTGGGAGTATTGTGTGTATTACTGAATAAGGAATTATTGTAATGATATGTAATTCTGTGGGAGCTACAAACTTTGTCATCTTAGTAGTAATCCAGATTATCTCTAGAGTGTCTCAAGATAATTACTTTCAAATTGTAGACACTTATGTTTTTAAGGATAGTCATGTACGTTTCCTTACTAGACAATGAAGTGGTTCTACATCTACTAATTATACTAATATCTATGACACAATCATATTGATCACATAAACAAACGTGTGTCGTGTTGTTTATCTGCTAAATGATGTTGTTCCATGCACAAGTGGGAGAAATCTTTATTGTGTGCAAGGTACAACACATAGGAATATGATTTAAAGGATTCTCTTGACTGCAAGGTAAGAGACTAACGTTCTAACCCATCTAATCCAAGAAACACTTGATATTGCAATTTACGTTATATGAGAGCTTAGCTAGATTGCAATAACAAGGTAAAACTCCATGTTACATGAGACCGTATTTGGAAATTTTGCAGTTTCTAAATTAGACACTTAATTAGAACATGTGTCAATATGATAACAAGACTACTTCAATTTGAATATTTATGAATTCTTGGAATAACATAAATGAATGAAGTAATCTAATACTACTTCAATTTGGATATTTATGTATTCTTTGAATGACATAAAATAAATGAAGTGATAAATTAACTTGAAATTACTATTGAAACCAAGAAGTGGTGTTCATGATTACTTTAGTTATACATGTTTATGATTTCTTTGTAAAGTCGCAAACATAAAGTCTTTTAATTATTACAAGACTTATAATATAAAGTAAGACGTTAACTTGTTATGTCTTTTATTAAGACATATACATGAAGTCATTGAAAAATGACTTATAACGTATAGTGGGATTATAGCTGTTTATGTCGTCTTGATGAGACATAGACATGATGTGACTTGGTAAAAAAGTACTTGGGTTGTAAAGCATGCAATTGGCTTGAAAATTCTATTATACCATTAAGATGACTTAGTTGGTAAATAAATAAGCCGAAAGATGTATATTTATCTTACATATTGTTAAATTATCTTACACAATTAATTATAATGAAATACCACATGTTGATGGTATGTTTAATTAGGAGAATCAAATTCTTGCAGCGTTTGATTAAAGATAACTATATCTTATTTTCTTTCAAAAGTTATCAAGGTTAGAATATTGAGTATGGATTGGACATATTTAATAAGACTCCAATCTAGAAGATTAATAAGACATCATTAAATTATGGAATGTGATGAATCACATTAAGTCTTAAAATGAAATTCTGAATTTGTTAAACTTTTATTGAAGTAGATTATTAACAAAATAATGTCAGGAATTGTCATTGTGCTTTGTAATGTCCCAAAAAGAGAAAATTGTATTGTTGCTCTATTTGCTAAGTATTTATAGACAGTCTCTAAATTACAAAAAGCAAGTGGGAGTTTTATCTTTAAAAGATAAAATTACAAAATACATGATCTTCTAAAATACACTAGTAAATATCATAATGAGGCGAAACATGTAAATGTTAGACCTCAAAATGATGGAATTTTCATTCATAGATCTGCAAGAATATCTCAGATATTTGATTAAGGGCCCGTTTGGTATCCGGGTATCCCATGGTATAGAATCAAAGAAATGTTGAATCATATGTTTGGTATATGTTTGATTCTCTGACAATGGATATTGAATCATAGAATTAATTCCTACCCTTCCTAGTCGGTATGAACGAAAGATGCATATTTTCTTGGAGTGGTCCCACATTTTAACTAATGTCAGCCATATATTCAAAAACTTTTTCTTTTTAATATTTTTTTTTATCTTTCTTATTTATAATAAATAATAGTTTAAATATAATATTAATTTATAAAAATACATAAAATAAACTAATCACTCATTTATTTTCTCTCTCTTCATTTAATTCAAAATCTATAATTTTTCTCAAACCTTTCCCCAATCTTTCAAACCATTCCTAAATCCTAATACCATTTGTGAACCAAACACACCCTAATATGCTGAGTATTATGAGTTACATGATTATGGTAAACATGATAATCATTATGATGCAATACCAAATATTGAATTGGGTAAATTATTCATACTATGAATGTTAAGATGCTATCCATGAAGATAATCAATGTTTTGGAAACTTTGTTTATCTTGAACTCTATAGTTAGACTAGATAAGGGAGATGAGTTTCTTCAAAGAGAAGGAAAACCCTAGTGGTTTAATTCTTTATGGAAAAATCATATGGAAAATATTGTACGCATATTTAATGCATGTCTTGTGACAAGATTATTAATCACACTTAAGCAATTAACTGTGATTGAATATTCTATCCTAAGCACATTAAGTATATATAAAGATTATGATTGTCATACTTATTTTCATTAATATGAAAAATGACAATGGAATATCAAAACTCTTTCTTGAGTGATTACTTGAGCGAGGACGGTAAGTAATTGAAAGGATGTTAATACAAATATCGTCATAAAAACGTTATTTATATTTTACGATCTTTGCTTAATTTTGTTAATGACAATTACAAAATTTATCTTTAAGCAAAGCATAAATATAAGATGAAGTCTTTTACATTTATAGTGATAAGTCTTTTAAAACACATTTACACATTACAAGATTACTAGGAATAACTTTATATACATTTACATTTTTATTTCTTAAATTAGAAATATTTAAGATGACATCATGGCATGCATCATGAACATAATCTTAGAAAGATTTGTGAGATATCTTGTATAGATCTTCAAGGTAAAGAGTTAACATTTGAAGATATGAAAAGATTGTGCAAGATATGGAAAGATTTGAGAATCTCTTAGCTGTCCTGCACTAGCAGATCCAAACCAGTACAAGGGCGGATCCAATTTAAAGGATCCGCCAAATCCGCCAGTTGTTGATCAGCTTTGCCTATAAATAGCAAGCTGATCATTCAGGCACTTTTATCACTTACATAGAATAAATTATACGGGCAAATGGCACAAAAAGGTATCAAAGTTAGGGTCCATTTCCAATTAAGGTATTATGCTTTTTTTCTTGCATAAACAGGTACCCAACTTTTTTTTTTGCGGATTTGGGTTTTTCACTAACGATCGTTAACTCAGTTCGTTAGTAAGTTACATGTTTGGTCCTCGAATTCGTTAACTCAGTTCATGCAACATCCAAAAACAATTTCGAATTTTTTTTTTACATGTTTGGTCCTCGAATTCTTATACCCATTTCATGCAACATCCAAAAAAAAAAAAAATTCGAAAAATATTTAAAAAAAAATTATCAAAAAAATATTTTCTTAAAATATTTATATATTACTTTTTAAATTACTTTTTTTTTGAAAAATATTTGAAAAAAAAAATTAAAAAATATTTCGAAAAAATTAAAAAAAAATTCGAAAAAATTAAAAAAAATTTCGAAAAAATTAAAAATATTTTCAAAAGAATTAAAAAAATTTTCGAAAAAAAAAATTTCGAAAAAATTAAAAATATTTTCGAAAAAAATTAAAAATATTTTTCGAAAAAAATTTTTTTCAAAATTTTTTTTTAATTTTTTCGAAAATTTTTTTTTTCGAAATTTTTTTTAATTTTTTCGAAAATATTTTTAAATTTTTCGAAATTTTTTTTAACATTTTTGAAAATTTTTTTAATTTTTTCGAAAATATTTTTAATGTTTTCGAAAAATTTTTTTTTCGAAATTTTTTTTAATTTTTTCGAAAATATTTCTAATTTTTTCGAAAATTTTTTTTTTCGAAATTTTTTTTAATTTTTTTTTTAATTTTTTCGAATTTTTTTTTAATTTTTTCGAAATATTTATTTTTTAATTTTTTTTCAAATATTTTTCAAAAAAAAAGTAATTTAAAAAGTAATATATAAATATTTTAAGAAAATATTTTTTTGATAATTTTTTTTTTAAATATTTTTCGAATTTTTTTTTTTTTGGATGTTGCATGAAATTGGTATAAGAATTCGAGGACCAAACATGTAAAAAAAAATTCGAAATTGTTTTTGGATGTTGCATGAACTGAGTTAATGAATTCGAGGACCAAACATGTAACTTACTAACGAACTGAGTTAACGATCGTTAGTGAAAAACCCAAATCCGCCAAAAAAAAAAAAGTTGGGTACCTGTTTATGCAAGAAAAAAAGCATAATACCATAATTGGAAATGGACCCTAACTTTGATACCTTTTTGTGCCATTTGCCCTAAATTATACATACATTCATTTATACATTACTAACTCATATCATTCATCATTCTTAGTGATCTTCCTTTTTGTAGCAAAAGAGATCAAGCATCAATAAGCTTCAACATACTGTTGCAAGTCTTGTAAAGTAGAAACTGTGTGATTAGTTAGTGTTTACACATCATTGTTATACCTTTCATTCAGTAAAGTCCGGTTAGTGTTTTAGTCCTCAAAACACATAGAGTAAACGGGAGTAGTTGTACCCCTGTAAAGAACTCGACATTTAGCTTAGTGTCGGTAATTGTATAAGCGACGTCAGGTTGGTTCTTCCTTGAAGTAGAACCCGGTGTTTAGCTTAGTACCGGATAAAGTGTAAGCGACGTGTATAAAGGTTTTCTCCGCCGAGAAGGGTGTTTGTTTCTTAGTGAAGAAAAACTCTCGAGTTAGAGGCTCGAGAAGTGGAGTAGGGCAAGGAAGAGAGTCCTTGTAGCCGAACCACTATAAATCTCCGTGTTGTGGTTTGATTGTTCCTATCCTTACTTACTTTACTTATATTGTTTGTTTGTGAGTATTTACTTTGAAATCACGTTAAGTCACAAAGCGAATTAAATTTAAAACGGTAAAAACTATTCAACCCCCCTTCTAGTTTTCCACAATTGGCATCAGAGCTACGTTACTCAAGGTTTTCAAAATATATTGTATTTTAAAAACTTGAAACGATCAATGGATTTTGAAAACTTTAAAGAAGGGCAATCTATGCAAAGACCACCACTATTTGAACCAAATTGTTTCATATACTGGAAAAAACCGCTTTGAGACGTATGTGAAGTCAAAGGACATAGATCTATGGTATATTATAGTAGAAGGTGATTATAAACCTATATCAAATGTATTAGGTGGTCGGGATGAAGGTACTTCTCTTACTCGTCACAGTGATGAGCAAAAGAAGTTAATTGCCAAAAATAATGAAGCCAAAATGATGTTTTATAATGCCTTACCTAAGAAAGAATATGAAAGAGTTTTTATGTGTAAAACGGCTAAGGATATTTGGCAATCATTGATTATCTCTCATCAAGGGAACTCACAAGTCAAAGATAACAAAATTGATCTTTTTGTTCAACAATATGAACAATTTGTTATCTCTGAAGATGAGACCATTGATAGTGCTTTTGCTAGGTTTAATACTATAATTACTTCTCTTAAAGCACTTGATGAATCTTTTTCTAGCAAGAACTTTGTCAGAAAATTTCTTAGAGCACTTCATCCGAAGTGGAGAGCAAAGGTGACGGCTATTGAAGAATCCAAGGATCTTTCAAGCATGACACTGGACGAGTTCATAGGAAATCTAAAAGTTCACGAGATGGTGATGGAAAAAGACTCGAAAATTGTTAAAGGAAAAAAGGAGAAAATGAAGTCCATTTTCTTGAAAGCTAGGGTAGAATCGAGTGATGACGAAGAATCTTGTTCTAATAGCGAAGACGAAGAGTATGCCATGGCCGTAAGAGATTTCAAGAAGTTCTTTAGGAGATGAGGAAAGTTCGTAAGACCACCTCGTGAAGAAAAGAAATCCTTCCGGAAAGACCGTGATGATAGGAAAGGAAAGATAGATAGGAAGTGTTTTAGGTGCGGGGATTCTAGTCACTTAATAGGAGAATGTCCAAAGCCTCAAAAGAACAAATCTCAAAAAGCACTTGTTAGTGGAGCTTGGAGTGACAATGAAAGTGATGACGACGAGTTTAAGAACAACGAAGTTGCTCTCATGGCTAATGACACAGAAGAGGTACATTCTGACTCGTCATACTCCTTTATTGATGATGATACATTAGATATAGAATATAACAAACTGTGTGAAATCACCCTAAAAATCATAAGAAAAAATAAATTCTTAAAAACCAAAAAGGAATTTTTAGAAAATGAAATTCATTGATTAAAAGAGAAAGCCATAAGATTAGAAAAGGGTAAATGCATTAAAGAAACACGTGTTTTGTGTCAGGAACTAAAACTTGAAATAGAAACGCTAAAGTCCACACAGGAAAATCTCATCAAACAAAACTCCAAGTTCAAAAGGTTTGATAAACACATAAGTTGTGCTAATGACATAATGAGACTACAAAAAATACCTCATGGTAGTTTCAAACCAGATTTTATGAAAAATGGAAACTTAAGTGACTTTCATAATCAAACGGTAAAAGTAAAAGAAACTGTTCCAACTGAGTCAGACACCCACGGATCCGACGGATCCAAAATTTTGGATCCGCCAGGTATACCCAAGGGATCCGCAGGTACTGTTGATGAACAGAAAGGTCGTAATTCGGATCGTACTAAATTTGTTAAGGTCACTAGAAAACCTAGCACTAGTACAACTGTTAACAAACAAAAACCATCAGTCTCTATAGGAAAAGGTCAAGTTAGAAATGAGTATAGAGTTAAAACAGTTCAACAGACACCAAAAACTAGTTTTCCCAAACACCCCTTTCCAAAGAGTAACTTTAACTCACAACATCATTATCAAAATAATTGGAACCAAAACATGTCTAGAAATTTTCAAGGTCCCAACTTCATGCCATGGAACACTTGTCCACCATTTCCATACATGAACCATGATAATGTTATGTTTAACCCAAACGGACCCATGAGATATTGGGGACCAAACGCTTGAGTTTTTCTTGAACTTAGGTGTGCTTAAAAGTTGAGTTAGAACCAGATGAGTGGATTAAAGATAGTGGGTGTTCAAGACACATGACGGGGAACAAAAGCCTTTTCTCAACCTACCAAGTGTACGACGGAGGTAATGTCACATTCGGTAGCAAGCTTAAAAGTAAAATCATCGGCATGACTCTCTCACTATTGATGATGTTGCTCATGTAGATAACTTAGGTTTTAACTTGCTTAGTATTAGTCAACTATGCCGTAAAAAGTATAACGTCCTTTTTAGTGAAAATGGAAGTAAAATACTTAGAGACGGTATAACCGTAGGAAAAGGTGTTTTAAAGAATAACGTATACGTTATGAAATTAGATAAGACACCTAAAGACAAACTTTGTCTCACTTCTTTGGACGATAACTCAACTCTATGGCATCGACGCTTAGGTCACGCCAATATGAGGTTAATTCAATCCTTATCATCTAAGGAACTCGTTAGGAACCTACCCAAGTTGAAATATGACCAACACTTTTGTGATGCTTGCAAAATAGGAAAACAAGTTCATAATAGCTATAAGGCTAAAAACATGGTGTCTACATCTAGGTGTCTAGAATTGTTACATATGGATTTGTTTGGTCCATCCGTTATACAAAGTTACGGGGGAAACTTCTATACTTTGGTAATAGTAGATGATTACTCTAGGTATACATGGACCAAGTTTTTGAAAACTTAAAACGAAACATTTGATAAATTTGAAATCTTAAGTAAGAAAATTCAAAATCAAATAGGAAGTAACATAGTGTCAATAAGAACCGATCATGGTCGTGAATTTGATAACGAAATCCAATTCGGAGCTTTTTGTGATGCTAATGGCATAACACATAATTTCTCAGCTCCTCGAACTCCTTAATCTAACGGTGTAGTAGAACGCAAAAATAGGACAATTCAAGAAATGAGCAGAACTATGTTAAATGAACAAAACATACCTCAAAAGTTTTGGTGTCACGCTGTAGATACATCCACATATATCCTAAATCGAGTTCTAATTAGACCATTCTTGAAAAAGACTCCATATGAGTTATACAGAGGCAAAAAGCCTACTTTAGGATATTTTAGAGTATTTGGAAGCAAGTGCTTCATTTTAAACACAAAGGATTATCTCACCAAGTTCGACCCAAAGTCGTATGAAGGTGTATTTCTAGGATATTCACAAAATAGCAAAGCATATATAGTTTTGAACAAAGAAACCTCAAGAGTCGAGGAATCATTGAACGTAACATTCGACGAAAGTCCACCTCCCTCTAAGACATCACCTTTGGTAGATGATGACTTAGTTGAAAGTCACGAAAATATTGAAAGTGACAAAGAAGATGAACCGGTAAAAAGAGAAATAGTTAATATCAAAGAAACCAAAAGTCATCCATTAGAAAACGTCATAGGAAAAATCAATGAAAGAACATTAAGGTCTAAAGCTCAAAACGAAAGTAATTTCTTTTGTTTTGTTTCAACAATTGAACCTAAAAATGTTAATGAAGCCATAAAAGATGAATCTTGGGTCATTGCGATGCAAGAGGAATTAAATCAATTTGTTAGGAATGACGTTTGGACATTAGTCCCACAACCTAAAAATCAAACCATAATAGGTACAAAATGGGTTTTTAGAAACAAAATGGATGAAAATGGCGTAGTATCTAGAAACAAAGCTAGGCTAGTAGCATAAGGCTACAATCAACAAGAAGGTATAGATTACGATGAAACATTTGCACCCGTCGCTAGACTTGAGTCAATTAGGATACTACTTGCATATGCATGTGCACATGACTTTAAACTATTTCAAATGGATGTCAAAAGTGCATTTCTTAATGGTTTTATAAATGAGGAAGTGTATGTAGCACAACCTCCTGGCTTTGCCGATTTTGAAAAACCAAATCATGTCTACAAACTTAAGAAAGCTTTATACGGACTTAAGCAATCACCAAAAGCTTGGTATGATCGACTTAAGACTTTCCTAGTTGACCATAAGTATACCATGGGCCTAGTAGACAATACTCTTTTCACTAAAAAAAAGGGATCACATATTATCATAGTCTATATATATGTGGATGACATTATATTCGGTTCAACTTGTCAAGAGTTATGCGATGAATTTTCAAAAATCATGCATGATGAGTTTGAAATGAGTATGATGGGGGAACTTAACTTTTTCTTAGGTCTCCAAATAAAACAATTAGATGATGGGATATTCTTCAACCAATCTAAGTATATTAAGGATATGCTTAAAAATTTTGGTCTTGAAGATTTAAAACCTATGAAAATACCAATGTCTTCTGAGACCAAACTCACCAAGGATGACGAAAGTGAATCCGTAGATAGCACTAAATATAGGGGAATGATTGGTAGTTTACTTTATCTAACGGCTAGTAGACCAGACATTATGTTTAGTGTTTGTCTATGTGCACGCTTCCAAGAAGATCCCAAAATATCCCATCTTGAAGCCGTTAAACGGATCTTTAAATACATAAAAGGCACTAAACATTTAGGATTATGGTATCCCAAAGGAACGGGAATGGAAACCATAGTGTATGCCGACTCAGACCATGCCGGTGATTATGTTGATAGAAAAAGTACAAGCGGTATTTGTACTTTCGTAGGACATTGTCTCACCTCATGGTTTGCTAAGAAACAAACAACCCTCGCAATATCAACAACTGAAGCAGAGTACGTGTCAGCAGGAAAAGCTTGCCAACAAGCACTGTGGATGAAACAAGCTCTCATCGACTATGGAATTGAACTCAACGACATTCCCATTCTTTGCGACAACAAAGGAGCTATCGACCTCAACAAAAATCCAGTTCAACATGCTAGAACCAAACACATAGAAATACGACACCACTTCCTACGCGACAATGTTCAGAAGGGAAACATCTCAATCGAGAAAGTATCCTCAGAGGACAACATTGCCGACATTCTCACAAAACCCCTTAAGAGAGAACCTTTCAACTTTCTTAGACTTGGTTTAGGATTAATGGAACCTAGTGAGTAGATGAAATTGTAGCTTGAACCTTAGATTAGCCAAACACGACAAAAACCAAAACCTGAGTTTGGACCTGCGGATCCAAACGACAACAAGGGCGGAACCCTTGTTTTGGATCCGCCAGATCCGTGGCTCACTAAGTCAGTTTTTAGTTTATTAAAACAAACACCCTTCACTGTACATCACATTCCCCAAAAACATATATCCCACTGAAATTCGATCCCTATCACACAAAACTCAAAAATTAGGTCATATTCCACCACCAATCTGTGCTTAAATCATCTCTGTAAGTATCCTAATCATAATCTAATCCCTAATCTGAGTCTAGGATTTCTATTTGTTGCACAAACTCAAAACTTGGGGTTTGTGCATTTTTCTCATAAAATCATGAAGCATGTTCAATTAAATTACATAACAAATCATGTTTTCACTAGTTAGGAATCGGATATCATAATGCATTATCATAATTCATCAAACACCCCATGAGAAATTTTTACGTGTCAGCAGGATATCATAATGCATTATCATAATGCATTATCATAATTCATCAAACATCACTTGAATAATGTCTCTTGAATGCTAAAGGAAATACATAACTAATATGTACTTTCGGGTACATTCAAACGTAGCTACATTGAATTAGGAGCGTTTGGGTTATCTCACATTTTCATTATAAAACTTGCAAAAATAAATTTTCATCAAAGGGAGTTGAGATAACCGCACCTTCACATTGTCCCCATATAGGCACACACTAGAAATTAATATACGTATTTTCGATAGTTTTAACTAAATTATGAAATTTTTGTGTCTAGGACAATCATGCCTCCCGCAACATATTATAACCATAAGGATACCATCAAATACCTACCTCAACACCACAAAACCAAAGGTCTCTCCGAAGATCAAGTCAAAATCTTTAAGGCATTAGAAAAACGTTATGTTCACGAGGGTAGAACCGTAGACTCATCATTTTTAGAAGAAACCAATCTCCGTGAACAATTAGCCTCTATCCAATTTGATAGTCTTCTTGACATAGATGAACCCATCATTCCTAGGTTTGTACTTGAATTTTATGCTTCCGTAAGTCTTAGCTCAAACGACTTTGGATTTATGAGCATCCATTTCAAAGTAAACCAAAACCAATTCACTTTTCCTTTAAATCAATTCGGAGAAGTTTTAGGTATTCCACGTCAAGGAACTTCCTTCTATTTGGATAAATGGCCATTGTCCATCTTAGAGTCCAACCTTGGTCGTATTCATCCATATGACACACCCCTCACTTCCAAAGAAATCATCCGTGAACATCTCTTCAATCCTCGAAACAACCCAACTAGGACAAACCGAGGTAAACAAGTAAACCGAGATCCATTTGCCATAGAACTTAATGAACTTAAGCCTGAATTTAAGAAGCTAGAAGAAGTTTTGAGGGAAAACGTCATTAGCACCATAGGAAATAGGGACCATGTTAATGCAAGCCTCTGTTATATGATGTACTGTGTGTCTACCCACCAACAATTCAACTTAGCCTAATATATCGCCAAAAGAATGGCAGATATTCCAGTCCTAGGTACCACCGCCATGCCGTATGGGATGCTTCTTACCCGTCTGTTTAAGGCTTCTGCACTTATTCCTCAAAACACTAGTGGTTTCCTTCCTGACTACACCAAGATTCCACACACCTTTGTTCCTCTTAGTAATCATAGGGTTGTCGTAGCAAGAGGAAAACATGCTCATCCTCCTACCTCATCATCATCATCATCATCATCATCATCATCATCGGCTAGTGACGAAGATGGTTTACCCAACTCTAGAATTCCTCCACCTGAATACTTGAGTTAACTTCCTTCCATTGACAATGAATCCGAGGAGCATCGACAAACAAGGGGAATGATGAAGAATCTTGGCCATTGGATCATGAAGCTTCACAAGAAAATGAACAAGAAGTAAGGATTAGGGAGTGTTTGGGACAAGACATTTTAAAACAATGATGTGATAAACTTGTGTGTGTCTTAGGATATTTTGTTGGTATTTGACTTTTATGTGAACCAACATAATGTTTCAGGGTGATAACACTTGTTGTTATCAATTTTTCATGCTTAAGCCATCGTTTGGCTTAACCTCCTGTTATGGTAAGTTATTATCATCAGATTAATCTATGTGCAAACGTGTATTAGAACCTATGTTTTTAGTCTTATTCTATCACATATTAGTAGTTAGATATGTTTTATGAGGATTTTCGGTTTTTGAATGAGTAACGCAAAATATGACATATGTTCTGTTTAAATTAATACTTTTGTATGGCGGATCCCATATTTTGGATCCGCCTGTTGTATTCTTTGGCTCCGCCAGTCCTGAACCTGCGGATTTCGCGGAACCAAAATTTTGGTTCCGCCTTTGTTGTCGATTGTATCCGTCAGTTCTTACAGTAACTTTTTCAAAAATTCCCGACTAATCTCGATTCTTAGATAAGTAATTTTAGTTTTTAGGATCCTTTTACTGATCATTAGGATCATTAGAATGATTTAGAAACACTTAGTACCTTAAGAAATAGATTTCCCACCAAAATTTGAATATTCAAAATTTTGTCCAAGTTACCTTTCTCTAACACATAATGATCCCTTTAATTGGTTCCTTGGAATCCGTGAATCAATCACACTACATGATTTTGAGTCATCTTCTTTATATCTTCATGACAACTCCATTCCTATAGATTGACTTTCACAAAATGACAGACAACTTTATCTTGCTCTAAGTTTTTGGAAACCAACATCCCATTAAACATCAAATCCAAACACCAATTTCCATACACCTTAGGGGCTATAAATTAGAAACTTTAGATAGTCATAACACACACCTTCATCATCATCTTTAGGCATTAATCCTGCATTCATAAACAACCTTCTCACAATACACAAATCAAACAACTCCTACATGTCCAGACCACACAGAAGGACAGCCAGAATTAGTGTCAGACCATACTGGTTCATCAATCCAATCTCTAATGTGAACTTCCCTACTGTATCCACTACTACTACAACACCCATCATAACTCCTGTGGTTAACATACCTTCACCCATTTCAACTCAATCCTCAAGATCACCATCACCTACCATAACTCCAATAGGTAATACACCATCACCTACTCCATCTCAACCAAGATCACCATCACCTACAACAACACCAGTAGCTTCCTCACCACCACCCACATCATCTCAAGTAAGAAAATCATCATCACCTCCACAATCACCCAACTTGCAACCCCATGATTTACTTACCACACTCCAAACCATTGATGAATCAATGTGGCTCAATCAACCAAACACTCAAGGCAATGAGGAACTTGACTCAAACATAATGGACTCTGACTTACATGATACTAAGAACTTAGAATCCATTTGGCTTGCCTCCATCATATCTTCATCAAACCCAAACAATCCTCCGCAATAGGCATTTTTAGTCCCTTCCTAGTTTCCTTCTATAGGAACTTTTAGAAATTTTTAGGATATGTTTTGGTTGTTTTCTTTTTATGTTGTAATATAATGTTTTGTGACCTTTGTCACAAACAAATTTTCAATGAATGGATGTTATGTCTTTATGCTTGTAGGTGATCACTATGTGAAAACGTAGAGGGGGGGGGGTGAATACATTTACCGTTTTAAAACTTAAAACTTGTTGTATCAAATTTCCAATTTGGCTAGTTCTAATATGAAAGATGTTTGTTGTAGTTTATGACTACCAAGTTGTCACACAAGTATTATCAACTAATCACAACACAAGCAATCACATAATGCAAACATAAAAGTAAAGAGATAAGTAAAAGAAAGCGCAAACCAAACACGATGATTTATAGTGGTTCGGTCACGGAGCTCCTCTCCGCCCTACTCCACTCCCCGAGTACCCAACTCGAGAGTTACTTCACTAGATCAACAAGCTCCCTTTCTTAGGCGGAGAAAACCTTTACACGTCGCTTACTTCCTTTTCCGGTACTAAGCTAAACACCGAGTTCTTTACAAGGGTACAACCACTCCCGACACTCTTTGTGTTTTGAGGACTAAAACACTAACCACACTCACTGATACAAATGATGTTTACAATGATCCATGACATATATGTTCAATGGATATAAATGACTAATCTATATGAACTTCTTGAATAAGAAGTCTTCAATCATTGAGGATGTCAAGTACTCTTGAATCTTCATATGTTGGAATGCTATGGTGGATAATGACTTCAAGATCTTCTAACCTTCTTGGTGGATCAGGAAGTATGCTATGGATGATGTCTCATGATCTTGAGCTTGCTTCACAGGATCATTAACAATGTATGCTTACAACATGATGAAAGTTAGTAACATTATGATCATTATGTAAAGGGTGATTAATGTATGAATCTACATGGTTTGCTACTGATCTAAGTGTGTGAAATGAGTGAAGGAATGTGTGTTCTTATATCTTGATGCTATGGGTAAAACTATGGGCTTCTATTTATAGCCAACAAGAATTATGCCCGGCGGATCTGGCGGATCCCATAAATTGGATCCGTCCTTTATACCAATTGGATCCGCGGGTGTCAGACAGAAAATATTTTCACAAATCTTTCCATATCTTTCCATAATTTCATATCTAACAAATCTTTCCATATCTATCAAATCTTTCCATATCTACCAAATCTAATATCTTGCTTAAGAATCTTTCCAAAATCAATTCTTATAAAATCTATCCAAGATCTTTCTAAATCATATTTTGCTTAAGAATCTTTCCAAAATCAAATCTTATAAAATCTATCAAAGATCTTTCTAAATCTACAAGATTTGTCAATGATGTATGCCATGATGTCATGTATATATATTTCCATTTTAAGATTTAAAATGTAAATAATATAAATGTGTATATGTTTGTAACATGTATCCTAGTGATCATCTAAAATGAGGTTCTGAGTAGAATAATTAGCCTTTTTAAAATACTTAATTACCTAACCGTATTTTAAACATTCTAAATGGTTTGTTAAGGGTTTGATCATAATGCTACATAACAAACATGTACGAACCTATGTTGTATCATACGAGGACTTGAGAGGTGTTGAATGTATGTTGAGACAAGATATGATTACAAGTAACTTGTATATTTTACGCTATGTATCAAGTTACATGTTTGTCATCAACCAAAACAAACAAGATTGCTTGCACTAGCAATCTCCCCAACGAGACTGCTTGCACTAACACATTATTTGTCATAATATCTTGTTTTGCATGATCTAATAACATTCTTATATGGTTGTTTTGAGTTCTCATTATGATTAGACCGCTTATACTTAGGAGCATTTTTTGATAAGACACTTATTTTGACCTTTTTAAAGTCAAATGGGTTAAACTATCATGTTTGGTTGACCTATATATATGCATTTTGCTACTTGGTTGGATTGATTCACAACTAACATTTGTTTTGTAGCTTTTCTCAACCTTGATTCATATACATTGGTACCCTAGCAACGGGGAGTATAGATCAAGGGGGAATATATCATGTACTAACTCATCATTTTATAGCATTTCTCATCCTCGACACGTATACGTTGGTACCCTAGCAATGGGGAGTATACATGGAGGGGGAGCATATCATATTCTAATCATTTGTTTTGTAGGATTATGCATCTTAACCTTGGCACTCCAATTAGGGGGAGTATTATCCAAGGGGGAGCTTTTAAAGTTCTCAAAATCATTGAAACAATCTTGATACTCCAATTTAGAGGGAGTAATAACCAAGAATTGTTCACCACATTCCACTACGCGTATCTTCTTTTTGTTTCGACAAAAAGGGGGAGATAGGATTAAGTTTCATACATAGTTTCATACATACTGTTAACATCACAGTACATGTTTTTATACTTAAAATTGGTTTCAATACTTGCATAAAACCAACTTAATCTATATTTTTAAAAGACTCATACTTTATTTATTTCATTGCTTAAAAATACACTTTATGTTTTGTCATCAACAAAAAAGGGGAGATTGTTAAAACAAATATCGTCATAAAAACGTTATTTATATTTTACGATCTTTGCTTAATTTTGTTAATGACAATTACAAAGTTTACCTTTAAGCAAAACATAAATATAAGATTAAGTCTTTTACATTTATAGTGATAAGTCTTTTAAAACACATTTACACATTACAAGATTACTAGGAATAACTTTATATACATTTACATTTTTATTTCTTAAATTAGAAATATTTAGGATGACATCATGACATGCATCATGAACATAATCTTAGAAAGATTTGTGAGATATCTTGTATAGATCTTCAAGAAAAAGAGTTGACATTTGAAGATATGGAAAGATTGTGCAAGATATGGAAAGATTTGAGAATCTCTTAGCGGTCCTGCACTAGCTGATCCAAACCAGTACAAGGGCAGATCCAATTTAAGGGATCCGCCAAATCCGCCAGTTGTTGATCAGCTTTGCCTATAAATAGCAAGCTGATCATTCAGGCACTTTTATCACTTTCATAGCATAAATTATACATACATTCATTTACTAGCTTCATGACCCGGCCGATGGCCGGGTACGCTTCATTCAATTGTTTTACGTGATTATTTTTATGATAATGAAATATTGATAATCGGAATATTATGTTTAACAAAAATAACTTCAATGACTTTATTAATAGATTATATTTAGGGATAATTACCAAAATAGCCCAAACACAAATGGGCGGTTCTCTATCTAACCCGAAATCCGAAAATAATTGTGTTGCCCAGGGCAACTGGCATTTTTTGGGGCAACCGAAGAATTTCCAGTGTATTTTTTGGGCAACAATCGCCCTTTTTTGGGCAACTGGGGGCATTGCCCAGGGCAACCGGGGTAGAAATATCCCATTTGGGTTTTGGGCTATTTTAGTAATTATCCCTTATATTTACTCATAATTGATCCTTATATACGACTCCATAGATGCGCGTGATGTGTCGTTGCGGTTTAGCAGTTTTAATGCCTACTCAAGTTTTAAATTTATATTTAGCCGACTTATCAATAACACACACACTTAACGAGCAGTGTACCCGGTCAGTATGAAGATAATGGTAAGTAGAGTGTCGATCACTAAGAGTGGAACGTATTATCTCGTTATTCTAATCAGTATTTTAATATCCTAACGCAAGGGGGTTTCAGCCTGAGAGACTGGCACAGTTTTGTTTGCAATTAAATAATAAAATAAACAAATAGGCACGAATCAGCAAGTAGCACACACGTACACAGATAGATACTAGAGACAATAAGAGGGCTGTCCTTATGATTAAGTAGATTGTCACTTGTTTTATTGATAGCTTTATATGAAGTGTATGTAATTAACCCTTTCTCGTTGGTCCTATTCTTATCGGCGAGTAAACCCTTAATGACGACTTATGTCTAAAAGTTATTCCTAAGTGATCAATTTAGAAACAACCGTGGGAGCCACACCTTGTCCCGCAGTCGGGTGCCCGCAAGCCACTAATAAACACAGAGGTGGTCAATGCACTAATAAGTAGTAACCAAAGACATCAACATATAAACTTTAATTGATGGGAAAGCAAGTATTAAAGGGAGTGCAATCTTTCCGTTGTCACATTACACAAGCCACCAATCCTGATGAATTAAAGTTTGCTAAAACAATAAAACAAAACTACTTAATGAATTAAATACATGCAGCACCTTCTTACAGCTCTTGTATCTTAGATTTGGGTGTGTCTTGTGCTGCCTTCTTGACTGAATTCGTCCTTCTCTTCTGTTCGGTCTTTAGGTTTTCGAACTTCCGAATCTCCGAATCTCTTTAATGCGTCTGGTCTACGGGGTATTTATAGTTTGTGTCTGAGGAAAGATGCGGCGCATCTACTTAAGTAGATGCGGCGCATGTACTTAACTTCGCGTGGGGTCCAAGATTATAATATTCAGGAATATTCGTACACCGCCAGAAGATGCGGCGTAACTCTTTATTAGATGCGGCGCATGTCCTCTTGTATCTTGGATCGTATCTGGTGATATCTTGATAGAGATGCGGCGCATGTTGATAGTGAGATGCGGCGCATCTGGAGCAGAATTGACTTGATCTTGTCCATGTCAGTAGACTTCCACTTTATGTACGTTTTGCTCCATAATTAGTCCATAATCGCTAAGTTTCACCAAATGCTTGTTTTTACCTGAGAATTACAAAAGTAAACAATTAAGTATCAATCCTTATACATAATATAGCAAAACAAGTCAAATTAATAGGATAAATGATAGTAATAAAATGTACTTATTTGAGTTCATCAAATATCCCCCCACTTGAACTTTACTTGTCCCCAAGTAAACCTTAGATTAAATCTCATGAAAATGTATCCTAAAAGATGTTAGGATTTATTTTTATAGTTAAGCATGTGTTCGTTTATTTCATAATCACACAACTAAACACTTAACGAATTAGAAGTAAAATAAAATAAGTCGATAAAAGCAAATCTAATCGTTTAACTGTCCAGTCGCGACGAATATTCTATCATAGGCTTGGCAAGTATACACATCTCCACCACTAAAGCTAAGGAATAACAAGTCTAAAGCGGTAAAAAAGGGTTTTTAGGCTTAAGGGTTAATTATTCTCTTTTCTATCGATCTCAAATTCCAGAAAAGGCGACAAAATCACAAATACATGATCGAATCCACGAACACGATACTTGCAATTGCTCAAATCCTTAACTCGAATAGGCTAAAGATAGGTCCAAACTTCACCAATAATAATATATCAAAAAGGGCGACAAAATCATAAATACATAGCCGAATCCACGACTACGATACTTAAGATTGCTCAAATCCCTAATCTCAATAAATCAAAGGTTTGGTTGGATAAAGAACAATACAGGGTATGGATAACATTTGGGATATAAATTGGTGTAAAAAAATAAAAATAAACAAAACAAATAAATTAAAATCCTAAGTGTGGTTAATCACTATCCCAACCATCCCATGAATAAGACTCATATCATTGAATAACTCACGCTTTAACACTTGAAACACACGCTTTAGGTAGACACGAATTATACTCAACAAGATCTTAATCAAAGAATAAACCTTAATTGGCGTTCCCATAACTGCCAATTCCCATTCAATCCATAGATATAGTACAACAAATAGTGGTGATATCGACCACTTACATAACTTTACATCGTTGGCTTAAAACAGACTTCCAACTTTTCTTTCTTTTTCTTTTCTCATTTTTTCGATTTTTTTTTTTTTTTTTTTTTTTTTTTTTTTTTTTTTTTTTTTTAAACTTGAAACATAAACATAGATGTGTAAAATTTCACCACATCACTATAACTTTCTTTCCGGATAATTTTTATTCATACTTTTCATACTTTCAGAAATAACGCTAATAGTGAAAGTAGTAAACACACGAAAAATAAACTCAAAAATATACAATATTTACTTTCACTCCAATTTGCATTGTGCAATTTCCCGACCTAACCATAGATAATGAATTACGCACGCGAACACAGGTAATGTAAGGAAACACACTCTGCCTATAGCAATTAACCAACCACGGATTCTAATCTACAGGGTAGGCTAAGGTTTAAGGTGTAACGAAACATTTTAAACATAGGTGTAAGAAACGAAAGGAATGGCTCTGAATGTTTTTCTAGGGGTATCTTACTCTAAAAATGAGAGTAACAAAAGGGTTTATACGGGGGTTAACTAACCAGTGTAGTTAGCTAATATCACATAACACATAATAGGCTTTTTGGGTGTAATCCTAGAAATTTTACCAAGTTAGACAAGTCATTCCAATTAAATAAATAATACTCATTATGGTGGTCTCGAATAGTATACAAGCCAAGTTCTAAAGTTTACAAGTCACCGGCACACTCATAGATTTGTGAATTTTGAAAAATCACAATTTTTGAAAATAACGTCATGTGTGCAGCTATGCAACTTAGATCTTAAACAAAAACATGCTAAAAAATTTTTAAGTTTGATATATTAAGCACAATTTTAAGCATAATTTTTGAAAAAGTTTAGGACAAGTAAGTGTTAAGTGTTCTAATTCTCCTATCCCCCCACTTAAGTTAAACAACGTCCTCGTTGTTTGTATAAAAGGTTAAAAACTGGAAAATAAAGAATTAGAACGGAAAAACTCCCCTGAGATTTGCTCGGTATGATCCTCCATTTGTATATGAGCAAAAATCAACTTCTTTTGGATTAGAACGTTAAAGCTTCATACTTGATTTATCCACAGGAAATCCAGGAAACTATAATACCACCAACACTTTAAAACACACCTAAGATAAGAAAGGTACAACTTGCATAATACATTAGTAGTTAGGTAAAATAAAACTTAAAAAAAATTAAAACTGAAAATCATCAGGTCAGTCGATGCGCCGTATCTTATTGAAGAAGATACGCCGTATCGAGCCTGGAATAAATACGGATCAGAATAAAGATGCGCCGCATCCTTAACCAGGGATGCGCCGCATTAAAAATAAACTGATAAATAGTTTTAAAGTCGAAAATTAAAATGCAGAAAAATAAAATAAGATATGACCATTGCAGAGGATGCGTCGCATCTCAGGATTGAGATGCGCCGTATCTTCGTGCGGCCTGGACTGACTCGACTCAGAAAACAGAATAATAAAAGATAAATCCGGGTTGTCTCCCGGTAAGCACTTGTCTTTATTCCAGAGTCTTCAAGTTAGACTCACGTTCAGCACTTTAGTTGGTCCTTGTCACGGTCCATCCTTCTTCCTTCATCCGAAAGATTTTCCCGTATATCTCTGCGACGTTTTCCTCCGTTCGACTTAATCTAATATAACTCTTGGTCATCACAGCAGTATATTCTTCATCAGGACCCAAAGAATATTTGATGATTTTAAATTTTTCAGAAATAATCATGGGTGGCTCATTGTATGGAATCCCAAGTAGTTGACACTTTCTTTTGGTGAACTCTTCTTCGTCCTTGTCAACAAACTTAAAATAAGGATCCTTAATCAAATAGTCATCTAGTTCCTCAATCAATGACTCATTATTATTATCATCTTGAATCGCCTCCCATTCTCTTTCCAAGTCATATTGTAACCGTCGACTAAGCTTTGTGAAATCATCAAACTGTTTATGCACCCATTCCCAGAAAGTAGTATCCGATGTCCCCTTAAGTCCTTTCAAGCGTTCAATCCTGCCCTTTTCTTGTAAAGCCTCCGATTTTCGTGGGCAGTCTTCAACGTTATCGTACCACTCATAATCTTCAAAGGTTACATCCTTTCCAACTCTTTTCATCCCAATTATACTTCCCCCATTACAGGTTCCGTCACTTTTATAATCACAGGTTGGCCAAACACTACTCCCGTCTTTGAAAACGAAGGGTGTACAGGTATGATTAATGTGCTCAAATTCCCATGGTTTATCCCAAACCCATGGTACTTGGTCATTCCATTCATAGTACCAGGTGTTTTTGAAATCGTCATAAGTCTTAAATCCTGGTAGATCTCCAGTAAGCACATCATCGTCGACTTGAAGAAGGTAGTTAAATTCCTTGAACTGCTTGCACAAGGGTGTCTCATATTCTAACAAATCAATGTCAATTCTGAAAAGTTCTTCAATGCCCTCATTGATTGTTGAATCATGATGTGACAACCCATAATCGCTTTCTACTTCTTCGTCTTCTCCTCTCATCCAATATACCCATAATGCATCCTTAGTAGCTCGATCCATGCTCTTATGGTTATTAAACTTACTAGCTAACCATTCTGAAAAATCAACATCGTTAGGGTCATGGTTAACGTCAAAGCAAACCTTTCCAATCATATTCTTTTTTATCTCCATGAACTCGTTAAATTGCTTCTTAAAACTCCGAGTCAACCATGAAGTCATAATCTCCTTGACTTCGTTTGCAGGGGCAAATTCCGGACTACCATATTTGAGTTCTAACCAATCATTGAGGGAGAGGTCTATCAATCTTACTATTCTGCCATGAAATAGTAATTCCGCCAAAGCATAATTCATGTCATTATCCTGATAGTTCTCATCTAATCCCTTGTACCACTCGAAATAAGGCATGTAAGAGTTTTGGGTATTGTCTCCACTACAGTTGTTGTTGCTTGAGTCCATGTATGCAAGAGAGAATTTCCCATCATCCTCTTCGATAGTAGTCCAGTTCAATCCTTCTGCTTCAATCTTAGGCCATAAGAGCGACAATTCTTCTCCAGTGTACCTCACAAATACATCATAAGAGAATACCTCTTTGTCAATGTTGCATAAACGCATAAATTCCTTAAAAGCAGCTTCAAGAGGAGTCTCCCAAGAGAATAAGTCTGCATCGATCATGAGTACATTGAATGAATCTGAAAACAAGCATTCCTTAGCAAGATATCCGTTAACTGACATGTCTTCCATAGCAAAATCTGTCATCCAAGGTAAAATCATCAGTAGGATTTGTTCGCTAGGAGAGAAATTAATGAATATAGAAACGGATATAAGAATACAAATAGCTGATATCTGCAGACGATGCGCCGTATCCAAAAAGTTGGATACGCCGTATCTTAATACGTTAAAATTTAATCAGACTTTTATTCAGAAAATAGATACGCCGCTTTAAATTTATGAATGCGCCGTATCGAATTAATCAATCAAAAATCAATTTATCTAATTAAAATTAAATGCGTCGTATTAACGAAAGTTAATGCGCCGTATTTTCGTTACGTTTAAAAATAAAAGATTTTTGATTCAGTAAGATGCGCCGTATCGACGGAGATCGATACGCCGTATCTGTTTAATAATTCGCAAACTGTTTTTAATTAAAATAATAGATACGCCGTATCTTCAAAAGAAGATGCGTCGTATGGCGTTAATGTTTTAGAAAAAATTTTATCAAAAACAGATACGCCGTATCTGCAAAAGCAGATGCGTCGTATTACTTTATCGCTTAGAAAAATTTTTCTTGTTAAAAACAGATACGCCGTATCTTGGGGAAAAGATGCGTCGTATCGAATTAATTAAACGCGTTGTATATAAAAATTAAACGCAATACGCCGTATCTGAGAGATCAGATGCGCCGTATCGTTTGATTTAGCACAGTACAACGATAGCAGAACAGAAAAATACGAAAAATAAAAACAAAAAATTAAACACACAAACAAAAATAAACACACAAAAATAAAAGAAAACAATTAACACACAATACAACAAATATGCAAAATAGTACAATGATGCAATTAATCTAATAAAAAGAAAAATAACCTAATTAAAATACTAATCAAATTAACAGATAATAACAATTCACTCCCCGGCAGCGGCGCCAAAAACTTGATGCGCGTGATGTGTCGTTGCGGTTTAGCAGTTTTAATGCCTACTCAAGTTTTAAATTTATATTTAGCCGACTTATCAATAACACACACACTTAACGAGCAGTGTACCCGGTCAGTATGAAGATAATGGTAAGTAGAGTGTCGATCACTAAGAGTGGAACGTATTATCTCGTTATTCTAATCAGTATTTTAATATCCTAACGCAAGGGGGTTTCAGCCTGAGAGACTGGCACAGTTTTGTTTGCAATTAAATAATAAAATAAACAAATAGGCACGAATCAGCAAGTAGCACACACGTACACAGATAGATACTAGAGACAATAAGAGGGCTGTCCTTATGATTAAGTAGATTGTCACTTGTTTTATTGATAGCTTTATATGAAGTGTATGTAATTAACCCTTTCTCGTTGGTCCTATTCTTATCGGCGAGTAAACCCTTAATGACGACTTATGTCTAAAAGTTATTCCTAAGTGATCAATTTAGAAACAACCGTGGGAGCCACACCTTGTCCCGCAGTCGGGTGCCCGCAAGCCACTAATAAACACAGAGGTGGTCAATGCACTAATAAGTAGTAACCAAAGACATCAACATATAAACTTTAATTGATGGGAAAGCAAGTATTAAAGGGAGTGCAATCTTTCCGTTGTCACATTACACAAGCCACCAATCCTGATGAATTAAAGTTTGCTAAAACAATAAAACAAAACTACTTAATGAATTAAATACATGCAGCACCTTCTTACAGCTCTTGTATCTTAGATTTGGGTGTGTCTTGTGCTGCCTTCTTGACTGAATTCGTCCTTCTCTTCTGTTCGGTCTTTAGGTTTTCGAACTTCCGAATCTCCGAATCTCTTTAATGCGTCTGGTCTACGGGGTATTTATAGTTTGTGTCTGAGGAAAGATGCGGCGCATCTACTTAAGTAGATGCGGCGCATGTACTTAACTTCGCGTGGGGTCCAAGATTATAATATTCAGGAATATTCGTACACCGCCAGAAGATGCGGCGTAACTCTTTATTAGATGCGGCGCATGTCCTCTTGTATCTTGGATCGTATCTGGTGATATCTTGATAGAGATGCGGCGCATGTTGATAGTGAGATGCGGCGCATCTGGAGCAGAATTGACTTGATCTTGTCCATGTCAGTAGACTTCCACTTTATGTACGTTTTGCTCCATAATTAGTCCATAATCGCTAAGTTTCACCAAATGCTTGTTTTTACCTGAGAATTACAAAAGTAAACAATTAAGTATCAATCCTTATACATAATATAGCAAAACAAGTCAAATTAATAGGATAAATGATAGTAATAAAATGTACTTATTTGAGTTCATCAACGACTCCATATATAGCTCAAGGTAATTAATTGGGTAAAAGTTTCAAAAAAAATATTGATTAAGTTTGTACATTAATACCTAATATTAAAAATTGATAAAGTGGTTATGATTTCTCTATTATTAGTGCATATATTCCTAATATATAACTTCTAAGCATTACATATAATATCTACAACCTCTCAAAACAAACACACACAAAAACCACATAACTAAAAAACAGTTTCAGAAAATGTCGAGTAATACAAAAAGATGTGAATCCGTTGATTCAAGTTCATCAAAATCAGAACCGCAAAATGATGCTGGTAAGATTGTTAGTGTTGTAGACGGACCAGCAGAGCATCGTGAATCTGATCATGATCATGGCGCAGGTAAGGAAATCATTGAGGAAGAACCTTCATAAAAAACTAAAGGTAGCGTAAATGTAAAAATGTATTACAAAGATTTGCGATTTCTATATTTCCATTATGTCATATAACTATATTACAATCAGCATTTTTTCTCTTTTTTGATGTATTGAAACAGATGAAGCATGGTTAAATTATAAAGGCATTTGGCACAAGATTAGTAAGAATGAAAACGGCAGTTGGAATAACATGATGACTAAGGTAAAGAAGGCTGATGAAATGATCAAAGCACTTCGTGAAGCAGGACAGAACATAACAGATGATGTTGTTGTTGACCACAACGTTAGCGACTATGAAGACTGAGCTTAGTTATTATGTTTTATTATTTAATTTTAGTTTTTTAAATACTTCTCATTTTGAATATGTTGTTTTGGTTATTTGGGAATTGGTTTTGTGTTTCACTCGTGTAATAAATAGGATTTTATGCAGTTTTTGCATGCCATCGTTAAGTTTATATTAGTTCACATATTTAGCAAAGAGAAATGTTTATAAATAGCATTGTAAAAAGAATGACATAAGATTGTTATAATTAAACAAAATAATATTAAATTGAAATGTCTGTAAATAGGGGTGTTCAATAAATGGGTTGACCCGAAAAACCGACCGATCCAAATGACATTGGGTTAAATTGGTTTGGATTATTTGGGTTTGGTTCGGATTTTTGGGTGCACCCGAAATAATATACGGTTTTCTGGATCGGATTTGGGTTCAAAATTCCTCATTCGGTTTTCACCCGAATACCCGAACTTTAACAAAGAAACGTATAATCTATTTATATAAACTATACTTTTGTAACATAGAAACCATCAATCAAATATTTGGAATTGGGAAAATTTGCTAGGTTACTAAAAATTAAAGCTCTATTCTTTGAAGGTGGTTCTGTCACAACCAAAATCACGCACACAAATCACGCACTCTTTAATTATCAATGAATTCCTTCCCCTATAAAATGACATCCTCAAAATCTCAAATCACTACACTACCAACTATCAAAATTTTCGATAAGTGGGTTTTGGGTGTTGGTGTTATTGTTTCGATCTCAAGACTCAAGAGCTGTGGTATCGATCTCAAAGCTTCAATATGGTTATGGTATGTCTTTTACGGAACTATTCTTAATTTCAAAAGTTTACCATCTTTACTTTTTTCAAGTTTATCATTTCAATACTTATTTAGATCACTTCAAGTTTAACATCGATACGCTATTCACTATTTAGAGAAATGCACTATTTTTCTTTTATGTGTATGTTGTATAGTAGTAAGCATCCATTTTTTTATGCATATGTTTTTTACTCATGTTATTCGTCGCAATAGACTATTTGAATTATCAATTATGTTTTTTACTTATGTTATTCGTCGCAATAGATCATATGTTTTTAGATGTAACACTAAACATGGCCTATTCTGAACTATTGTCTTTTTTTAAATAACATAAACTATTTTCTTTTTTTGATGTAAATGTAGATCTCGTGAAAGAGGGTAGTGGTGTTGTTTGAGATGGAGCAATGAAACCTGTGAGAGATGGAGCAATAAGACTTGTTCAAGTTGGAGCAATAAGACCATTAATGGTTATTTTATTTTTAGTTTGTTACGTTTTCTTGTTATTTTGAGTATGAACAATTTCATGGTTTGGTTTGTTCTTCTGTTTCGAGCTCAGTTTGTTGTTTTGTTTGGATTTTATTTTGGTTGTTGGTTTTAACAATCTCATATGATGTATTGATGACTTTATTGCTGACTTTATGTTAATCAATAATCAGTTTCTGGATTATCTATTTATATTTGATTTGTTACAGCTTCGTAGTTCGAATTTTTATATTGCATTGTACAGTAGTAGTTTGAATGATAACTCACCTTTTATACATTTTATTCTTATCTGTATTGGAATATTAAACTAAATATTAGTATAAGGGGTATTAGAGTAAATAAGGCATAGTATATATTTTAGGGGTTAAATAAGACAATATCAAAGATATTAACCTCCATCAGAAGGAATCGACACCTCCAGGAGATGATGCACCGATTCAGAAAAGAGGCGCCAAAACTGATACATCAAAGGACATGACTGCTCAAGAAGGGTTGTGATGGTTAGAGGTGTCTTTTAGATTAGTATAAATAGATAGGATTGATTTCATTGTAAAACAACAATACAAAATTACAGAAATACAATTAGCAATTCTTGATTATTACTTGTTCTATCAATTTCGTTACTATTGATTGTCCAACAATCTGGTTTTATGGAGAACCGAACCAAATAAACCGATAACTTATTTGGTTGGATTGGTTTGGTTTTGAAAATTTTGGTTTGGGTATTGGGTGTTAAAAATTATTATTAAAAACCGAATAACCCAAACCGATTAAACCTATAAAACCGTAAACCGACCGAACGAACACCCCTATCTGTAAAATGATAAATTAAAATAAGACATAAAAAAAAACTTAACAAACTAAGATATTCAATAAAAGATTAACAATTAAATTTGGGTGATTTTTCTGGATCAAATGTTAAATGAACATTTTCATATTCTAAACCATCCAAATGTTCTTCGTCGGTGAGGTCTTCTTCTTCAACAATTTCGAGTTCTTCGTTGCTGAAGTGGTCTTCTTCCTCACCTTCAAAACCTTTCAACATTCATTGGATTGCAGCATTCTTCTTTTTTACCATTTTCATTTTCCTTTGCTTCAGATTGCTCTTTATCCAGACTCTCAGTTTTTTCTTTCTTGCTTTATCCTGCAGGTTTAAATACACCTGTGCAGGATGCAGCAAAGAGCTTGTTGCATCATCTTTTACTTCCCCATTGACTACAGTTTAAAATCAAGTATATATTTTTAATATTAGCGTAAAAAAAACAATTATTTAACTTTCAAAGAATAAATATATTGGTGTTTTATATACCTGTGCAGGACCCTACAGATTCTTTATTAACCGAATCATTCGATGATTCCCTTCGTTGCTTCCTGTTACATGAAGTATTATATTCAATTTATAAACTAACGTTTCTGGAAAATAAAAAAAAATGCATCATGAAAATGTTATACTTACTTGGGTGGGTTGGCTTCATCTGTAGCATCCTCAGCAGGTCGTTTAGGTATCTTCATCAGAGGAAACATGATTAATAGATTAGTAATTATAGTTTGTTTGTGAATTTGGATGTGTTAAATGGTGAAAAACCACGAATTATATAAGGCATTAGGAGTAAAATGAAAAGACATTCTATTAATTAAGGAAGTGATAAGGTTAGTTTTCCAATTTAAATCATTAAATCTGTACATATTAATCCTTGATGTGTTGAAAGTTGTTATGTTTTGATTGTAGCAAGCCAATCATTTCCTAAATAATGTTGTGATTTGTTGAAAAAAAATCGCCTAATTGGTTAATATGTGGATAATTTTTGAAAGTATTGAATGATTTTGTATCTTTTTATCCATATTATGATTATCATTTGTTTACAAAAATATATTAAAGTAAATATGTTTAAGAAATATGATGATGTAAATAAACATAATATAACAAATAATATGATAAGTATTTTAAATAAAAATAAAAGTGATAAGTATAACTAAAGCATTGTTACATGATAGACATTCACATACAATATAAAACTTGTTTGAATAAAACACAAAAGTGATAAGTTAAATACAAAATTTTTGTTAAATGATGGTTACTCATATACGATACAAAACTTCTTTGTACACGACGTTTGTTGTAGAGTCTGTGTATTCGCCGTCTTTGTCACAACAAATAACCTTCAAACCTTTTTTCGTCTTTACTCTCGAAACAGCAACATACAGTTGTCCATATGAGAATACCGCCTTTGGTAAAAATAGGCCGACTTGTGACAACGTTTGGCCTTGACTTTTGTTAATCGTCATACCAAAACAAACTTGAATAGGAAACTGTCTCCTGTTCAATTTGAATGGCATCTTGTTGTCCGTAGGTGTAATGATCATTCTAGGTATAGCACATATACAACCAAGTTTTCCACCTGATATTATCTTGCCTTCAATGATATTCGTTCCCATACGTTGGATTTGCAACCTTGTACCATTGCATAGTCCAGCCTTTTGATCGATATTGCGCATACACATGACAGGTGCACCAACTTTTAAAGTTATCCTGTGGTGTAGAAGTCCTGACATTTCTATGCTATTTAGAAATTCCGTAGTGTATACCTGTTCATCAAAAATTGTATCAGCATCAAGTACATTTACTGTATCGGAACTTTCGTAAACTTTCTCTGGGCCATCAATTAAAGACAGCATTCTATCATTAATAATGTTGACCATTTCGTGTGTTGGGGCAAGGATAGCTCGTTCTTGAAAATAAACAGGATCCCATAAGTTGGCGCCCAAATCAGGATATGTATGTTGAATAATGGAACCAACATGATCGTCCGAATTTGGAATCAACATATCCTCTGGAAATTTGACAACTGCCTCACCATCACTATTACCACCAATATTACCATTGCCTATATCTAAGATCCAATCAGCAAACTCTTGAATTTCTTTTCTTTCTGATTCTGCACAACCTAAACCCAACCTCATGTTGACAGTCAAATTTAGTACGGTGCATTCAGCCCACAGATATGAAGAGTTTATTGTGGCATGTACTACTTCTTGTCTGGATGCACCAGGTATAACCGGTAGAATCTGACGGAAATCGCCACCAAACACAACGACTTTACCACCAAAAACCTTATGAGAAGGCGCTGAAATATCTTCTCTGCATATGTCTCTCAAGGTTCTATCAAAGGCCTCAAAACAGTATCTACTCATCATAGGTGCCTCGTCCCAAATAATAAGCTTTGCCTGCCTTATCAAATCAGCAAGATCGCTATCTGCTGGTATGCTGCACATTGAATCCTCGACGACATTAATAGGGATAGCAAACCTTGAATGAGCAGTCCTTCCGCCTTCCAACAAAAGTGCAGCAATTCCACTTGATGCGACATTTAATACTATTTGACCTTGAGAACGTAATGCAGCGGACATTGTTTTGTACAGGTATGTCTTGCCAGTACCTCCGTACCCGTATACAAAGAACATGCCGCCTTTGTTGTGAACAGCAGAATCCATTACTTGTGAATATATTGCTTTCTGCTCGGTTGTCAAGCTACTGTACAATTGCTTATGTTGTTCTCTTAGTTCATCAACGTTGTACGCCAGCTCGTCGTATATCAATCGGTTATAGGAATCCATTGTGTGATCTTGATTAGGGTATGGCATGTTTTGAATATTCTTTAGACTTTTGTTGTTACACAAAAGCATGTGTTCAATATAAGTGAGGCATATGTTATACTTCTGAACATCTGAAAGCTCAAGACCTGCGTAAAATAATCAGTACATGGATTATGCATTAGTTTGCGTATGCTGTTACTAAAGTGTAACAAACGTAATAAATGTATAAGTTTTAGTTTTTGTTAAAAGCATGATATGTACAGATTGACAGTTGATGCAGTTGTACATTTGTGGGGAATGGTTTATAAGGATGAAGAATTCCTATAACTCAATACAGTTTGCAAAATAATTTACGATTTAGTTTTGTGTATTTTGTGAAATTTAAAAATAACAGTGCAATTGCAGAAGTCCTATCGTACATGAATGGAACATTTATATTGAATAACAAAAATAACATCTTACACAACATGGTTGAATATTATTTGAAAGTTACGATTTTAAATAAAGTACCTGGATCATTGCGTTTTTTTCGCTCTACACGATCAACGTCTGCAGCCAAAACATGCCACGTTTTCTCCCATACAATCTCTGGTCGAGACATGCTGTCGGTCATGATGAGCATAACAAAAAATGACCGCAGATAATCTCCCATTCCCCATAAACTCGCCTCCAATATACCATCGACGTACTCCTTGTCGTTCTCCAACAGACCACGAGCAAAGCAAGCATCCTTATACGTAGGATAAACAACACCATCGTGTGTCTTAAAATCAACCCAATCCTTAACACCTCTGATCTTGTTAAGCAAAATACGTAAATAGAAAAGCTCTCCCCAAGATGGTGGAACATGATGTATACGTCCAAGGCTTTCACCTCTTTGTCTGCGTTGCCATCTCAACTGATGAGGCGAAAAGTGTACCGCTTTTAAGGGGTCATTTAAGCCTTAAATCGTATTTATTTGATCAAATATTGCCCTAAATCGTTCCTTTTGTCATTTTAGGTACTTTTGAGGAGAAATCTGGAAAAGGAGGCATTTTGGACGTTTTTGGAGCATTAAAGTGAAGAAAACGGCAAAGTCTCAAGAATCGGCTAAAAGTTACTCTTGACGGCGTCACAATTACATGGGACGGCGTCATGCCTTGGCAAGAAAAGTTGGATGTGAAATTTACTCATGACGGGCCAGTGAAAATAGCATGTAAATTCTGACGGCGTCACGCTTTAACTTGATCGAGGGCGTCACGGCTTAAATCATAAGGGGACGGCGTCACGTTCATGATCCGACGGCGTCAAGCCTTGATAGGCCAGAATGGATTTTTGAAGAGCTAAAGAGGGACGGCGTCAAGAAGGTCACCCGGGAACCCTAAAAGCGGCGAGGTGACGGCGTCACAATGCATAAGGTGACGCCGTCAGATCCAAAAATCTATATATAGTTTTCTAATTTTTTGTCATAAAGGAGAGCTTAGTGTGTGGAATTTTGGGATAAAACCCTAAGACGATTTTAGCTACTTTTTCAGGGCTTTTTGCCTTGAGATCTTCCATGTTTCATTGAAAGATAAGTTATCAATTAATCATTCAATATGTCTATGTGTTGTTTGATTCTATCTTATTCTTGTCTTTTGTTTAACATGTTAGGCTAATTTTATCTTGTGTTTGCTTAGATCTAATGAAACCTAGCTATTGATTATTGATTGTTAGTGTGTTGTTAGTTGTATTGGATGATTGTTTATCTATGTTAGGCTTAAGAAAACTGGCTAACTTCCTATTCGGTAACTTGCTTGAACGTCTTAAGAAACATGAACCAAACGCGTACTAAAGGTTTTTATGGTTGTATTTAATGCATAAGCGAATTCTAGTGATCCCATGTTAGGAGCTTCCTAGCCGGCTCGACATAGGAGTGAAGTAGGAGCTTGTAGAGTTGGGGAAGTAAGTACGCCACCCCACGAATGGTATTAAGGAATACACCCGTCATCCACGCGACTAATACACACTAATTAACCGGTAAAAGATAGTTAGGGAGTAAGGAAATCTAAGTAAACACATTTCTCTACACATAAGTTTCTCACCACATTTCATTTTTGTTATTTTATTTTATTTGCATTCGTAGTAAATTGGGTTAGTTGACTAGCAACTAATTCCGCCCACTCTATCAAAACCGAGATTTTACTTGCTTTCATAAAAATATAAAAACATAAAAAGAATCTTCCTCAACCTTTAGACCTAATTAGAGTAGACTTTCATACCTAACGAACACTATTCCCTGTGGAGAACGATCAATCCCCCGTACTTACCACTACACTATACTACATCGGTCAGGTACACTGCCTGGTGGGGTTGTAAGCCTCTTGAGATCCCTCGAGAGGTAAAACCTGTTGTAAGGTTACAAAACCACGCATCAAGTTTTTGGCGCCGTTGCCGGGGAATAGTTATTGTTTAGGTTGAATTTTTATTTCTATTAGGTCTACTCACTAGATTCCTTTCTAGTGAGATTTTTATTTTCTTTTTCTAGGTTTTCTTTAGTCTATCTATTTTCTTCGTGTCTTTGTTCGTAACCATTACCGTCCGACATCATGGAAGATGGTAATATCCTTAACCCCCACAACCCACCACCACAACAACCACCACCACCTCCTAGAGCCCGTACTTTAGGAGAGTATTCCCGTCCTAGCCACCATGGCTATCGAAACACCATTGAGCTCACTCAAGGAGCCAATATCACACCCTTGCGATCCGACACCATCCGGTTGGTGCAAAGCGGATGCGCATTCCATGGACTTCGTTCTGAAGATCCTAATCAACATCTCAAGGACTTTCTTAAAATCGTTGATTCTATAGACCTTGATGTTGCCACTCGAGAGACGACCCGATTGCGTCTCTTCCAATTCTCTCTGCGGGACCAAGCTAGTCAGTGGCTAGAACGTCAACCCGCAGGATCCATCACCTCTTGGGATGATCTCACTACTCGTTTCCTTGCTCAGTTTTTCCCACCGGGGAGAACTACCAAGCTAAGGAAGGATATCTTGATGTTTGAACAACGTCGAGGCGAAACCCTCTACGGGGCATGGATTCGATTCAAGGACTTACTTCAAAAAGTCCCTCACCATGGCATAAATCTATGGCTTCAAATCCAAATCTTCTATGACCATGTTGATTACCACACCAAGCGTGCCATCGATCGAGCCGCCGGGGGCAGATTGCGCGACAAAAGCGCCAAGGAATCATGGGAGATCATTGATGAGCTTGCATCCGACGATGATGAATTGTGGCAAGTCTCCCACGACGTGCGCTCGGCAGTCAAGACATATTCATCACCCGATACAGCCAATCAAATCACTGAGGAAAGCGTTAGTGAACTTGAGAAAAGGGTTGCATATCTTATGGAAAAGCAAAAGAGACCCTTAAGTCCACAAAAAGTAACAGTTAACTCAGTCTCAAGCGTTAAGCAAACACCATTGTCCGAATCACCCTTTAGGGAAAATGCTAAACCCTTCCATAAGCACACTCAACCCAACTCACCACCTCAGGAACTTAGTCCAACATTCGAAGCCCGAATGAGAGAGTACATGTCGAAACACTCCGAACGGTTGGCTAAATTTGAAGAAGCCGTCTACAAACAGAAGGAGGAAATGGAAGAGAAGATGGCGGAGATGATGAGTCTTTTGAAAGAATACACAAATGCAAAAGCCCCTGAAAAAGTGTTGGTGCGGAATGACGCTGAAGTTCCCAACACTAAATTTGTCAAGGCCACCTCCGTCGTCCAAGAGGGCGGAAATGATGGAAGAGGGAAATCCATGACTATAGAAGTTAACAAAATTGACCTCATCCCCCTTAATAATGGAAACACCAATTCCTACAAATGCGATTCCGATAAGGGAGAGGAGGCGCCCTCTGAGGAGCGCCAATTGGTTGAGCCGCCAGTGTCACAACAAGTGAAGCATTACTTGAAGCACGAAATAAACAAGGAGACCATAAACGATTGGGTGAGAAACTATCGACGTACTCATCTACCCAACAAGGAGTCCAAGAAGGTGGAACCGGATGATAAATCTGACACATTACCCGGTGGGCAATTGTATGAATGCCTCATAGGACAAAAGTTAGTGGAAAAGCAGAAATTCCACGGGGTCTTTGAAATACCATGCAGCATTGGAAAACACAAGTATCTGGATGCGATAGCTGACCAAGGTTCCGACGTAAATTTGATGCCTTTATCCGTTTATGTTCAGTTAACCGATGAGTTGCCATCCATCACCCATACTAAACTCTCCTTTGCGAAACACTCTTATGAGTATCCGTTAGGAATTGCAGAAGATGTGTTGGTCAACGTTGCCGGATTCCTGTATCCGGTCGACTTCATGATCATTGAGAGAAATGATATGAATATGCCAATAATTCTTGGGGCACCCTTTCTCGCTACCACTAGAGCACAAATCAATTACGAAAATAGCACCATCCAAATGAAGAAGGGGAAGAAAACAATAAACTTCCCAACGATCCCACGACATATACGAGATGTTGCTCTGCAGAAGAAGATGGAGGCTAACCCCAATATAATCCGTGCTAATGTTCGAGAGAAAATTCTTGCATGGGAGGCAAGGATTAAGAGCTACATGGAGAATGAGATTAGAGAATGTAAAGGTGGAAATAACGACTATATTGAGGCTGATGAGCAAACCAATAACCCCGTTGAATTTACAAAAGGAGACTCAGTGCTCCTAAGGCATTCAGAAACAGAAGCACCTACTAATGAACCAAGTCCCTGGTGGTACGGACCATTCATAATTAAAAGTTTACACCAAGATGGGATAGTAAGCTTGACCAGCAAGGGAGGAGGTGAAGTGACCGCGAATGTCAAGCGATTGAGACACCACAACCCTGATAACAAGGATCATATCTATCAGGGGTACGTCATTATGAATGATGGAATCACGTAATGTACGTGACTTTGAGTCTAGCTACAAGACTCGTTAATAAAGAAAAGCGCTTCTTGGGAGGCAACCCAAGCTTTATTTGTTTTATTTGCTTTGTGTGTTTATTTATTTGTTTGTTTGATTTTATTTGTTTCCGTATGTGTGTTTAATTTTTATTATTATTGATTCATGTTCAAAACTAATTTGTGAAAATGCTTTATTTTGTTTTTAACTTCGTCTTAACTACATATAAAGGTATTTTACAAAAGATAAGTGTAAGGGAAATCTAAATCGGTTTACTAGAACACAAATTAACATGAATCGTAATAATAATAAATTAGCCTACATATTAGTGTTTGTTTGAGTCAAATGCTTGTATCGAGTCATAATGATGTTTTGCAGGATTTCCAGGAAGTAAGGTAAAGGTTTTTCCAGAAATTTTCCGGAAACTTAAAATGAAAACTTTTGTCAGGTCATTTCTGACGGCGTCAGGGGTTATAACCTGACGGCGTCAGATTTAATTTCCAGAAATTTTTGAAAGTTTTGTTTTTAAAAAGTTTTTATTAAATCTCCAACTTATAATCTCCAGGAATCTGCAAAATTATCATTCCACAAGCATTATATCCTTATATATAGATTTTATCCCGCCGATGTTATGCAGGTTTTCGTGTTTGTTTTCTCAGGTTTAACAGGTTATTTTGGACAAGGAGATGTTTTTGGAATCAAGCTTATGGCGATGCATTAGTCATGGAGCTTCAACATTCTCTTTGGAGGAAGATTTAACCGTGTAAATTCATTATCCATCGAGCGAATCAGGGGAGTATTTGATTTCATTCTTTTACTTTTTGCTTTTACATCTTATTATTTGAACATTGGGGACAATGTTCATCTTAAGTGTAAGGGGAGGGTAAAAGTACGATTTTAGAGAATACAATTACGCTTGATTTTTGTTTGTTTAATAGTAGATGTGTAATAAAACTGAGAGAAATACTTGTTAAGGTAATTTTAGTGCCAAATTTAAAATTTTTACAACATATAGGAGTGAAACTTTGATCTTAATGAGCGTCTCACGGATAGGAGTTATATAACTAGCACAAAAACCGTACCACTAAAAAATTTTCCACCCCAAATATGTGAGGTTCGCCCCTAGAATTGGTAGGAAAAGCATTTATGCTATGATGTGTGTACCGGTAGCACTTAGATTCTAGAACTTGCGTTAGGACCATTCCGAGGCCACAAGTGAGACTACATTCGTGTAGTTAGATTTACTACATGATAAGAGGCATTAGGATTAACCCATTGTTTTACACCTGTGTTTTTGTTATAATTATTTTGGCTACATTGGTCAAGTAATTCTCCCACACCCTTTGCGTTGTACTCATTTTTAGTACACGATACCCCTAGTACACCCCTCAGAGCCTATCTTTTCGTTTCGACCTTTAAGCATTTTACTTAAAGCAAGAATTTGTTACACCCCACTAAAATGTACACCCAAATCGCCTTAGCCTACCTTGTATGCACTCATCTTTAGTGCATTATTGTTACAACATTTGTTTAAACCCAAGTTAATTATCTAGTTGATTACATGGTTGCTAAGTCGAGTCATATCCTTGTACATATTGTTTTGGGACGATTGAGACTCATGGGTAAAGTACTAGTGTAATGGAGTAATGGGGAAGAACATCATTTATTACCCCCATATGTGCTAAATGTTTTAAAAGTACTCCAAGTTTTTCGATTATCTTAATTCGAGTCATTAGAATAGTAATTTGTAAAGTTATGTAAAAGTTCAAGTGTAAGGGGATGCAATGCCCCTATGATGTATTATTTTGGATGGTAGGGCAAAAGTGTATGCAAAAAAAAAAAAAAAAAAAAAAAAAAAAAAAAAAAAAAAAAAAAAAATCGAAAAATAAAAAAAAATAAAAAAAAAAAAAAAAAAAAAAAAAAAAAATGAGAAAAAAAAAAAAAATAGAAAAAAACATACGGACTACCATCCCGTTTCATTTTATGTTTGTTTTATGTTTGTTTTTGTTTTTGTTATTTCATTTCATTAGCTTAGATCGAGTCGAGTCTTGGCTTAGCAACATTGTATAGTACATGTAATTGATCAAGATCTTTAACTAGCCACCAATAAAATATCCCGTATCCAACAAAACCGTGTTTTCCTTTTCCCTACACCTAACGTTATAACCCATTTAAAAGCCCTCTTTGATAGTTTATCTTAGGTGCTTACGCCTAGTGGAGGAGGTTTTCGATCCTTTCCCAAGCCTATGGTAATCTATTTGCTATGACAGGTAGTGAGAGATATTTTCCGTTTTCATTTATGAGATTTATTTTGATGACACTTGAGAGATGTGAGTATCTAAACACTACTTGTGAGGTGCTAGTTTGTAATCTCCGTGCTTATTATGATTAAAGTGGAACGATTATTTGTTGTAATTACTTTTATGTTTGCATTAAATGACCCCTAACTTATATTTTGATTAGAATAAAAGCGCATTTGCTTGAGGACAAGCAAATCTCAAGTGTAAGGGTATTTGATGAGGCGAAAAGTGTACCGCTTTTAAGGGGTCATTTAAGCCTTAAATCGTATTTATTTGATCAAATATTGCCCTAAATCGTTCCTTTTGTCATTTTAGGTACTTTTGAGGAGAAATCTGGAAAAGGAGGCATTTTGGACGTTTTTGGAGCATTAAAGTGAAGAAAACGGCAAAGTCTCAAGAATCGGCTAAAAGTTACTCTTGACGGCGTCACAATTAACATGGGACGGCGTCATGCCTTGGCAAGAAAAGTTGGATGTGAAATTTACTCATGACGGGCCAGTGAAAATAGCATGTAAATTCTGACGGCGTCACGCTTTAACTTGATCGAGGGCGTCACGGCTTAAATCATAAGGGGACGGCGTCACGTTCATGATCCGACGGCGTCAAGCCTTGATAGGCCAGAATGGATTTTTGAAGAGCTAAAGAGGGACGGCGTCAAGAAGGTCACCCGGGAACCCTAAAAGCGGCGAGGTGACGGCGTCACAATGCATAAGGTGACGCCGTCAGATCCAAAAATCTATATATAGTTTTCTAATTTTTTGTCATAAAGGAGAGCTTAGTGTGTGGAATTTTGGGATAAAACCCTAAGACGATTTTAGCTACTTTTTCAGGGCTTTTTGCCTTGAGATCTTCCATGTTTCATTGAAAGATAAGTTATCAATTAATCATTCAATATGTCTATGTGTTGTTTGATTCTATCTTATTCTTGTCTTTTGTTTAACATGTTAGGCTAATTTTATCTTGTGTTTGCTTAGATCTAATGAAACCTAGCTATTGATTATTGATTGTTAGTGTGTTGTTAGTTGTATTGGATGATTGTTTATCTATGTTAGGCTTAAGAAAACTGGCTAACTTCCTATTCGGTAACTTGCTTGAACGTCTTAAGAAACATGAACCAAACGCGTACTAAAGGTTTTTATGGTTGTATTTAATGCACAAGCGAATTCTAGTGATCCCATGTTAGGAGCTTCCTAGCCGGCTCGACATAGGAGTGAAGTAGGAGCTTGTAGAGTTGGGGAAGTAAGTACGCCACCCCACGAATGGTATTAAGGAATACACCCGTCATCCACGCGACTAATACACACTAATTAACCGGTAAAAGATAGTTAGGGAGTAAGGAAATCTAAGTAAACACATTTCTCTACACATAAGTTTCTCACCACATTTCATTTTTGTTATTTTATTTTATTTGCATTCGTAGTAAATTGGGTTAGTTGACTAGCAACTAATTCCGCCCACTCTATCAAAACCGAGATTTTACTTGCTTTCATAAAAATATAAAAACATAAAAAGAATCTTCCTCAACCCTTAGACCTAATTAGAATAGCCTTTCATACCTAACGAACACTATTCCCTGTGGAGAACGATCAATCCCCCGTACTTACCACTACACTATACTACATCGGTCAGGTACACTGCCTGGTGGGGTTGTAAGCCTTTTGAGATCCCTCGAGAGGTAAAACCTGTTGTAAGGTTACAAAACCACGCATCAGTTGCCATCTCAACTCTTGAGGTTTCCAAACATAATATTTAGGAAATTCTACATAAAAAAGAGTTTGGGCAAACGTATCGGTCCGGTTTGTTTCCATCCACGCCAGGAACTTGTTCTCGTTGGCTGATGCCTTTTCAAGTTGGTAATCAATACTTTCAGCGGGATCAAACACCACAGACTGTTCGTTCTCCAAATGAAATGGTAGTCGCTCTACAGCTGGAAACCTGTAATGAATGTCATAGCCAAAAATACGCCAATCCGCTTCACATGCAGATAAATAACGACAATCATAGAAGTCTTTAATCTCGTCAGCCTCTTCGTCCTCTAAACCAACCGTCACCCTATCAGGTCCTTTGTTTATGTACTTGAATAAATATTTGATAGAACCAATCTGATTGCAATATTCAACGTTTATGTGAGACTGGTATCGTCTAAGCAAACCTGGATTGTAAGGCACAACGTAACCGTTATGCAAATCAACACCACTTTTTTTGATGGTTGAACCATCATTCCTCCTTTTATACTTTGCATAACCGTTCTCATCAATTGTTGTGGTTTCATTAAACTGAATAGGGAAACCCTTTGTGCATTTGAAATCAACGGTGCAAGGACATGTTGGATGCTCGGCTCCACAAGGACCATGAATCATGTGATCAGTCACAATCTGATACAACTCAGGGTCTTCATTCTTGTCAGGAATTTCGGCTGATATAAGCTGATCAATCCGCCCAGGTGTGGTTAGCTTATCCTCAGCTTCAAGCCAAAGTAATATATGACAATGTGGGAGTCCTCTCTTTTGAAACTCAACCGTGTAAACAACTGTAATAATTAGATAAAAAAAATAAAGTCAGAACATCAGTAACTGATAAGGCTGATCCCTTTCAATTTTTTTATTAATTGAATATAACAAATTCAATTAACATATGGTGTCAATAACTTACGTGCTTTAACACGTCCAAATGTACGCTTCTCCCTGAATTCTTTTATGAGGGTGTCTAGTTTGATTTTGAATACCCTTGTTGTTGCATCAGGCCTGTCCTCAGATTTCATACCCTTTGTCTCCATCATTCGTGCAATCTCGGGCCAATTAGGATTACATGTAAATGTAATAAATAAGTCGGGGTATCCACATGACTTACAAATTGTCATGGCATCCAAATAGTTCTGCATCATATACCTAGGACTGCCAGTGAATGACGATGGCAAAATAATTTTCTTACCCCTTAATATAACCCCAGAATCTCCATTTCCTGCCAAGGCTGCCAATTTTGCGTACGTTTCAGTTCTTAACTCCTTATTTTTGTTTCTTATAAACAACATGCGTTCAGCCTCAACCATTGTGTATCCGTCCACAAGAAACTGCTGAAACAATCTCCTACCATTTAGTATCAAGGAATATTCTTTTTTCCTGTCTTGAATTCTGTATGCGAACCACTCCCTCATTGATACGCGTTTCTTCTTGTCATCTGGCGTCGCATCCGTAACGTCCGCGTGGTAAATATCAGTTCTGTATCCGTCTTCGGCGTAACGAAAAAGCAAGGGATATTGAAGTGGGAGGTATGAGACATGCAACTCACTTATTCTTTTAAGATTGCCATCTTGTTTGTGCAAAATAATATCTCTACTATTTGTGGTAGAGTCAAAATCACCGACTATTAAGGCGGCAACCTCAGATGAAGTTGGTAGGTTATATTGCCTACCATCGCGCGGCCTTGCACCAATAAGCTTAAGCTTATACTGCTTGTCATCACGTGCCGATGAAATTCGTTCCCCAGCCATTCGAAACTTGGCAAGCAACGGATTATTTCCATCAAGCATGTCACGTAAATCACAGCTTAGCTGGTAGTCAAGTTTATTTGTACTTGATGATGTTGACGCATCGTTGCTGCATAAGAAAGTAAAATCATATGTTAAACAAACATAGAATGAAAGAGCTAGTTAAAAACTCTAATCAATTTAAAAAGTACAAATGAATTATATTTTCAATGAGTCAGAATATATAAAATGTTAATTTGAGTTACAAACCTGACAGCGTTTATCCTGTTGCGAATCTCATTAGCGGTATCGAAAATGTATAGCTGCGAAAATTTTGGAGGCTTTCCTTTTTCAGGCAGCAAAGTACCAATTTTATGTAAATTCTGTCCTTGTATCCGGTAACAATATGGACCGCGACCAACATTAACAGACTTATCTTGTTTACCGCCCATGGAGGTGAATGCAAACATAGAATTGTAACGCCTAATATTATCAATAAATGAGGAACTCCTAGGGTGTTCTTTGTTCATAAGTTGCTTCAAAAGTCTTGGTGGATCTTTAAGTCCTACAGGCAGCTTAACCTTTCCCCTTCCACAACAAAGAGAAAATGCATCTTTAACACAATTTCCATCCCCACGTATACTCTCATGATACCACAACATTGCACCGCATTCTGCACATTCTACATTTGGATCTCCATGATCAATGTAATCTGTAATTGCAAACGTTATATGTAATAGGTTATATTACAAATTGCATATACTTTGTAAAGATTTGTAACAATAATTTATATATGTGGTGATGTAAATATTATGCATACCAGCACATATACCATGCAATCGACGTGATTCTGATGCGGAATCATCTTCCATATCATATTCTGCGAAATTAATGCGACGTGAACTTTTACGAACGCCCATTTTACCTTTTAATGGTCGCCTATCAGCAGCCATCGTAGAACACTGTCCATTTGATCGCTGGTTTTTATTAGATGAGCTTGCTCCTGTTAATAATATAATAAGTATATTAAATCAATTTTGTTGATAGACAAAAAAAAACTTAAGATGATAATTATAACTTACCTAAAGTAAAGTTCACAGGACTGGGAGTGACAAAATGTGTTCTTTGGTTACTCATATTACCTGAATTTAAATAACATTAATGACATTTTAAAACATAATTCAATTACAAAAAAGGATAGTGAAAAATATTTGATATATCTTATTTGACAGAGATACCTTTTCTTATATTTGGGACAGCTGAGTTTCTTGTCGTGGAAGCATCAACTACTGTAGACTTAGGTGTCCTGGAACGAAGATTCATATGGTGTTGTGATGGCGTTGTTAGTGTGTTTGTAACGCTGGGTGTCCGTGGAGTTTGAATATTCACCGACTTAGGTGTCCTAGAGCGAAGATTAATATGGTGTTGAGATGGCGTTGATAATGTGTTTGTAACGTGAGAGGTCCGTGGGGTTTGAATATTCACCGACTTAGGTGTCCTGGACCGAAGATTCATATGGTGTAGAGATGGTGTTGTTAATGTTTTTGTAAGGTTAGGGGTACGTTGAGTTTCAATATTCATAAAATTGACAGCTGAAAATATTATTAAAAAAAATATGTTAATCCTATATTAAATAATGTCATCTATAGTTGCTGTATACAATTGGAAAAGCAACAATATGTAATCGTGAAGATGTGTCATACGTGTTGAAATGTTACATATTCGTTGACGTGCCTTTGGTCTAGATGTCACCGTTGACAGTCCACTTGATGAGCCACTACCATAAGTATTAGTATGCTTTTGCGTTGACATTGGTGTTTCTGTTCTCGATCCTGAAACAAAATTCAGTTACATGAAAAAAAAATTGATGACAAATAGAACTAACATGTTAATTAAGGAGTTGGAAGCGTGTTTAACTAACTAATAAACTCACTCTTTTCTGTATTGTTTAATCTTGTTGTTACAACACTTGTATTGGCTTGTAACACATTGTTTGGGTTCACATTAAAACACGACGTAGGCAGAAGGATATCGGAAGTTTGACCGTTCGATGTTGGGGCATTCGCTAAAAATGAGGACGATGTCGCCCCTGCAAAGTTAAAATATAATGTAATCTTATCATAAATTAAAATTGATGTATAAGTATAAAACATTTATGTGTTAATGTTTTTGTTTTTATGACAACCTATGATTTTATCTTTTTTTGATGGCCTCCCAGGACGTCTAATGGCCAAGTCATCAGTTAAACCTGTTTGTATTAACAAACAAAATATATAAATTAGTGTGAGGACATATATTGGTAGTATTGATGATATAGTGTGAAGCTTAAAAAGGTTTTGCGTATGAAACATATGTTGTTACTTTTTTCTTTGGACCTCTCAGAAAATTTAGTTGCTGATCCAAACTCTAACACTGCAAATAGGATTGATAATAATAGGCTAGATGGTTACTATGACGACTTGTATATATTGATAATACAAAAATGATCATACAACCAAAAGCATGATACCTGGGTTGTTATCTGTTTTTTTACGCCTCCCAGGACGTATAATAGATAAGTCAAAATCTACAAATGAACATAAGATGGATAATTTCAAGATACAAACATATTGAGATTTATTATGATGATCTATATAAAAAAAATACATGAAACAGTATGTAAACATAACGATATGAAATATAGGTGACGTGTATACATTGATAATAGAATCAAAAGTACGATACCTAGGTTGTTATCTGTTTTTTTGCGCCTCCCAGGACGTATAATAGATAAGTGATTATCTAAAAATGACAATAAGATGGATAATTTCAGAATACGAACATGTTGAGAAATGTTATGATGATCTATATAACACAATTAAATGAAAAAAGTTAGAAAACATAATTACATGAAATATAGGTGACTTGTATACAGTGATAATACGAAAAAAGGTACGATACCCGAGTTGTTATCTGTTTTTTTACGCCTGCCACAACGTTGAATAGATAAATCTTCATCTAAAAATGCAAATAGGATGGATGATTCAAAAAGACGAACATAATGAAAAATATTATCATGATCTAAAAAAAAAAATAATTGAAAAATAATGTAAACATAATTATATAAAATATAGGTGAGGTTACTTTGTGTAATTTCAGCAAGTGGACGTCTAACAACAGTTCGAGCATCTCTATTGCTTATGTCAGTTAAACATGAACTTCGTAAAGATCTTTCTGATTGTAAACGTCCATCATGAAAGTCACTTTCTTGAAGCTGTTTGTCACAAACACGACGATTATCATTCATGATGGTGGAGTTGAGGTCTGATCCATCGATTTTCTCTTTACCTTTATTCTTCTTGTTGTTCATGTTTTTGAGAGATTGCCTAGTTGTTTAGTGGATGAAAAAATGAATGATAGTATTGATGATTTGAAATTTCATCCGTTTATGCTTAAGAATAGGTGTTGACAAACGTTTGAAATGTAGATTACATTAATTTAGGATGTCACATTAATTGATATATATTTTGTAACTTATATATGTAAATAGGCAATACTTTCCCATATTAAGCGTGTGAGTTGTTATGCATAATTTCAAAAAGATTTTATACATTAACGTTTTTAAAAATTAGTTGATAAATACAAATCTACAAAATCAACTTTGTTAGTTATGAATGATACGTACAGTTGAGGTTTGTGAGGTACCAAATCAAACATTACAATGAATCATAAATAACCCAATATGTGTAAAACGCAATAGTATAAGCTTGACTACGAATTGTGGGAGCAAATTTTTTAATGTAGTACTCAAATAAAACCATATATTAGAAGAATCAATAACATCGACACACAAATTTAAGATTGCTTTTAAGACGTTTTATTAATTAGAAAACATCATGCTATTTGAATAAGATTATAGAGCTTCAAAAATCATCAGTGGTATCTTCATCATCATCGATACGAACAGAGTCTTGAGTTTCGTCATCAATGAAACCGTCTAGATCATCTCCATCATCAATTGATCGCTCACTATGCAGGTCAGAATTTCCTAAATCCTCTTGGGCTTCTTGATCAATGTATTTGTTAGAATTCTTCAAATCATCAACAGGATAAGGAAGATCATCGATATTTACCCACACACCATCTTCGCTTAGATTATTTTCTTTATCAAGATCTTCATCAGTTTCCTCATCAATGAGAGAATAGTTGCGTTGCTTATTCTTAGTAGGAGTAGGGTCGTCATCATCAAGAACCTACGTTTAAGAATTAAATCATATTTAGAAAACTATTACATCGTATATAGTTTTTAGTAAACACACAAACAATGGTAACGTGTAACAAATGAGTTCATACCAGTTTCCCAATCTTTTGAGGTTGATCTTCAAATGTTGATGCATCCGAATCATTTGCTACCTTGTCATAATCTGAAAAAATCTGATCGACCACATTGTTGTTTGCAAAACTTCCATTTTTAGTTATTCTTCTACGTTTACTTGACTTTTGAACATGCTGCAAATTATGAAAAAAAATAACAAAATAATATTGTAACTATAATGGGCATATTTTTGCTACACAAATATTCTTTTGGTAATCATACCGTTTCGTCATCAGATGATATTTCAATAACGGATATTTCATCTTTAACCACATTATCAGCAGTTGATGCACAATGAATGCCATCTTCATTGTATTTCTACAAAATGAACAATACATGACACATTTAAACACATATGTATAACACATCAAAAAAATAACAAACAATCTTTTTGGAAAAAAGCAAAATGGCAAACAAAATGTATACCTTTGGGGATCCTGTGTTTGACATCTATAAGAAATTATTTATAAAACGTCAGTTTTGATAATGTTAAAATTTCACATTGACATGAGTTTATATAGAGTTTAATGGATAGGATATACTTGTATTATATTTTCAAAATATTTTTATATTAATGACTACCAATTTATGCCAAATGATATCTTCTTATTTGAATTCGAATATATCTCACAAAAATATTGGGATCATTGCCTAAAATATAGGAACTAAGTATAGTAAATTCTTAAGAAATCAAAATATACTTTATACGTAATTTATTTAATTGCTTAAAAAAAAAAATGAAATACATTGTTGATATACTAAAAAACAATATCTACCTTGTATATTATATACATCTTAGTTTATTTATCATAAAAAATTAAGTGTGTTATCATTTAATTAAAAATAGTACCTTCTTGCATATCATCATTGATATAGCAACTATAATCTCGTTATATGTGAAACGGCTGTGAAAAGACTTGCCAAAACTCTGCACAACTATACCACTTTTCATCTTCATCTTCTTTAGGAAAATATCAATAGCATCTGCAACAGTAACCGACACAAGGTATTCTTATTTTCCTCTTAAATTATTTAGTTCTTTTGGTTAATTTACCGATTGCAAATGCATGTTGAGCAGATAATTGATAATGTTTATTGTTATAACAAATATAACATCAAAAAAAGGGTTCGTTTAACATAAAATAAACGATTCAAGATGCATGTGTAGCAGTTTTGTACTGATCTTGAAATAGTTATGATATTGCATCCTATGATCATAAGAAAACACGGGTTTTATTAATAATGCGAAAGATAAATAGATTAGTTTTGATGTTTTATGTTTAACAAACATATATGCTGGTTTTAGTTACATAAGTGAAAGATCTTTTGCTTGATGTTAGGAATGTTTGATAAAAAACTGATTGCTGAAAGATGTGGTAACAGATAATCTTAATGAGAAATATACTAAAGTAAGACCAGCAAGTTTAAAGAAATGTATGAATTAGTTGCAAGTTGTGATGTAATACGACTTGGTTAAGTAGTTAAGAAAGATCGCGTTATGCAACTTAGTACAGGTATCAACATTATATGAAATTATGCCGAAAATATAATTTAGGTAGATTACATGTCAGTTATTAATTATTTAGAAACAGGTGACATGGAATAAACATTTAGAACAATAATGCATACATAAGTAAGACTTGAAAGTTTGAATAGCATTTGTATGCAAAGTATTAGCAGAAAGTAAACACAAATGTATATACGGAAATACGCTGGCAAAAAACAAAGGTTGGAGATACAGTATAATAATGACATAACGGTGTTAGGTAGATTATAGAAACTAATCCCATACGTTTTTTAGAATTTGATTGACTCTTTTCATCCATGCTAATAGCGTTGCTGTAATTATTGGGTTGACACTTTAAAAATAATATGTGTTGAACCATTGGTTTTTTTAGTGGATTAGGCTCTGCATCCTCCAAGTATACATGTGAAAAACTTATTCACAAATGACACGTTTCTGATTTTGTTAAACAGAATGAACTTTCAATTTCTAGTGGAAGCAAACCAACGAAACATTAGAACACTACAGGTATTTTCTATTTGAAAAAACTATATACATTAACCAATTATTTAAGATTGTTAAAATTAATACACGGACAACGTTTATTAATTTCAGCTTCTTCCATCTCTGTTTACGGAAAGAATGTACCCTAAAAACGGATTTGTTTACTTAATACACAATAGAGGAACCAAGCACAAGGTTTATGTGAAAATGGCTGGGGGTAATTGTTTAAAGCTGTATGAAAGTGAGTGGCAGGCATTTTTAGATGACAACAAATATACCGAGGTGGCCACATTTCATTTCATACGTCAAGAAGAAGATATACGTACTACGTGACGACATATAAGAATGACGGGTATGAGATGAGTGGATACAACCTGAGTGTCGTAGGTTACAAGCAGCGTCGATGCTTGCTTACTTTGAATGACCTTGAACAATCTCCGGTAAATTCACTAATTTACATCATTGTATTATATACATTTGTTATAAATTTAATGAAAACCAATACTTACATGTCAACTTTTTTTTCTTCAAACAAAACTGTTATGCAGCCCATTCCTTGTGGTTTCTTTACCAAGGAAAATAATCCTGAATTCCGGGTTTATGTGAGCGGCGTGCTGGTAGCAACTGTGACACATCGTGAGATTGAGATTGTGGAAGAAGGTAGGCATGTGGATGTGTTTGGAGGTAATGGATGGCATATATTGGTTCAAATTGAAAACCTTACTGTTGGCACAAGATTGGTTTTGACAAATCTGTTAAACAATTCTGTTTCGCTCATGCCGTTTGGTGGCAATGGTTTGGAGATGCGTCAGGAAAGGGTAGAACGAATGGTACTGAGCTCAAGAAAGCCATTTGTGAGAAGCAGTATAGATGAAGGTAGGTCAATGAAATTTTATGCACAATACATGTAGTTAATAAGGGAGTTTAAAAAGCATTACATATCATACTTTTAAATTTATGGTTGCTTACGGGAGTTAATACTTGTATTATCTTATTACGGGAGTTAATACTTGCATACTCTGTTAGCTTATTTCCATTTCACCTTTTACAAACTCAAGTTGCAGTTAATTGTTTTGTGTTTGCTTACTTTGAATGTAGATAAGAGAATGCCACACATGTGCGATTGGGATGGGCACATGGAGCATGAGAATGAGGACAATTGTTTTTACGCTCAAATTGTGGCATATGTGACAGACAGAGGCCGTCTGGTAAGTAGGCAATTTATATTTTCAATTCAGTCATTGTGAACTTCGTCGATGCTAAACACAACATGTTTTTGCCATATAAGTCTTCGTTTTTTAACAATTATGGGCTGAAACGTTCATTTTCCACCTGCTTCTGACATGTAGTAAATTACTTCCAACGATCATTTTCCACTTGCTTCTAACATTATTCATAACCTGTAACCCAACCAAAAAAAGTAAAATTACTGTGTTCATTACAACGCTCCCTTTTTTTTTTTCTTTTTCTTTTTTTTGTTGCTTTTCAAAAAAAAAAATAAAAAAAAAAAAAAAGTTGTTTTATTTGCAAATTTTTTATGGTGTAGTCAAAGAAAAAAAGTCCATAGGGGCAAATATGTAAATAAGAAAGAACAAATGTACTTTAATGTACTTTAGATTCATGTAAACTAAAGCCCATCACCATTCGATACAAACTTTAACTTTTCAATTTGTTCTATAAATAATCCCATCATATAGATTCAAATAATTGAAGTTTAGAATCGACTTCGGCCATTAATTAAGCTTTTTGAGGTATGATTTGCTTCTTTTTTTTTATTTTTTTTTTTTTATTTATTTATATATATATATATATTTATTTATTTTTCAATTGGCTTATTTGCTTTTTTGAGTTTTTGGATTGTTTAGTTGTTTTGTGTCTTAGTGTTTAGCTTATATGAGCTCTGTTTTATGTCTTTTTTAGTTTATATGCTAAAAAAATAGACCTTTTTCCTGTTTCTTCTATAAAATCAATAAGCTATTTGAGTGTTTAGATTGTTCAGTTGGCTTATTTCAATGCTTTGCTGTAAGCACTTTTTTGTGTGTTAGTTTTAAAAGTAAGAAGCTTTTTGAGTGTTTGGATCATGTTATTCTGAGTGCTTGAATTGTTTTATTGGCTTAGTAGCTTATATATATTAGTGCTAGATAATTTGTTTTTTGGTAAAAAAAGCAATAATTTTCAATTCCAGTGTTTAGCTTTGGTTTATTACCTTTTTGGATTGTTCAATTGGCTTATTAGCTTATATGAGCACTGTTTTGTGTCTTTATTAAGTTTAGAAGCAATAAGCTTTTCGAGATGTTCTATTGGTTTATTAAATGCTAAAAAAGACCTTTTTCCTGTTTCTTCTATTAAAGCAATAAGCTATTTGAGTGTTTAGATTGTTCAGTTGGCTTATTTCAATGCTTTGTAAGCACTTTTTTGTTTTCGTTTTTGGGTAACCTTGGTTTTCAAATATGATGCTTTAAGGTTAATTGTTTGTTAGAACCCTTTTAATTAGTTCTTGATCCATTAAACTTTGTTAGAACAATAACATTAAGTCGTTTGCCATATAAGTCTTCGTTTTTTAACTATTTCCTCTTGCATTTAATTGACATAATGTTATTGTTCAAAATTTTGTTTTGTTATTTTGGAAATATTATTCAGTAAAATTTTGGGTAAATGTTTACATATTGTGTTCTTTGTTCCAACTTTCTGTGAGATGACATGTTAGTGTATTTGGGTTTAAACATTCAGATACATATTTCCTATGTTAACTATATTCCATTATCACCTTGGTTATAACAAATTTAATAAAAATGCAGAACATACCTCATGAGTTTGTGAAGGCACATGAGATGTGGCAGTACCACAACGCACTCCTGAGGTACAATGAAGAAGAAGAGTTATACGTGGATGTGGATGTGGAACCTCATAGTGACAGGCCAAATAGCAAGAATCACGTGACGATCAAATGCAGGTGGAACGAAATTGTTGAGTTATGTCAATGGCAACCAAACAAAATGGTTAGGTTCAAGCTTGTTGACACTGTTGCAGACGTCAGTGTTTCTTTGCCTTCACGTACCCCAGTTCTCATCCCAGTGTTTCATATGTGTTAAGACATACTTGCTGATGCATAAAACTCTGTATGGTTGTCCGTGTAGTAAGCTGTTATGGATAGACATCGTTTAATCTTTCCAGTTGTTCTAGTGGTTATTTCCTGAATGGTTGTCATGTATTTTGGATTGTATGTAGATTTGCTTACTGCTTCTGAGCTCATTATTGAGCTCAAAAGTACCTAATTAGACTGCTTTGGGCTGCAATTGCCACCTTATCTACTTAATCGTATTTGATGCTAATTTCCTAATCGGTTTACCTTACTCTGTTTTGAATTGTTTATTTACATTGTTTTTATTATTTATTAGGCTACAAAGTCAATTTGCAGTCCACCTTGTATGAGCTTGGTAGCTTATTTCAAATTCCACTTAGTTAAGTATATTGTTTATTCACTATTTTCCTTGAGTCATTTTTTCTCTTAAATAATTGTTATTTGTTCCAATATTGATTTGTAAAAAAAGTATTTGTTTATGACGTTATAAACAAACCTCCATAGGAAAGTTTAAAATATATATATATATATATATATATATATATATATATATATATATATATATATATATATATATATATATATATATATATTATATATATATATATATATATATATATATATATATATTATATATATATATATATATATATATATATATATATATATATATATATATATATATATATATATATATATATATATATATATATAAAGCAATGAAGGGAAGCAAAGCGTGGGACACACTCGCACCAAAGACATCAACCCTTTTAAACCTTTAACAATCTCTCTTTATGGGTTTACAATAAAAAATATTAGCGTGTTCTATCGCGGGATTAACCACATTTTGTGTTTACAATATAAAATAGAAATTTAACGATTTGTGGTGTTGTTTCTTTACTGTTTATTTATTTTATAAGATGTTGTAGGGTTAATTGAAAAGTTAATTTGTATATAAGAATGTGATATTATTTTTCTCAAAATGTGATTATACTAAATTTTTAATTTTTTTATTTTTTATGTTTTATTGTATTTATTTCTTAAGGTATTTATGTGAATAAAAGTGTATCTAATATTTATATGTGTTTGCACTCTATTGCCTTTATTGCATGGGAAATGGAACTGATAGAAGCATTGTTCCAGTCTAGTTTACCACAATCAAGATCTTTAGTAGTATTTGAGTGACTTATATTGAATGGAAGATATGAAGGCGGTTCTACTATTAGAAAATCGTTTCCCAATATGTTTTCATCCAAGTATATAATTACTAAACACATTATAACATTTTCCTATCTTTTATTCTAACCTAAAAATATTCTATCACCTAACTTGGATCAGAATAAGGTCATGGGGACTCTTCCATATATCGAAAAAATGAAGGAGGCTTGTGGATCCGATCGTCTTCAAGATTGTTTTAGGTCTTTGTTTGGACAGGAGAGAGCTGAGCTTGAGGTGCGTATTCAGCTTCTTGGGGAGATATGTGATGAGCTTCGAGCCACTGCTGAAAACCGTGAAGTGTTGACCGCTGAAACCAATACTTTGAGCCCAAATAATGAAGTAGCTAAAGATGTGGTGGAGGCGAAGAATGAGACAGCTGATAGAGAGGCTAGGATGCTAGCTGGGTTGGTTGCTGTGCTTGAAATTGCTAGAGAAGGGCGGGCAGAGAAGGATCATCACATCTTTGTGATGGATCTTCATGATTAGGGTGTTAAAAATCTTGTTGGGTTAGTGTCTTTTGTTAAGATGTTTATCTGTTAGCTATATGATAGCCTTTTACTACCTTTTGAATAGGCATTGTATATGCCTGTATGTATGGACTAATGTTGGATTTGCAAGGAATATAAATATAAGTAATTAATCTAAACTTGAAATCCATGGTTGCAATTGGTGAAATGTTGGTTCTTAGTTGAACGAAAGAGGTTGTGATTAGATGCTTATAACTTATATATGTTATGTTATGTAACTTAATGCTTGCTTATGCAAATGAATCTTTGTTTGAATATATTCATGTTTCAAGATTAATATTCAATTACATGGAACACTTTGGTCTAGAGAATAGTTTTATACTTTTAGTGTATCAACATTAGATTAGTATGCCTTCAATTATCCGTATCGAAAAGGGGAACTCCTTGTGTGAAGTGGTTAAGGCATTTTAGTTTAAGGAATGGTTTTGCAATTTTGTACTTGTAAATGTATCAGAGGATGAATGAAACTTAAAACCTTGTTCAAAACAGAACATAAACATGTGGTGAAACAAACAAACCATATAAATAACAAAAAACATAAAATTGTCTAAGGTAATGAACCTTTATGAAAAAACCAAACCAAAAGTAACCGAAAATAGAAATTGTTCATGACATAGCAAAATTTATTCAATGTAAAGAAACGTAGTATAAACATTCCTCATGGCACGTTATAGTTTGCTCAAGGATCCTTCTCGATCTTCACTTGAACCATTGGTTTTTTTAGTGGATTAGGCTCTGCATCCTCCAAGTCACTGGGATAATCTTCAAGGTCAATGTATTCAACACGCTCACGTTTTTTCTCATTGGAACCATCAGAACTGCCAGGAGACTGCTTCGTATTGCCATCAACATTGCTTGATGTTTCGTTATTTTTCGTGGGTAGAGTATCGAGATCCAATGTCTTTGTGACACCCGGGTATGTTGATTTCGGAGGCCTTGGTGGTTTAAGAAGCATAATTGGTGTCTTAAACTGGTCAGATTGATCCTGCAATGACGCACAGGTATGATATTTGTTACTTATACATAAGATTATGCAAATAAATTAAATATTATAATTGTATGTTTACGTACGTCGGATTCTAGAAAGCCATCCTGGAAGTACGATATAACATCAGGATCTTGACACACAGCATCACACCTATACTTGTGACTGTTCCTACTATGGTTATATTCAGAATAGTATATCTTTAACAGCGCCTTTTTCCCAACAATCACATCCAAGTCGTCCGGGAAATACTCATCCGGATTCATTCCTTTTTTTTCCATTATTTCCCAAGCAGTATTCTCGCACAATTTAAACACAGTTGAGTTAAAAAAGACAGCGGATGCAGACCCTGTTTCGTCAGCGAAATGAAGAATTAACTTGAACCTGGTTAAGTATAAAAAAATAACAACATAAGTAATTTTAGAACAGACATTATAGTTATATCAATTAGTCCTAATGAATGTACACAAATCATACACTAGTGCCGCATTAACCATCCCATGACTCTCACAATGGAATGTTGGTTTGCGGTTTCTTGATGGGCCATAAGCCTTAGCAGGTATGATTTCAACGCGCTTGTTGCATATTTTACATGCCGTGTAGGCCCAACCTTCATCTTGCATAATTTTATGTATGGTAGCATAAACCACACATTGTGAATCCTTTTAAAAAAACATATGACCATAGTTAGTGTAACTTTATTTTGGGGTAGTCGTTGATTTAATTCAAGGCAATGGTGATGGAAAATATGTCAATAACATTTATGATGTACAAAGAAGAGTTAAATAAACACTTACAGGATGTGTATCACGGATCGTTCCCACCATTTGCTTAACGCAGCCAGACATGAACTCCGATGGGCTTTCAATCTTTTTGGGTGGAGTGTATAACTCGATCTTAAAGTCCGTTTCATTGAAATCCTCACGTTCCTGTAAACTGAAGCAGATATAGATGTGTACTATTTATCAGGATATTATTAAGTTAATGAAAATCTTCGTGTTAATAACATGATTTTGTGTACAACATTACCTTTTCCTGAAGTTGACAATTTCTGGCATAGAAGAGTCCATGAATACCTTCGTGCCGAAAAGAGCATTATGAACAGCAGGAGTATCTATACGGTTAAACATAATATGATATTATAATTTCAAAATAGGTTAGAAAAATATGATGATGATACACATGATGATTTACAGAATGCATCAATAACTATACTTACCATCCCAGTATTTGACTTTACCAAGTTGTACTATGACAATGAGACATCCTAATGTATCACGCTTTTGTGAATAGTCGTTCCACATGCTTGCCCAATTGTCCCAAAAAGTGAGTTTGATTCTGAAAGACCTACAGACACATAAGATGAAATTCAGTAAATGTATATGGATATTTTATGATTATATGAAATATGATTGTGAAAAAATGAGGACTTACTGAGCATCTTCAAGCAAAACATCCCTGCGAGTCTTTTTGCCCCATTTCGAATTGACAGGGACAATATCACCAATGGCAACAACGGTACCAACAACATCTGTAATTGAGATTTACAACATATTTTATACAAGTAATGCCAATGCCTTTACTGAGTCATATATAGTAATTGAATTTTTACATCATTTTGTACGTTTGGTCTATCATTATTTTTCAAATATCACAAAACATATTCATATCATTTGTATCAAATTTACTAATCATGAGTAAGAATTATCATTCAAGGCTTCCACAATTGCTGCAAATGTATTCAATGTTAATGAAAAGTAAACAAAATATTAATAATCATACATACCAACATAATCAGAAGTTTCATATCTGTTGCTCACATCAAGAAGTGAATTGAATGGTTCAAACTGGAAACCATGGAGGTCTTCATTGAACGGGTCAATCCGTGTCAAAATTGTGTGTCGATAAAATACGATCTTCCATTTGTGAGGCAACAATGGTAACGTGCCACCATTTTCTGCAACCGCAAAATTAGATATAACGTAGCACTGGCCCTCAACTAAGAGTGGCTCGAAAGCATACTTGAATTCCCTTTTGATATAAACCTCAATCCTGGTACCCTGTTATAAAAAAAAAAAAAAAAAAAAAAAAAAAAAAAAAAAAAAAAAAAAAAAAACTTGAATCATTTTAATATAACATACATTTATAATGAACTTAATTAATTAAACAAATAAAAAAAATATATACACTACCTCTTCATCTTGTAAAACACAATCAAGGCTATACGGGTTTTTTTCATCGCCTTTTCTGTGGGAATGCCATAGCGATATGCAGCGCGCTTTCACAGCAATGTCATCGATCATGGGGTCCACATCTTCAAGTTTAGTGATTTTCAAATCAGCTACATTAACTGTAACGATGAAAAACGTTCATGTAACCATTAAAAATTGTATTAGACAATGTAAAACTGAAATGGTTTCATACATTTGAGTATACAGTAACTATATACATTAGGGTTAATACATTCGAAGGTTACTAAAGTTTTCCAAAAATTTGAAAAAAGTTACCAAAGTTTTTTTTGGTTGAATTAGGTTACTGTAGTTTGCCAAAAATTTGAATTAAGCTACTATAGTTTCCCAAAGATGAACTAAGTTACTATAGTTTCTCAAAAATTTGAATTAAGTTACTATAGTTTCCCAAAAATTCAATAAAAGAACTGGGAAACTAGTGAAAAAAACTTGGCTAGAGGAAAAACGACCAAGTGGGAAACTATAGTAACCTAATTTAACCAAAAAAAACTTTAGTAACTTTTTTCAAATTTTTGGCAAACTTTAGTAACCTCCGGATGTATTAACCCTATACATTAAACATTTGAATACATAAATGAAAAAAATATTTAAATCGTCTGGATAACTAAATTAATACCACGATCGTATACATTTGAATACATAAATGAAAAAATTATTGAAATCGTTTTGATAACTAAATGAATACCAGGAGATTTGAAGGAACTACTGCTTGGAGACTTGCCCTTATTTGCAAACCTGGTATGAGAATTCTTGCTCATGATTAGTAACTTTGATACAGAGGATATGAAAATGATTCGTGAAAGATGAAAAAAATAAAATTACATCTAATATATAGCGAAGGTTTAGGGTTTTCCATTCAAAATGAAATTGAAATAAATTTGAAATAAATTTTGAAAAAATTGAAATTTTGAATAACAATACCTTAATTGTTTCCCTCATTATCTCATAGTAATCCCTTGATTCTAGGAAATCATTGAAGTGTTTGTAACATATAATTGATAGTTGCAACCTATATCCCTTGATTGTAGGTTTGATGAATAAATGTAATTCGGTTTGAAATATTCAAATCAATCTTTCCTATAAATGACATGCTTAAAACGAATTAATGCATGTATTTTCGGTGATTTATAAGCATGTAGTTATTGTTTTGAAAGATTTGAACACAAATCATTAAGTGATCTAGTGGTAGGCATGCTTGTTTCATTAAGCAAATATCATGGGTTCGATTCTCACTAATGGCAAATTTTTATAATTCTGAATTTTAGTGCATGCTTAGTGTGTGCCATGTCATCATTAAAATGCCATGTCATCATTGAGTCATCATTGAGGTGGCATTTCTACGCTTATGTGTCGCTGTAATGTTAGACAAATATATAGTTAAAGATACATTACTAACCCATATCATTCATCATTCTTAGTGATCTTCCTTTTTGTAGCAAAAGAGATCAAGCATCAACAAGCTTTAACATACTGTTGCAAGTCTTGTAAAGTAGACACTGTGTGATTAGTTAGTGTTTACACATCATTGTTATACCTTTCATTCAGTAAAATCCGGTTAGTGTTTTAGTCCTCAAAACACATAGAGTAAACGGGAGTAGTTGTACCCTTGTAAAGAACTTGACATTTAGCTTAGTGTCGGTAATTGTATAAGCGACGTCAGGTTGGTTCTTCCTTGAAGTAGAACCCGGTGTTTAGCTTAGTACCGGATAAAGTGTAAGCGACGTGTATAAAGGTTTTCTTCGCCGAGAAGGGAGTTTGTTTCTTAGTGAAGAAAAACTCTCGAGTTAGAGACTCGAGGAGTGGAGTAGGGCAAGGAAGAGAGTTCTTGTAGCCGAACCACTATAAATCTCCGTGTTGTGGTTTGATTGTTCCTATCCTTACTTACTTTACTTATATTTTTTGTTTGTGAGTATTTACTTTGAAATCACGTTAAGTCACAAAGCGAATTAAATTTAAAACGGTAAAAACTATTCAACCCCCCTTCTAGTTTTCCACAAAGGAGTTTATGAATTCAACTAATCTTTGGAAGTGTACAAAGTGCAATAATTCATGAATGGATTAATGCATGCATCTAGGAGATAAAACTTAGGTTTAATTATTAAATCCAAGTTTTGATTTATAATTGAAATAAGATAATCTCTAAGTATTCCTAAAAGCTAGTGGGAGTATTATGTTTATTTCTTAAATCATATATGTTGTAAACATATAGGAAGTAACATTCCATATAAGTTAAATGTTAAGTCTTAGATTGGAATGAAACTTCACTTTAAAGATTTAGAAAATATAACATACAACCTTAGAACAAATGTTTATTATTATTAAACATGTGCGGTAAATGAATCTAATAGAACATGATATATCATTTAGATAGTCTAAATGAATATGTATCTTTTGAAAAGATAGAACATGAACAAAATCTATGTCTGACTCAAATATTTTCATGTACATCATGTTATTGTTGTATCATGCTTGATTGCAAGATGATTTGACAACATTGATATCTAATTGAAAGTTATTAGATAACTAGCGTAATGAATATATTCTATTAGAATATGTTTGGATATAGAATTACATCCTCAGCCTGGAGTTGCTCCTAGATTCTATGGATGAACAATATGTCAATTGTTGTGCAAATTGTCATCGCCTACAAACTTGAAAGTTTGGAAGGCATCAAACATTACACAATAGATATTAAAGTTTACGGAGTTTTAAAGAGCATATTGTTGTTTGTATACAATAATGCTGTTTTAATTGAGATGATACTCAATACTAGTCATGGTAGGATTTTATCCTTTTTAATGGCTATGCGAGCTAGTTGTGCTTTACTAAGAGCATTGTTGTATTATACATTAAAGAAAAAGAATACTTTGAACTTTAAAAATGTTTGAAAGTTTGATTATCATAAATTGGTGGTAGAGGATATCACACACTTTATGAAGTATTATGTGGCAATATCAAATTATTTGAATGCACATATACAAGAACTTCACTAGTTTAATTCTTGAAATAAGTATTCTCAAAATTCTGATAGAACAAAGTTGGTTGATTTATGCCTTGTCAACAAGTATGATTATCATCACTTAAGGCATAATTCACCAACTAAAGATATCATGCATTGATCTATTTAGTATTTGGATAAATGATGTTAAGCATTTATTATTTGTAATGAATTTAAGTACTTGGTACGTTTATTTTCATTAATAATATTGTGTCCTATATTTGCATGTTTAATCTGTGAATAATTTAGTTATTCTAAATCGTCCGTTGTCAATTAATGATATGGGAATATCATTAAATTAAGACAAATATGAGTTTTGGTATAATATACTTGATAGTATATTGATGCGCTGACATGCCAAATTCACATGATATTCAATGAATTGAATATAAGACTTATCTCAAACTATATGATTGTACTTTATGGATCTTGTTATTAAGTAAATCATGAATAGTTATCCTCAGACTTGAGATACCAGACAACTATCATGAATGTAGTGCATTTCTGTGGAACAATTTAACGCTATACGTAACTGGTAGTCATAAGGATTGTTTTTAGAATTGTTGCACAGTTCGTGAGTTTTGATTGTAGTCAAGATAAAATTTGTTCCTTCAAATTTATTTTTGAGTTTAATACTACTGGGCCCCTCGTAGGGTTGACAAGATGTTTGCGTGGCCACGCCCAAGATCTCCTCTGAATATGTTCAGAAGATTAGGTAATCTTGCTCAATCACAAATAACGAGAAACAGAATAGTTGAATAAAGAATGACTTAGATCCATATCTTTATTTAACGTGGTATTAGTGACAAAAGGATAATAATAATGATGAATCATTAAAGGTTTTTCCAAGAGACCTCACTCGAGTTGTACTAGAGGCATCGAAGTGTTGCTAGACGCTAACCGATGTGATTACACTATTAAAATATGTCAAAGTGGGAGCTGTTAGTTTTGTGGACATAATTTAGTAGTCGTATATTAGGATCGAACTCGAGACCACGGGATTGCACACTTTACGTATGAGAATTAAAGAAGAATAATTATATATAAAAAGTTATATTTAATTATTTATTACACAAATATGTAACGACCGTTAGTATTTAACGGATAATGACTAACGACCGTTAACTAATAAAAGGAAAGAATTATAGAGTTAATAATTGGAAAGTCGAGAAGGTTCCGGGTCCCTCTTTGGGATGCTTGGCCGATCGGTGGGGGATTGGGCTTGCCCAATCCTACACCAACTTGTCCTCCAAGTTACTTACACTATATAAACAAATCAAGGGTCATTGGTTTTACAACTCTTGTACACACAATTATCCCTAAATTTGTTTTCTTGTTTTCTTTCTTTTGGGTCGATCGAAACAAACACCCTCTTAGGGATTCGATCGATTTTTCTGATCAAAACAAAGTGTTTGGTTTTTATTTGTGTTAGTTTACTAGCATAACTTTAATTCGTTACAGTACACGTGTACAAGAACGTGGTATAATCACACTATTGATTGTATCTTGGATTGAATTACAAAACGGTAAGGGGTCATTCATATAATCCACATAAACCCTAATTAGGGTTCATCTTGTTGATTATTGAAGAATTGATTCTTGTTTGGCTAGAATAAAAAAGGCACGCATACTTTTTATTTGGTTAATTAATTTACATGTTATATGATTCTATTTGCTTCCGCATGTATTTGATGTTTATTGTTTATATTTATGATTAGTCATGTTATATAATTCCAACAGTATACCCTTATCGTTTGTAGTTAGGGATTGGTAAGTCAAGGTCGTCCCAAGAGATTTGAGTGTTTTCGAGATTAGAATCAAGTGTATTAACATGAGCATAAAGTAAATTTGTTGTCACAATCCAAAATACTATAAAACGTTTAATAAGAATGAAATAAACAAGCTTGCAATCAATATTTAAAAACACTTGTTCGGAACTTGAACCGTATTTCATTGGAGTACTTGAAATGTTTGGATAAACAAATAGCAATGGCACACAAAATCTAAGTCACACAATTCCAATCAAATGGTCATATGGAGATCGCATATAAAATGGTTCATGCCAACGCACCCTTTCGACTTATGAACATTATTATAAAACCAAGTCATTATGCACCATTTGTGAGAAATATGATTTGACCAATTTGTTCATAAGAGTCATTTCGACCGATACTCTTGAATCAATCGTTACTAGTCTTTTTTAACTTATATACTCATATGTGTCAAGTATGAAGAACCAACATATTCGTGCACTAATATACTGAAATAAATCACAAGAAGAAATCCTTTCGACATGTAGATCTAATTATGGTTTATTAACAAGAAAATTAGACAAGTTTCAATTAACACAAACTCATAAGCAAAATCAATATTTCAACATCAATAAAATTCGAAGTTCTTTTGACTTTTTTAATCAAAATAACATTGCGCATCTAACTAAAACAAGTTAAAAAATTTTGTGCATCAAAAATTTTTTGCGCATTAAAATTCGTTTTTTGTGCATTAAAAAAATCGCATAAAAACTCAAAATCAGAAAAACTTTTTTCACAAAAGTTTTATGCACCAACATACCCGATCTTGTGGAATTTTTTGAGATTTTTTCGCGAACTTTTCTATAAAAAAAATTCTTTTTACGCAGTGTACGGATATTTGTCTTTTTATTTTAACTTTATATATATATATATATATATATATATATATATATATATATATATATATATATATATATATATATATATATATATATATATATATATATATATATATATATATATATATAGGGGTGCGTTCTATGCAGTACTAATATTAGATACAGTACTTTACAGTACCACTTTAGAGCAATCTAGACCCTTAGATCATTTGATCAATGGTTAATAATACATGATGGCATTTATGTAATTTTTTGTTAATATTCAAGGATTTTATTTAATTCAAAAGGGCATAATAGTAAAACTATATTTTTACTTTTTATTTAATATATTCAATAAAAAAATGTTTTTTTTAAATCCATTGATTTCGAATGAAAAATAATTATTTGTAATTTTTTTTTTTTTTTTTTTTTTTTTTTAGCAACAAGTTTCAAAAAATGTGCTATGTGTTTCTAACAAGTTTTCAAAACATTGCATATGTGTTTTTGTTAAGAATGTAATTTATATGTCTTATTGTAACAATTACAATTTTTTAATGAAGGCTTTGTCAGAAGGTAACCGCGTATATGTTTCTAATAATATTTTAACTTCAAGTTTAAGCACAATATAACATTATACATATGACCTCTAAATTTATAGCGAATCAAACATAAATATCATATACAGAATTTGATATTAATAAAAAGACAAAAAACAAAAGTATTATTAAATTCATTATAACATATGTGCACGTCTTCCAAAACATATAGCACGCTTTCGAGAAAATGTGCTCCTTCTAAAACACAGTGCATTCGTGTCACTTCACACACACGTCTTTCTAATGATTGTTCATCCCCACTGAAAAAAATATATATTAAAAAATTATAAAAAAAAAAAAAAAAAAAACTAGTTATATCAGATTTATGCATGTTAAATTAATTGTATAACTAGTTGTAAAAAATCTTAAACAAAAACATATATGTGTCGAACTATAACTCGTGACCATGACAACCAAACGAGTCTATAATCAAACAACTTGCATAACACAATTGCATAGTCTTTATTTATATAAGTTATGCAAAAAAAATATAAAAATAAATATAACAACTAGCACAACACATTGCATAAATCCTTATTCATGTAGTTTTGTCAACTAAATTCCAAAAGTAACAACTAGATAACACATATGCACAATCTTGCCTATTGGTATTATGTACCTCAACTAGATTAAAATATGCCACCAACTTGATACTACCTATCTTAGTTCATCTATGCACAACCTAAATTTGTTCCTAGTCAATACAAAAAAAATGGATGAAACAATAGCTGTAAATCTGTCCGCACAACTAACAGCAAGAACAAAAAACGAACCAATCCAAGATCAAACTATTAACTATCCATTAAACCCAAACCAAGTCTCAACTGAGACACAATCAGACAAAGACCGAAGCAACCAAAAAACCCGTAGCTGTTAAACCGAGACTCAATCCAAACGAACAACAACCCTTGCGGGTCTAATCCACTATCGAGACCATGGGTTTAAACAACTAGTAGTGAGTTACCATTCGACCAACCCATTGACACAAAACAAATTCAAAACTGCCCGCGACAAAAATAATCGACAAACGCCCTTTCAATTCTTACCACACGAAACACAACAACAAACAAAACGTTTTTATGCTGATTTTAACTCACGGAAGCAAAATCAAAGTCTTATAACGGGTTTTCACGTCACGATTTAATATTTATATCATTGTTTAAATCCATACAATCCACGAAAAACAACAACAATACTAATCGATTATATAAAAAATATATATATTAAGACGGGCTTTCTCGGTTTTACCATGACGAGAAAGAGAGGAGAGCAAAGCGTGAGACGTGGCGCGTGGTGGCTGAAAACTCGAACCAAAACAACTCCATGAATATGGTGGCTGAGAGAAGAGGCGCGTGCTGTGGAGAAATGAAACAAGGGGTTTAATAGGTGAAGTTTGGTGGTGGTGGTGTAGGAAGAGGAGGAGCGGTGAGGGGCGGCCGGAGGCGGCCGTAGGTGGCCGGAAAATGAGAGAGAGAAAGAACGGCTGTGAAAGGGAAGGATAGGTTTTAGAGATTGGAAGAGAGAGACTAGGGTTTGAGGAAGAGATGTGTGTGAGTGAGGAGGAGTTATAAGATAACTGATTCTCTAAATCAGTTTCCTGAATAGATGCACGAATTTTATGCTAATGTAAATGACCATAAATAGCCTTGGATAATAACACGAATTAAATAAATGGAAACTAATTTACTAAATTCTAATTGGTCAATGATGGTACTGTAAAATACTGTATCTAATATTGGTACTGCATAGAATACAACACTACATATATATATATATATATATGTTTACCCCTACTAATGACATACAAATGTTATTGAACCTATGGTGGCTATTACCGATATTGTTCTATTCCAATAAGGTGCAGTGAAAGTTAGAAGTCTCGTGACTCACACTTTAGACTACCCACATCAGTGAACCAAATCAAACCAATCTAACTCATTTTTCCACTTACACTCACAATCCAATCTAATCCAACTTTTTATTATATAAATATTACTTATGATTACTTTTAATATTTTAAATAATTATTTATTTCAAAATAAATAAATTTGTTACCTGAAAACATCTCCGTTTTTTATAAATTTTATACCGGGATGTTCATAAAAAAAAAAACTAAACAAGAGTGTGTATTTAGATTTTTTTAAAAAGTTAAATCTTACAAGTTATTTAACAAAAATGGCATTATATTTAAAATTAATTGGGATGAAAAGAAAAGAGAAAAAGAAAATAGATAATGGTCCACTTATTGTTGGACACGTGGAAAGTGTATTGGCAACAAACGTCCGCAATCTGAGTTCGGTTCACGGAACCGATTGCGAGATATTCGGCATTTCTTCTTTTCTTTTTATTTATTTGGATCACGATCTCAACAAAAAAATCACCAGTGGGCATAGTCTTAAACATATTTTTTCCTAAACATATACACAAAAAACATATTTTTAAGCAAAAGTCTGGATTAATAAAAAAAAAGCCAAAAACTCTGTCTCAACGCGCGAGCTTCCCCTGCTAGTTAAAAAGAAAATGAACATTTTTTAGATGGATGTGATATATATTAAGGGTTAGCAAGAACCGCACAGCAAACCGTAAAAAACCCGCAAAACCCACACCGCAAAAACAGATCCGCAACAAAAATCGGCGGTGGTGTTCTTAAAAATAGAAAAACCGCATTATGCGGTGCGGTTTCAGTTTCCACCGAAATAACCGTACTGCACCACTCCGTCATATTCAAATATTATTATTTTTTTTTATAAAATAAACCCACTAAATTTCATTACTTTTTGTATGATAAAATGTTTTTATTTATACTTTCATAATTAATTATTGCAAACAAATTTTATTGGTTAATTATTGTTTGAGTTTTTAAGTCATATAACTTAATTTTTCTTTTTATTTATTATTGAAGTTTTTAAAATTCTTCATCTTATTTGACTTTTACTATTACTATTGTATAGATTTATAATTTCACACTAATTATATATGTTTAAACTCAGCATATAACCTTATGATATACTTTTTCTATAATAAATATAAGTCGAGTTATTCTACAAACCAAAGATTCCTCACATACCAAGGGACTCATCCCCACCATCCATCTAAAAATAAATCAATGGTTGAGATTAAAAGCATTTTAATATTTCACCCATTTTTTATAATTTAATTATCTCTTAAACCGTTAATCGTTAAGCGAAAATAATTACACCATCGCGACGAGCATTTAATTATCTTTCTATAGACGGGCACTTTAATATACTTTCGACAAAAAAAAAAAATCGTTTTTTTCACGTTTTTTTTCGTGGCCGAAAAAATCATATATGATATATCATATATGATATTACATATCATATATGATATCTAATATCATATCATATATGATATTACATATCATATATGATATGTAATATCATATATGATATGATATTAGATATCATATATGATATGTAATATCATATATGATATATCATATATGATTTTTTCGGCCACGAAAAAAAACGTGTATATGATATGTAATATCATATATGATATGATATTAGATATCATATATGATATGTAATATCATATATGATATATCATATATGATTTTTTCGGCCACGAAAAAAAAACGTGAAAAAAACGGAAAAAAAAAAATTTGTCGAAAATATATCAAAGTGCCTATCTATTGAAAGATAATTAAATGCTCGTCGTAATGGTATATTTTTTTTCGCTTAACGATTAACGGTTTGAAAGATATTAATATTTGAAAAAAAATGATGAAAGTGGGTTTTTTAAATTGTTGGGATTAATCTCATCCATTAGATCAAATAAAGATGGAGGGAAGATGAATGGTGGAGATTAGTCCCTTGGTATGTAAAAAAAGTTTGGTCCTCAAATGATCTTAAATCAATAAATATATATCACAAAATATAATTTGCAAAAAACAAAACTTTAAGAAACGCAAAATCGCGCGATTGTTGATTCTCATTTTTTAAAAACCAATGCGGTTAGGTTTATACTGTATTTATGAAGTTAACCTTGTTAAGTTACCCGAGTCTATTACTGCAGGACCGTAAAAAGTTAAATAGTAAAATTTTACTAAAGCTTAGCCGGACACATTACTATCAACAGACAATTCCCGCCGATCTCCGTTGATCACCAAGTAAGCACCTACCTTTCTGACTCTGCTTAATTTCCACTTGATTATCATAACTAAATTAAATCAATTATCATTAATTATTTCTTTTATGTTTTTGTTAAATCATTGGATTGCTAAACTTATTTATTCCAATTCGATAACAAGTTATTAATTTATTGCAGTGTTTTATAAACTATAACTACACCTCCAATGGAACTCGATCTAGACGCATTCCTTCAATCACACACTTCCGACGAAGACGACGAAAACGATCACATTCATCGCACCGCTCTCGACGAGCTTCTCCTCACCGACTCCGACGACGATTCTTCGCCCCTCGCTGTAAGTAGTAATAGTAGTAATTCAGTTGATAGAGATAGATTAAGAAGTGACTCCAAGTTTAGTTCGGTTAGTAGGCTAAATTTGAATTCTGGTGGTGAGAGTGTTGGTGTGGTGAGGCAATTGCCGCCTTTGTTTGGTTCTGTTAGGTCTAGTGCTAAGCCTGGGGCGGCTTTGGCGGCTGCTGCGGCGGCGTCTAGGTCCGTTCCCACGCCTCATGCTGCGGCCATTAAGTTGAGGAGGGAGAAGTCTAGCGTCGAAGGTTTAGGTTTGGATAGGAAAGTTAGTGTTGGTTCGGAAATTAGTTATGAGAGTGGTGCATATTCGGAAATAAGTCATTTGGATAAAGTGGGTGATTTAGAAAGTGTGCCAGTGGAATCGAGTGAAAATTTTGAAGTAAGTACGGGGGTTGTTAATGCGTCTGAAGTGGAGAGATTTGAGGTTGAATTTGGCGATGAGGGACCTAGTTCTGTTGTTGAACCAGATATCGGTTCTTCTTTGAATAACGATGGTACCATGTCGGTTTCGTATGATGGTAGTGATGACCTTAATGAGGGAAGCTATTCGGATTCTGCACATATTCCTACGTTGCAGTCTGTTGAGGAAGTGGACCCTATTTCCGATGGGCACGTGGATGCTATAGAGGATGAGGAGGAGCCGGTAAGTGTATCATCAGAAAAAGATGCCTTTGAAAATTTAGAACAAAATGAAACAGATGCGGAATTTGGTAAAGGTGATGATGACGAGACGGTACCTCAAACCGACGTCTCTGTCGATATGAGTGAAAAGAAAGATGAAAGGACACCAGAGAGACCGCGGTTGAAGCCCCTTGAATTAGCGGAGGAGCTAGAAAAGAAGCATGCGTTTACGGGTTTGCATTGGGAAGAGGGTGCAGCTGCTCAACCAATGAAGCTTGAAGGTGTTCACGGAGGGTCAACTGTGTTGGGTTACTTTAGTGTTAGTAGCGATAACACCATCACGAAGATTATTAATGCTCCAAAATTTAAGCGAGACCATGGAACGCCACAAGTCCTAGCAGTTCATCTTAATTACATTGCAATCGGAATGTCAAGAGGATTGATTGTTGTTTTTCCCAGTAAATACTCGCCGCATTATCCTGATAACATGGATACTCAGGTTCAATTCCCGCAACTTTCTTTTTTTTTTTTTTTTTGAATTCTTCATTCCCTTGACACTAATATATACTGTTATTTCAGATGCTAATGCTCGGGTTGCTAAGTGATAAGTCTTACGCCCCTGTCACATCCATGTCATTCAATCAGCAAGGCGACCTCCTATTTGCAGGATATGCTGATGGGCATTATAAAGTTTGGGATGTGCAGAAGGTCTCTGCGGCAAAAGTTGTTACTGAACATAAAGCTCCAGTAGTGCACATGTTATATCTGGGGACGGAGTCTCAAGATAATCGTCATTTTAATGTAGTTAGCGGTGATGGTAAAGGAGTGGTTAGGTTGATTCGTTTTTCTACAAATTCTTCATTTCCTTGGATCAGAGGGATCTCAACTTCCAAAACCTCGGTAATGCTCTAACTTCGCATAATTGTTTGAGGTGAATGAAAATATGTTATTAACTGTTCAAGTCTGTACACCTGACCTTAATTTATGAAACACAGACTCTTTTCAATGAAGCAACAAGAACGGTTGTATGTGCTTCACCCCTACTGTCAGAGGAAAGATTTGGAAGCACCAACATTGGCACGGGTGTTGCAGGAGACTTGACCTCGGCTGAAGAAGGTGTGGTCATATTTCTCACTCATCAATCTGCTCTAGTGGTATGGGATCTTTAAACGATTACATGTATACTATACTATATTAATGTAGTATTAGTACAGTAACCGTAATTTGTTCAAATAATAGGCAAAAGTCAATGCTGAGGCCCCAGTAGTCTACGCTCAACTTCCTAGACCAGATGGAGTCCGGGAGGGTTCCATGCCATACACTGCTTGGAAATACATAGCTCCCACACGGGGTTCTGCTGCTGGTATGTTACATTTGGATTTATTTATCTTTTGCGTAAACGCACCCTTGGGAATATATTATGGAATTGATTAACGATCCTGTAACACTCTAGAGATCTAATGTTGGGAAAGCCAAAACTTAAAGACCAAAATCCCACTACGTTAAACAAACTTGGAGGAAACCATGGCCTTTTGACTTAACATCCATAGAATCTGAGTACTTACAGAATTAGCAATGAATTAGAAGTAATTTGCAGTCACCTACTCACCATTACCACAAACCATAATACACGTCTTTGTGCAACGTTGAACGGGTCCTGATGCATTTTCTACCCACATCCAATTCAAGCCCCAAATATGACAGTGTTGCACTTTAAGGACTATAGCTTGGACATTTAAATCGTCTTGGTATACACCAATGATTCCACTGATGACCATTCTCACACGATTAGCTCTGTAGCAGCAGTATATACTTCATAAACTATTAAAAAATAACAGTCCTAGATGCCATCCAAACCATATCTGTGCGAAAGAGCCATACTTGGAAACTGAGAGAGAAACAATATCATACTAGTAGAATCCTCTTATATCCATATAAAGCTGCTTGAAATATTGGTAACCATCTCCAACATAATAGCTAACTTGTAATTGAAAATGTGCGTGCCATAAATTCTATCAACCTCATTATCTACTTCATAACAGCAAACAAAGACATACAAGTTTATAGCAGAACTTGACTAGAAGTAGTAACATTAGATGACTTTATCATAAAAACATACACCTCTCTACAGATCCAGTCTGAAGGGAACTATGACGATCCACCCAACTTTGCAGATCCACCCATCTGAACCAAAGCATATGTAAACCCAATTGGTTCACCAAATGTTCAGTTTTAGCAAGAAATTATAATGGGAGGGGTCATTATTAATTATAAAACATAAAAGTAACAAAATTATCCTGTATACACATAATGGTCTTTGACGAGGCTGTATACTATTAGCTTAAATTGGTGAGGTCATCACAATTTTTTAGTGGGATTATCATAGTATTTTTAATTGAATTAGCACAGAATTTCAATACATAATCTTAGTGTAAGCAAACTATGAGGCATTTGACCCCTCTAATTTCCATGAAGCGTCATCCTTGGTTTTAGCCTGCATTAAACCTCATTTGGAACTACATACTTGAAACCATAGAAACCTTCTGTCCATAGTCATGACATCAGCACTAACATGATATATATGACCGCAGCTCAATTGATCCCACATCCATGCGGACACCATGTTACCAACTTTTAGAATAATCACCTAAAAAATAAGCAGTTTTGAACTTGCATATTTTAAGTCGATAAGTATTTTACAATAAGCAATCCAAACGCCCCTCATACTCCCCTGCACCCGGGTATCACTTACAAATGGAGTTGAATAATATTACAAATCTTTTGAATTAATATGAGCATTTCTTTTTCAGAGAATGCTCAGATAAAAGATTCTGAAACTGTGCCACTGCTTGCAATTGCATGGGATTGCATAGTACAGGTTGCAAAATTGGTGAAGTCAGAACTGAAAATATCTGCAAAATGGACCCTCGACAGTCCAGCGATAGGGGTTGCTTGGCTGGATGATCAGGTGATAGTCTTTCCTTGTTTTCTTTCACATATTTTTGCTCACATATATCCACACACAATTGCTAGAGGTCTCCTTGGAAGCAGTCCCTTTACCCTCCGGGTAGGGGTGTTACTGACTACATCCTACATTCCTACCTCCCCCATACCCGTTCTCGCAGGGATTGGGTATTGTTGTTGTTGTTGTAACAGAAATCTTATGCTTGTTCAGATGTTGGTGGTTCTAACATCAACTGGGAAGCTCTGTCTGTATGCAAATGACGGGAGTTTGATTCATGACACAAGTTTTGCTATAGATGGAGGCAGGGGAGATGATCTCATTGGATATCACAACCATTTCAATAATATTTTCGGGAACCCAGAAAAAGCCCATCACAATTGTATAGCTGTTAGGGGTGCTTCTCTGTATCTACTGGGACCCACACATCTTGTTGTGTCCCGCCTTCTGCCATGGAAGGAACGCATTGAAGTTTTGCGAAAAGGCGGTGACTGGATGGGTGCTTTCAATATGGCGATGATGCTTTATGATGGTCAAGCCCACGGCGTTTTTGACCTTCCTAGAGCATTGGTTGATGTGCATAAGACAATTATGCCGTACCTTGTGGAGTTGTTATTAGCATATGTAGATGATGTCTTTTCTTATATATCGGTGGCATTAGGCAACCAACTTGAAAAGGTGGAGAACTTGAATGATTCAGTGGGTGATAGTTATTCTGTGACTTCTCAGATAAAAGAGCAGTATACCCGTGTTGGTGGTGTTGCAGTTGAATTCTGTGTCCACATTAAGAGAACTGATATTCTCTTTGATGAAATTTTAGTCCGTTTTATGTCTGTTCAACAGAAAGGTAGTTTGTTGTGCATAAAGTTATTCCTCCTAGGATCTGACCTTTTTCATTGAGTTGCTAAAACAATGTCTTTGTCTTAAATCATATAGTTTTTTTATTTGCATTACTTTTTTTGTTTGTAGAGACGTTTTTGGAGCTTTTAGAGCCATATATTTTGAAGGACATGCTTGGCTCATTACCACCTGAGGTAAAAAGAATTTATATTTTTTGCATGCTTTTAAATTCAGGCAATACACGAATTTTTATTCCGGAAGACAACTTAAACAGCATTTTTTTGCCTTTTTTCAAAGATTATGCAAGCACTGGTGGAGCACTATAGCACAAAAGGTTGGCTGCAGCGTGTTGAACAATGTGTTCTCCACATGGATATTTCTTCCTTGGACTTCAATCAGGTATGTTTGTGAACAAAAGTGTGCATCAGTGGTCTGGGGGTCAGGATCTTTTTTTGCTCTAACCGTAGTATCCCTTACCCATTTCAAAAAGAGTCCCTACTTTTTACTGGCTTGTTAGACCACCTGTTTGACAGGTTGATTTAGATATATATAGTCAACCTTTATAAATTTCCGTCATCACATCTTTTATGGTTAAAGTTAACTCCCACACTAAAATTTAGCAAAATCAGTTCTTCGTAGACCAAAGAGCAAGGTTGGATCAAGTGGTTAACACCCTTGCCTCTGAGGTCAAGGGTTCGATCCTCACCCCTTGCAAGGCCGGAGGTCCTTTTCTACCTTTGGTAGAACCGGAAGCAGCCTCTCTACCTTAGGTAGGGGTAAGGCTGTCTACGTCTCAACCTCCCCCATACACCGTGGAAGACGGTATTGGGACCCATAACCCGTGGAAGACGGTATTGGGAGTTACGTTAGTTCTTCGTAGACCAGCAAAGGTAGTCAACATCAGAATGTGTTGACCAGAATATCCAGACATCTGATTTAGTCTACAGAATAACATTTACCACCTACATACGGACATACCACACTTTTTCCCCATGCGTAGTTCAATCAGAAATATGAAGCACAGACTTTTTGTAAGGAAGTGCAGAATAGAAGGGAAATAGATGTATCTAACCACAACTAAAGAATGTCATTATTTTCTCTTAAACAGTTTTTTCATGATTATCAGTTTGGTGCTTGTGTTGCAGGTGGTCAGGTTATGCCAGGAGCATAATTTATATGGGGCCCTGATATATTTGTTCAATAAAGGTCTTGATGATTTCCGGACACCTTTAGAGGAGTTGCTGCGGGTTTTTAGAAACAACGATAGTGAGAGTGCTCCATCACTTGGGTATGAAACTTTGATATAGTATTATTATTTATTCTTGTAGTTTAAAAATTATAGTATCTGTGTAGTTCTGTTAGATCGAAGTTCTTCCTGTATTCAACTTAATCAGTTTACTACATTGAGCAACAAATTTCATTATCATTGCTGCGGATGGCTTTCTTTTCCATCTTATAATATTTTATCCTATTGTTTCTTTCAACAGTTACAGGATGCTTGTTTACTTGAAGTATTGCTTTTCAGGCCTTTCTTTTCCTCCAGGTATGTCTTCCATTTTAACAAGTCAATATCTCCAAATAATTTTCAATAAAGCTTTACATTTACTGATTGTTTTCTATCTCAAAACATATGCTCATTTTTTGTTCTGAATATTTATAATGTATTTTCAGGCCATGGAGCTATTTCCCCTGCACGTTTAGAATCTCTTAGAATGGAGCTTATATGCTTCTTACTAGAGGAGTCTAGTGCTCCAAGTTCGTGGGGCTTGACAAACTTATCATCAACAGAAGCATATAGAAATCTATATCATCTTCTGGAGTTGGACACCGAAGCAACATTGGATGTTTTGAGATGTGCATTTATAGATGAAGTTCCAAAATCAGACCATTCTTTGGACGAATCAGCAGTTGAAAAGGATTCTACAACATCTCAAAGTCAAGATCTGGTCCAAAAGACTGTAGATGTTCTTGCTCTCATACCTGAAGTTAGCAAACCACTTAGCATTCGGCCTATTGAACTTGACACAAGTTGGCCTTCAAAGGATGATATATCTCATATACTCGATTTTATATCTCATTTTGTTGCATGTAAAGAGCTCAAAGTCTCGAAGGAATTGCTAGCTCAGATATTCGAGTATTTAATATTAGAGGCTGCTTACATTCCACCAATTGTTGAAAGCAAAACTGTGGAATCTAATAAAAGAAGAGAGAAGGAGGTCCTCGCACTATTGGAAGTTGTCCCAGAGACAGATTGGGATGATAGATACTTGTTAGACATGTGTGAGAAAGCTCACTTTTACCAGGTTCTAACCATTTTCTCTCATTCTATCTCTTCTCTACGCAGAGACAATTTGTGATTGATAATTGTGTTTATGTATTCATCCAGGTCTGTGGCTTCATTTATGACAGCAAACATCTATACATCGATGCTCTTGATAGCTTCATGAAAGATGTTGATGAACCTGTTCATGCTTTTGCCTATATCAATAATTTGTTGAGACGGCAGAGTGACAAGCCGGATTCTTTGGATGCTGCAATCACTTCACGAATCCCAGATCTAGTTCACTTAAGCAGAGAAGGCACATTTTTTCTAGTTGTTGAACATTTTTTTAAAGAATTCGAACAGATCCTATCAGAGCTGAGGTCTAACCCAAAGAGTCTTTTCCTCTATCTCAAGACGTTAATTGAAGCTCATTCAAAGGGTACCGTGAACTTCAATGCATTAAAGAAAGAAGCTCTTTGTTTTCGTGGTAGAAGGGTGAAAAATCAGAATGACAGAGTACATGATTTGTTAGAAAGAATTTCTGAGTTCCCAAAGTTTTTGCGTGAGAATCCAGTTCATGTGACTGACGAAATGACTGAGCTTTATCTTGAGGTATTTGTTCACACACGTTACATCTGGGGTTTATTCAAATTGATTATCTTTTAAATGATCTTCGGTTTTTTATGTGTTTGTTATTTTTCTTCTGCAGTTGCTATGTCAGTATGAACCCAAATATGTCCTTCATTTCCTTGAGACATGTGAAAGCTATAGGGTCGACCATTGTTTACGTTTGTGCCAAGAACATGGAATAATAGATGCTGCTGCTTTCTTATTAGAAAGGGTTGGAGATGTTGGCAGTGCTCTTTCATTCACACTTTCTGATTTGGCAGATAGATTTAACATGCTTGATGCTGCGGTTGAAAGCGTAGATGATTATGCCGGGGTGGATCCTTTGAACGTGATCATGAAGACGAAGGAGGTCTATTGTTTCTTCCTTTTCTCATTGACATATTGTTCTTATGGTCAATGATAAAAACAATAATTTTGGTCCTAACTGCAGGTAAATGACATACTATATATTGTTCATACCTGTGTTGGATTGTGCCAAAGGAACAGCTCTCGATTGGATCCCGATGAATCTGAAGCCCTCTGGTTTCAGTTTCTTGATACGTAAGACCCCTCCCTTCCTCCACACACACACAAGAAGAAGAAACATTTACTTCTCATCATGTGCACAATCTCTTTTTTGTTCAGCAGCATTTGATTTTTTTGACTGGTGTATTCTTCAATCATGCCTGTTCTACAAGTTAGATGCCTTCCAACATGGGGCTAATTTTCATAGTCTTGGTGCAGATTTTGTGAACCTTTAAAATTCGAGTCGGAGCTAAAGGACCAGAATGGGGTTTCATCTAGATTTCAGGGTGGAAAGGCAATCAACACGAAATGGAAGATCAGAGGGTCTGATAGAAGTGCTCAAATCTTGAGAAAATTATTCTCTATTTTGATTAAAGAGATCGTTGAGGGAATGATTGGGTATGTGCGGTTGCCAACTGTCATGATGAAGCTTCTTTCAGATAACGGTAACCAAGAGTTTGGTGATTTCAAAGCTACAATACTGGGAATGCTTGGAACATATGATTTTGAGAAAAGGATATTGGTAAGCGTTGAATTTAGAACCGAATTTATAACTTTTAAAATTTATTGACTAATCTCCATTGTTATATCAGGACACTGCCAAATCTTTAATCGAGGATGATACATATTACACTATGAATTTACTCAAAAGAGGAGCTTCTCATGGCCATGGCCCACGAAACCTTCTTTGCTGTATATGCAATTGTCTCCTTACCAAAGACTCCTCTACCACCGGTATTCGAGTTTACAATTGTGGGCATACAAGCCATTTGCATTGCGAATCACCCATGAAGGAAACCTCAAGAAGGGGTTTATCTACAGGTTGCCCCATTTGTATGACAAAGAAGAAGGGTGTAAGGTCTAAAGGTAACTCGACCCCTGTGGAGAATGGGTTGGTGAGTAAGTCTTTACAGAAACACAAGTTACCACAAGGAACGGGTACTATTCATGTGCATGAGAATGATGCACTTGATCGCCAACTATCAAGGGTAAGTTTTCTATTCGTATATTTTCCGTGATATTTTGTTGCCTTGTGATACTGACTAGAATAGATGGTTTTGTTATTGCGACAGTATGAAATACTGATCAACCTTGATAAAAACAAGAGAATCGTCCAAGTAGATAACATGCCACAGTTGAGGCTTGCACCACCGGCCGTCTATCATGAAAAGGTGAAGAAAGGAGTTGCTATTTTAAGGGGAGAAAGTAGTAGTAATACCAGTGGTGTTGCTAAGATTGAAAAAACAAAAACGGGAAATAAAGTTAAAGATCTCAAAACAAAGGGATCAGGTGTTCGATTTCCCTTGAAATCAAACATATTTGGTAAGTTTTCTGCTGCCCGATGTTGTAGAACTAAGTCAATCTACATGCCTTTGATTGTTAACATCTGCTTCTTTTGCAGGTAAGGAAAAGACCAGCAGAAGATGACATGGTATTGGCCCTTTTGCTTGGACATTGGTTTTGTACTTTATACTCTTCATTTGTACAAGGGTCTGGTCGGCTGTATGTATCTACGAGGTATTAGAATGTAGAGTTAATAGAGAAAGTATATAGACATTGAAAAGTATGGTTTTTTGAGTTTAATCGAAAAGGAGAATAATTGAGCAGGTCTTGATTTGACTTTGTTTTTGTCTATCTGCATTTAAAAGGACAAGATGATTGGGTTTTTTTATTTATAAGATGGCCCTTGATTCATGAAGGGCGACCAATTGTCGAGAGGGGGGGGGGGGGGGGGGGGTGTTTAATTGTCGGATGATGCTTTCTAATAAGAGAACCGGCACATGTTCTTAGCTTAGATATGTCTCAAAGAGAGCCAACCATGATTACGTCATCTGATGCACTCTAGCCTATGTGCCTTTTTTACTCATCACTCAGTTTTATACTTGTTTGCCAATGATTACAAACTTTTTTAGGCCAAATGGTACTAGCTCTCCTGCAAAGACATATATCTCAATATTGTCTTCCTGGTATCAGTCTCATGCCAGATTTGAATTTGTAGAATCTTTTGTAAGTGGGTGATCATCTTCATGCCAAATACACATTTTGAACTTTCGTATTAATATCTTAGTATCCGCGTAACAGTTTCATGATGTTCCCTAACTGAATTTGTGAAATAAATACTGAGGATGCCAACAGGAGCGGTCTGACCTGATTCACACCTTTGTATATATCAGTATCTATTGCTAATTCTGTATGGAACTCTTTTAGTTTCCTGTTTCTTTATTTCGCGCTAGAGGGTATTCGTCTAAGTTTAACACGACGTGACTTGCATGGAGTTACATATGGTTTCGGTGGTTTATTAATGTACGACCTTGAATTGCTTGATCCGAGTCCTTAATTTTAGAGAACATACCAAGCTCCTTTAACTTTGTGGTCCATTTCTGCTATATATTTGCATGCTCGCGAATCATGAAGGTTTCAGTACCACTAGCTTCTAACATGTTTACAGCCCATAAAACCACTAACTTCTAACATGTTTACAACCCATATAAGTTTTATATCAACCTATAAATTAGGACCTCTTTTTATTCAATATAAAACTTTCATTAAGACCTTGTTGAGAAGCCAATGACATCATAACTTATGTTGGGAAATTTCCCCCAGATCTACGTATGAGTGAGTAGTTACTCAGTACCTAACAATCAACCTTGTTCTTTAGATGTATTTTACAGGACTATAACGAGACATATAAAAATAATGTCTATATTAAGGTTTCAAAATATAAATTTCTTTTAAGTTCGTTTCACTTTTTCATAACCATGAACTATAATAAAAAAACAAAACTTAATTTTTATTTTTTTAAAGGCAAAGTAGAACTTAGCGTAAATTGCAGAAACCGTCCTTATGGTTTTGAAGAAATCGCAGACATAGTCCAATCTTATTGAAAATGCAGGTGTAGTCCCTATAGGAAAATTTGTATCGTCCTTGCTCCTTGGCATGAAAAATTCAAAACTTTAAAAGTGCATGCATGGTCTTTTTAGGGACGATAATTGCACACCAAAGTTTTCCACAGGGACTATGTCTGTATTTTTGAAAAAACTGGACTATACATGCGATTTCGCTGAAACATAAGGATGGATTTTGCAATTTACTCTTACTTTTATTAGGGGTGAGCACAAAAACCGAAAAATCGAATCGAAACCAAAAAAACCGAAAAAGTCGAACCGAAAAAACCGCCCCATTTGACAAACCGATGGTGGTGGTTTTGAATTTTATAAAAACCGAATGTTTGGGGCGGTTTTTGGTTTCATAAGAAAAACCGAACCGAGAAAACCGCCACGCCCCACCTTTAAATATATTTTTATATACTTTTATCTATAGAAGAATTTGCTATTTAATTTTAAATATTTGAGTATACAACTTTATCTATTGAAAAAAAGTAAAAGTGTTGTTTATTATCTATACTTTCAAATTTGTTATATTTATATATATTATACTTTGTTTTCGAGCAATAGTTTTTTTTGAATGTTTTTGCGAGCGAAAAGTGCAAAGCCGCAAAGAAATGCATTTTATATTTTAGATTCATGTTTGGTTGTTTCGTATGTTTTTTCGAAGCTTTGGATTGCTTGATATTATGCTATTATTGATATTTGTTTAAATATTTTTGTTTGAAAACTAGGAATAGTAAACTTTATATAAGATCAAAACTTGCTTGTTTTCAGGTAAGAAAAAACTGAATAAAAACCGAAACCGAACCGATTCAATGTCAAAAATCGAAAACCGACACCAAACGGTTTGTAGTTTTCAAAAACCAAAATATACGGTTCAGTTTTTGATTTTACCATAAAACCGCCCTATGCTCACCCCTAACTTTTATACTATCAAACATAAGAAATCTTTTATATAATAAAACAAAACCCCTAGTGGGGACTTTTACATTTTAAAAAAATCAAATCATACCTTATTAAGTAATAATCAAATTATTATTATTATTATTTTCTTAAAAAAAAAATTATTATTATTTTCTTAACTTTCTATAAAGTTGCCATTCAAAAAAAAAAAAATATTATTATTAATATTTTCTTAAATATTAAATAAGAAAAGCCTAAATACTTCTAAATTTATCCATATTCTACAAAAAAAAGAATGTGATTTGTAATCATTCAATAAAAACTTACAAAAATATATGTGTCAAAATATAAAAAATTAAAACTTGAAAACGGTGGAGCAAGTTTTTCAAAGATTTGGGCTGAAACTTAAAATTCAGTATCATTCCCACTAAATATTTGAAGTCCAACATTCCCAAATTCCTCCTCCATCAATCAAACTCGATCTCTTATCATTCATTCACGCACAATCATTGACGCAAAAACATCTCCTCCAAATCTAATTAATATTAAAACCCACTACATTCGTAAATAACCATAATTCAATACCTCAATCAAAGTACAATGGTTTTGAAGGTCCTGTTATAATAATTAAAACCCAAAATTAAAAATAATAATTTATTTAAATGATTAGAAAAAACCCCGCGCGTACGCGGGCATTATATCTAGTTGGAAAATTAAAGAAAACCCCATTACTATAGAATTTGCCACATGAAAATGCTTTCATTAAGGAACTTAACAGATTTTAATAGCAATAAATTTGATAACAGGTGTCTAAAACATATTGAACAACAAGTCAACAACGTAGATCCATGGACGCGTATTGGTATTTGGTAGAGCTTTAGCGAAACCAAATAAACATCCACGGGTCATACCATGTTCGTTTGTTCTAGTCAATCAATCAAACAAAAGTGAAGATTTAGATAAACAAATGTTTATATCCATAAATATAAGTTTGCTTATACTTTTCGTTCATCAAAACACAAAATAAACATAAACACGTGTTAGGTCTAAATCCATTTAACTTGTATTTTATGAACTTTTCTTGATGTAATTCTATAAGATCAATGCTACACTCACTCGGTGGATTTTATTTTGTAAAATTTGTGTAAAACGATTATTTCTAATTCTATAAATAAAGCTTTTATGCTCAATTATTTTATCCAATATATATTTTGTTATAAAGTAGCTCCATGAATGCATATAGACAGTGCTAAACAATCAGATTAACAAGAACGTGTTAATCTGACAAAAAAAAAAAAAAAATAAAAATAATAATAATAATAATAATAAAAATACAAGCATGTATAAAGTTGAGATCAATGTAGAAACAAAATTATCTAAATATGTAATGAATCAATCATAGTCACTTATTTTTTCACTAAAAAAAAAAAAAAAAAAAAAAAAAAAAAAAAAAACACCCCACTTTCCACCTCTTTTTTAAAAATAAAATATCTTGCAAACGGTAAATTGTCAAGTAAAAAAAAAATACATCATTGCGTCGAGTATTTTTTTATCTTTTAGTAGACGGGCAATTCGATATATTTTGACAAACTTTTTTTTCAATTTTTTTTCAGTTACGTCTGAAAAAATCACATGTGATTTGTATCCGTCTGAAAAAATCACATGTGATTTGTATCACAAATCACATGTGATTTCATAAATCACATGTGTCATTTCATAAATCACATTATACAAACCACACGTGATTTTTTCAGACGTAACTGAAAAAAAAAATCGAAAAAAAAAAAAATTTTGTCGAAAATATATCGAAGTGCCCGTTTATAGAAAGATAATTTAATTCTCGTAGCGATGGTAAGATTCATTTTTCGTAACGATTAACGGTTTGCGAGATATTTAATTTTTTAAAAAAGAGTGAAAGTTTGTTTTTTTTTTTTTTTTTTTTTTTTTTTTTAATGAAAAAATAGATGGCAAAAATTTGTTCATTAGATTTACATTGAACTTTTTTTAGTGCTATATAAAATTATGCAAATGAATATTTTTGTTCAAAGTTGTCCATTATTAATATATGTTTGTCACGTATGTTTGTAGCTATTTATGAAGGCATTAAACGAACATGTACATGACATCGATGTTTGTTATATGTTTTTCTTTGTTAGTGTAAGCAATAACTATTTTGTTACAAATACGTAAAAGCGCAGGGGTGGATACGTTTTTTTCGACTTATTTTAGGTTTAAGTAAATTAAGTGTCAAGTTTGCATACAAATGTGTATAAATAATTAAGCAATATAAATCGTATGTTGTAACACCCATAATTTTTCAAACCTTTTTACTAGTCAAATAATTTTATTTTTGCATCACCTGAGCATTTAAAATTTTTCTTAACTTATTTGAACTTGAGAAACGAGAGATATCTTGAGAAACGAAAACATTGTCCCTTTATTGAACCGGCACAACCTAGAAAACACGAAACGAATCGAATTTGCCAAATAAATTAATTTCGAGAAAGTTATGCATATTTAGACTCGTTTTTATAGGAAAAATTATTTCGAGAACAATGACGCAAGTTTCGTAACTTTTCGAGTTCGTTTGGTACGTCAAATGGGGCCCGCGATAAATATTACCAAAGTTTACCCCACTTGACACTTTACCCCCCCCCCCCCCCTCCGCCCAACATTTACCCCGCGCCTCCCCTATTTTTGTTCGTCCAAGTTTAGCCCCTCCCAAATTAATAAAACCTCTCATTCTCTCTCTCTCGTCTCATAACTCACACACACACCTCACTCTTTCTCTCTCAACACCACACCGGCTGACCACCACCGCCGCCGGAAAATTTTCCGACCAACCTCCAAATTTCACCAAAATGTAGATCTAGCCACCCTCTATATTTCTGGAGCTTTTGAGCTCACGTGGAGCTCATTTGGTACCACCACCGTACGATCGCCGCCACCACAGTCCACCACCACCTTCAAACCGCACCTTCCCCACCACCTCCTCTCTCCGTTTTGGTAACACACACGCCCTATTTCTTTCTTTTCACCACTTTATATCAAACCCTAATTTTTATATTTTTATAAAACCGAATATTATTTAATAAACCTTTATAAAACCTTTTGTTTTTAATCAAAATCGTGTGGATCTATAGTGTTTTGCCGTGAAACCCTTGAACTCAGTCCAAGCTGGGTGAATCACCGAGTCAACTCGAGTTGACTCGGGGTGAGTTGATTATTTTTATTTTATTTCTTCATTTTCTAACTTGTTGTTGATATTTTGTAGATTGGATTTGGAGTTGGTTTGGTTTTGGTCTCGGTTTTGTGTTCGACATGGGCTATGGCTCATGTGATTCGAGCCGTGACTCGGGGTGAGTCACGACATTATGCTAGGTTTGGGTTTGGTTATTGTTTTGTGGAGATTTGGATTTGTTTGGGATTTGTTTGGTTCGGATTTGTTTGGATTCGGTTTAGGTTAGGTGTAGCCGAGAGCCACCTAGGCTCGACGAGGGAGTGAGCCGTGACTCGTGGTGAGTCACGGCATAGGTTTAGAAATAAATTTGTTGTTTATGTTTGTTTGGATTTGGTTGAGTTGAATTTAGCCGAGAACCACTTAGGTTCGGATAGAGTCAAACCGTCACGGCAAGTGTCGAGTTATGTAGTTTAGTCGCGAGTCATTTTATATTAGTTTTGTCACTTATTTTATTTTCCGCTACTTGTTATTTATTTGTTTATCGATATGGTGTTTCGGATAATATTTGACGATTTGGGATATGATTTGGACTTGGACTTGGATATATATTGAATAACCTTTGCTTGGATTGAGAATTGGACGATATTGGATTTACGATATTAGTCGATGGACCTTGTGGACAATTTTGGTACTTGAGACGGAAGAGTATGTCAGACTCATAAGAGTTTGACATATTTGGACCCGAAAATACACAAAATGGTCGATAAACTTGACAACTAATATATACGCGAATGATAGTGTCCAATTATATATATATAACTTGTAAATGTGACGATAAAACTGATATTATTCAAGAGTCGTAACGACTCGGAAATGTTTTATAAACGGACGCATCATGTCCAAATTTTGATAAAATCTTTTATAACTTAATCATTTATGATTACTTAATGTCCAAAAACCTTTTCAAAACTTGTACGTTTTCTTCCTAAATCATGACGATATAACAACTATTTGGGAATTGGGTAAAATACCGAAACTACCTATTGATGTTTTTCTTTCTTGTTTAATTGTTTCATTTTCTCTTTCTTATTATTATTATTATTATTATTATTATTATTTTAATCTTTTCTTAAGTGTTCGTTTGTGTTCGCCAATTTTTATTATTTTCTTTTCTTAACTATCCACACGAGTCTTAAACGTTTCTTTTCTTTCAAACGCCATTGAAACTAAACTATTTTCATTTCAAATACGAGTATTGCTTTATAAATCGTTTCGAGGATTATTTCTGAGACATGCCGTTTAATTGTTAGGTTGTGCTGAGGTTCATTTGCCGTGCTATACCATCTGATTAATTGTGATATCTCGTTTCTCTATTAATAAGGTGTGATTCATAGCCCTACTTTTACTTTTAAATTGTTTATAAACCCATGGGGGAGATACATGCTATTTACTTATTTTTATGAGCACAATTGTTTATTGGTATGCTATGCCTGACTGAAATGATAATGCTAAGTACCGTCCTTTTTAAAAGTAAGTCCCTCGATCATGAACCATTAATCACTTGCGAGTGAGCGTGTTGGATCGTATTTAAAGTTGATATTGTGATTCGGGAGGTCAGGTATGATGGAAATAAATCAAAGCCATAGTTAGAGATATAGTAGAGAGAGAAAGGAGAACTAGTGTTTTATTATTTAAGATGAAAGTGAAAATACACAACTCAGTCTCACCCTCCTAGTGAAGTCTAGGAGGGCTTATATAGGGCAATATACACACTACTTTACAATATTGACGGTTCAGTACCTGTGTATGTGCCATACATCATAACTAATGTAATCCCGTAAATATCGTTCCATTTACATGTTAGGAGCATTCCTAACAGAGCACGATTATAGTTTATAGGCCTATAGGAATTGAACCTCCCGCCATGTTGACTAAGGTCGATCCGCATGTGATGTACTATATTCGATTTTCACTAGGTATCTGGCAAAGTACCTAGCTTTGGGGGCAACTATTATATTATGAAATTCCGCGGTTACTATCGACTTACGCCAAGATTATTGGTACCGGTTAACGCTTTGTGTGTCATGAGCTTAGCAAAATTATTTGACACTTACCCGATATCTGTATTTGTTACATATATCTTCCAGACTTAAAATCTTGTGCTCAACTGCTTTATTTATTAAACCTATGGATTACACTCAACCTTTGTGTTGACTTTTTAGCATGTTTTATCTCATGTAATTGATGCATACTTGTGGGCACTGGGAGTGGCTGAAGACTTTTGATGGCTATCTTTGGCTTTTACTATCTATCTTTTACTATTTTATCATTCGAAAACCTTTTGAACTATGTCTTTTATTTCCGCTGCAAACTATGTTTTATTTCCGCTGCAACTTATGTTTGAGAGTCTTTTAAACTCTAAATGTTTAATTTTGTATTCGAATGATATGTTTTTGCTAAAACGTCTCGTTATGAGATCGTTTTCTATGGATGTGACTGTCTTACCCCTCACGTAGCACCCCAAGCTCCGTTCTGCTGCCATATTCCGAGTTGGGGGTGTTACAGAATGGTATCAGAGCCACGATTTATAGAGAACGAGGTCATACTCGACTATAAACATTTTTGTGTGTGTCAAAACGTTTTCGAAATCGATAGCCATCAGCCCTCCGTGCCACTTCGCTCTTTAATTGCTTTACTTAAACTTTTATGTGTGCATGCTTTTGCACTATTATATGCTTGGATTTTCCGCTGCTATCTTACTTCATATAAAAACTATTTTTATAAAAAAAAAAAAAAAAAAAAAAAAAAAAAAAAAAAATTGGCTAGAATTTCTATACTTTCCGATACTCCTTGTAGAGTATTATATCTACATCAGTCCCTACCAGTTAGTTTTCAGTTGCACCCATTGATCACCCACTTGCACCACCGAGTCTAGAGGAGGTCCCACACCCCGTTAATGATGATGAAATTGAGGTTGATGATGAGATGGATGATGATGAGGAGATGGATGATGATGATGAGATGGATGATGATAACGATGTTGACGAGGAGGAGGAGCTGGAGGACCTCCCTATACCACTTTCACCAGCAGTGTCGGACATTACGTATGAGTCAGATACTTCAGATGCATTGGGTCATGCACTTACTACAGAGGTGACGTCTACGTTTGAGATTGGTGAGTCTTTGACTGCACATCGAGTTTCCCCTACAGAGCTTAGGGCCGAGCTGAGTCGTTTGAGGCAGGTTATCTCTTGGTGCCAGGGCCGTTATATGTCGATGTCTAGGCGATTGTGTGTGCGATAGTCTGATGTTTTAGAGTTGAGGAAGGAGATTAAGGGAGATAGGAGAGCTACAGGTGATTTGTATGTAGAGTTGTATGAGCAGGCTGCGAGGTTGAGTTCTACAGAGAAGGCAGATACAGAGATTCGGGAGCGTTTGGCGTCATTAGAGAAGAGGATGACAGAGGTCGAGAATATTGTGGAGAAGTTGGACCTTAGAGCGGTGTTCATTGATATTGATTGTCGTCGTTACCAGCGTAGTATTCAGGATTTGAGGGACGAGTTACATGCCATGCAGTGGCAGGCGTACTATGATAGGATGGCGCATTTTCGTTTTGATGACAGTATTGATGTTTTGGCTATGTATGGGGGAGATCGTCAGTGAGAGTGTAGTGATCATCTTATTTATGGTAGTTTAGTATCATGATAGTGGTTTACCTTTGTACGTACTAAACTGAATAGTTTCAGTTAGTAGATTTTATCAGAAACTTGTAATCGTTTTGCATATCTTGTAAGACTTATAGCAAGTATTAAATCTATGATGTATTTTGGTGATGTACTATTATTGATGTTGAATGCGTGCTATATTATGATGATATCATGGTGTTGTTTATCTTGTGATGTGATTCTGTTACATTAATCAAATACTTACAGTGTTGTACATTTGTAATGATTGATAGAATTATGCCGCCTAGGAAGATGACTCCAGCTGCGATCCAGATGTTGATTGATGATGGCATTTTCGGGCAAGCGGGTGTTGGCAACCCGAATGTTGGACAAGCAGGAGTGCAAGCTATCAATGACAACCGTTTCTGTACTTATAAGGATTTCATGAATTGTAAGCCTACTACCTTTAAGGGAACTGAAGGAGCTGTTGGTTTAACTCAGTGGTTTGAGAAAATGGAGTCGGTGTTTCTAAGGAGTAACTGTTCTGAGGATTGCAAGGTGAAGTATGCGACAGGTACCTTGGTGGAGCATGCATTGTCTTGGTGGAACGCTTATGCTCAGGATATGGGGTTAGGGAATGCTTATAATACTTCATGGGAAGAGTTTAAGAAGGAGATGGTCAAGAAGTATTGTTCTCGTAGTGATATGAAGAAGTTGGATACTGAGTTCTACAATTTGGCTGTGAAGGGTGTTGATCTTGTTACTTATGTGCATCGATTTCAAGAATTGAAGGTTTTCTGTGCTCACATGGTACCAGATAAAGAGAAATTACTGGAGAAGTTCATTGGTGGTTTTCCTTCCAGTATTGAAGGGCATGTGACATCTTACAACTCTCAGACTCTGGATGATGCTATTCACATATCTGAACGACTTATGGATCAAGTGGTTAAGCATGACACTGTTCAGAAGGGTAACAACTATGACAACAAACGAAAGTGAGAGGAAAACAGGAGGAACAACAACTACAACAACTTCAACATCCACAACAACAACAGTCACCCTCACCATAACCATCACCACCACAACAACAACAACCAGTACCGTAACAACAATCATCACCACCAGCAAAATAGAAGACAAGAGACTGTTAAGGCTTATGTGGCTGCACCAGCACAAGTTGGAGGGTATGCTGGGCCGCATCCATTTTGTGATAAGTGTAATCAGCATCACGCTGGACCATGCGTAGCTAAATGTCAGATATGTCAGAAGACAGGGCATATTGCTAAGAATTGTAAGAACAGAGCTGTGACTAATGGGAATGCCACCCAGCCAGTGGTAACTTGTTTTGGATGTGGAGAGCGTGGTCACTACAAGAGTCATTGCCCAAAGAACACTCGTCAGAGAACTGAAGGCGCTCGTGGTAGAGCATATGTGATGGACAATGGGAGCAGCAGCAGGATCCAAATGTAGTCACCGGTACGTTTCTACTCAACAATCTTCATGTTAACGTTTTATTCGATTCTCGTGCCGATATGAGTTTTGTATCTTCTACGATTTCACCACTACTTAACCTCACCCCTACCTCCTTAGACACCAACTATAGTATTGAACTAGCTAATGGCAATTTAGTTAACACTTGTACCGTAATCCGAGGTTGTACCCTAAACCTTCTAGATCACCCGTTTAGTATCGATCTCATGCCGATTGAACTCGGAAGCTTCAACATAGTGGTTGGTATGGATTGGCTATCCAAACATCATGCGAGTATTGTTTGTGGTGAACGAGTTGTTCATATCCCTCTCAATGGCGAAACCTTGGTTGTCCGCGGAGACCGTAGCGGAACCCGTTTGAATATCATATCTTGTATTAAGACCGTGAAATACATCGAGAAAGGATGTCATGCATTCCTAGCACATGTGTCTAAGAAGGAGTCGGGAGAGAAGCGACTCGAGGATGTTCCGATTGTGCATGATTTTCCTGAAGATCTGCCTGGACTTCCACCGGTTCGACAAGTGGAATTTCTGATTGACCTAGTTCCGGGAGCTGCACCCGTAGCACGTGCATCGTATCTACTAGCTCCGACGGAGATGCAAGAGTTGTCTAAGCAATTGCAAGAGTTGTTAGATAAAGGGTTTATTCGACCTAGTTCCTCACCCTGGGGAGCACCAATGTTATTCGTGAAGAAGAAGGACGGATCATTTAGAATGTGTATTGACTACCGTGAACTGAACAAGCTAACAGTGAAGAACCGCTACCCGTTACCTAGAATCGACGATTTGTTCGACCAGCTACAAGGATCAGGTTACTACTCCAAGATAGATTTACGGTCAGGTTATCATCAACTCAGAGTCCGGGAAGAGGATATTCCCAAGACAGAGTTCAGGACTCGATATGGCCACTATGAGTTTCAAGTGATGCCCTTTGGTTTCAAAAACGCACCTGCTGTATTCATGGACCTCATGAACCGAGTGTGTAAACCATATTTGGACAAGTTTGTTATAGTTTTCGTTGACGACATTTTGATCTACTCCAAGAGTGAAGAAGAACACAAGAAACACCTGACGATAATTCTTAAGTTGCTTAAGGAAGAGTAATTGCACGCAAAGTTCTCTAAGTGTGAATTTTTGATTCGCAAGGTACAATTTCTTGGTCATGTGATTGACAGCAAAGGGTTACATGTGGATCCCGCGAAGATCGAAGCTATTGAGAACTGGCCAACGCCTTCTAACGCCACAGAAATCCGTCAATTTCTGGGATTGGCTGGATATTACAGGAGATTCATCGAGGGATTCTCCAAAATATCTAAACCGTTAACTACGTTGACTCAGAAGGATAAGAAGTATGTGTGGGGAAAGGACGAAGAAGAAGCATTTCAAACCCTGAAGCAAAAACTTTGCAGTGTACCGATTTTGGCATTACCAGATGGAGTTGAGGATTTCATAGTTTATTGTGATGCATCATATCAAGGGTTAAGAGCAGTTTTGATGCAACGAGGGAAAGTCATGGCATATGCTTCCCGACAACTTAAGACTCATGAGGAGAAGTATACCACACATGATTTGGAGTTAGGAGCAGTGGTTTTTGCACTCAAGATGTGGAGGCACTACTTATATGGGATGAAGTGTATTGTCTTTACCGATCACAAGAGTCTTCAACATATTTTGGATCAGAAGGAGTTGAATATGAGGCAACGACGATGGTTGGAAACCTTAAGCGACTATGATTGTGAAATTCGATACCACCCGGGAAAATCGAACGTCATGGAAGATGCCTTGATCCGGATGGAATGATTGAAGCCGCTACGAGTTCGAGCTTTGATTTTGACTATCAATTCAAACCTTCCCACCCAGATTCTCCATGCTCAAGAAGAAGCCGTGAAACAAGAAGACCTCAAGTGCGAGAATCTTTACGGTATGACACAGAAGAAGTTTGAGAAGCATTCCGATGGAACTTTGTGTTTTAAGGGAAGAAGTTGGGTATCGCGTTTTGGAGGACTGCGAGACTTGATCATGCTCGAGTCTCATAAGTCAAAGTACTCTATACACCCAGGATCCGACAAGATGTATCACGATCTCAAGGAGTTATATTGGTGGCCGAACATGAAGGCTGACATTGCTGATTATGTTCGCAGGTGTCTTACGTGTGCTAAAGTTAAAGCCAAACATCAGAAACCGTCTGGTCTTCTACAGCAACCTGAGATTCCTGAATGGAAATGGGAAAGGATTACTATGGACTTCATCACCAAACTTCCAAGGAATTCAACTGGTTTCGACGCTATTTGGGTTATAGTCGATCGACTAACGAAATCAGCACATTTTCTACCTATCAAAGAGAAGTATAGTATGGACAAGTTGACTAGACTTTATGTAACGGAAATAGTATTGAGACACGGAGCACCGATATCTATCATCTCTGACCGAGACAGCAGATTCACTTTTAACTTTTGGCAATCACTTCAGGATGCCTTTGGCACGAACCTCGACATGAGTACCGCATACCATCCACAAACCGATGGTCAAAGCGAAAGGACTATTCAGACTTTAGAAGACATGCTTCGAGCTTGTGTGATTGATTTCAGAAATGGATGGGATGTCCATTTTCCTTTGATTGAGTTTTCATACAACAACAGTTATCACGCTAGCATTAAGGCTGCACCGTTTGAAGCACTGTATGGTCGTAAGTGCCGATCACCTATTTGTTGGGATGAAGTGGGAGAAGCTCAGCTTATTGGACCAGATATTGTTCGTGAGACAACCGAGAAGATTGAACAGATTAAGAACCGATTGAAGGTTGCCAGAGACCGACAGAAGAGCTACGCAGATGTGAGACGTAAACCCCTAGAGTTTCAAGTTGGAGATAAGGTTATGTTGAAAGTTTCGCCATGGAAAGGTGTGATACGATTTGGCAAGCGAGGAAAGCTGAACCCTAGGTACATTGGACCGTTCAAGATTTTGAACAGGGTTGGTCCAGTGGCTTACAAGCTAGAACTACCACCAGAGCTTAGTAGAGTACACCCCACTTTCCACGTGTCAAATTTGAAGAAGTGTTTATCCGATGAGACAGCCGTAATTCCACTCGTTGAAATTCAGATTGATGAGCAATCGAACTTTATTGAGGAGCCCGTCGAGATTATGGAACGTGAGGTCAAACAACTAAAAAGGAGCCGTATTCCCATTGTGATAGTCCGTTGGAATTCCAAGAGAAGACCTGAGTTCACCTGGGAACGCGAAGACGAGTTCAAGCGCAAGTACTGTAACAAATGGTAATTTTCCATTTTAATAACTATGATTAATTATCAGAAAATGTGCATTACTTATTTTCTTACCCTTGTTAATGAGAGATTATCTCATTTAATTACGTTATCACACTACGATTACTCAAAAACATTGATATGTGACATAATACATTGGAACGAGCTCACACGCGGACCACAAAAATCTCTTATGCTCATAAATAACCAAACGGACCCTTATTTCCATTCTTAGCACAACATTGGCCTGGTACTATTCATAAAGCCTAACCCAATGGTTATTTTCTTTTATTCACACTCGACTGAACTCATTGAGCTTTGCCTTGACATTTTTTGAATTCAACACATAACATATACATGTTTTTACACAACTCGATTGTCCATACTACTAACAATCAGGAGGTCGAATCTCACTTCTTAATTCAAAGGTTTGAGCACCAAACGAAACACAAAGTAAATCGAGTTCGAGACATGTACTAGTTCAACCAATAATTATCCAACTTAACTAAACTCGACCAAATTGAATTTTAACCTATGTCTTTTATATTTATTAGTCGAATACAAGTTCATATCATTGTTTTCTCATCATATCCAACGTTTGGTCACGTTAGAAAATGTTTTGGACCCTTTCAAAAGTCATACGATACATATGTGTATACATGGTTCGATCATAACCGAACCAAACAAGCTAACCCTCCCCTTGATGCCTTCACACTCGACTAAGACCTCATCTTATCTCTTAAAGATCTCACAAATCCCTGCCAAAGGAATATATTCTTTCACAAGTTGATTAAACTATAAACCTCACATATGTATATATATATATATATATATATATATATATATATATATATATATATATATATATATATATATATATATACTCGTACATACACATACATGTCCTCATTACTCTTAAACACATTTCAAGCTTTTCTATCTAGTCTTAACTTACTGCCGAAAGCACAGGAAGCAAGGATCATCTTCCATGATCGTTTGAATCCATTTCCAAGTCAAAAATATAGTTTTGAAAGCCATTGTGATCGACCTTGAATTCATACGTGTTCTTGATCATTTTTAAACGTATAACAAACCATCCCAAAGTGTTGGAAGTCTCTTTTATTCATCTCCTACTCATTTATATCATTTTAAATAAAGCATGCATCGTATTTCCTTTTCATTCGATCGTATATTACTTTTATTTCGTTTATATGCTTTCTTTTTATTTATCTTTCGTACATAATTATTGACCTCCTTTATAGATGGCTAGAGATACGAGTTTTACATTTATTCGACGATTACTTTCATGTTATAATGCGTAATCGAGACCCATTTTATCATATGTTCAATCGTTAAATTCATATAACACATATATTTGTCATTTATATATTTTGTACATGTATCGATCGACCTATAAAGGGGCTAAATATAATCGAATATAGACACACAACATATTGTTTTTATTGTTCATGCTAATTCTTCATAAGCTCATCTATTAATTTGATGTTTTGAGTTTCCCATGATAACTCTTATAAGCCCTCTAAAAACCACAAACCCGTGTTCAAGTTCATGGGGGGATAAGCTGATGTCATATTTCAGTTGTATTTGGATTTAGCTTATTTCCTAATCTCAGGGTGTTTGTTTGTTTGTTTTTGGATAGTGATACGAGTTGGGTTAAACCCGTTCAGAATTCGGGTCAGACACATCCGGGTCAGGGAATTGGCCTCGGATTTGATCCTGGATTTGCTTAAATATCATAGGTTTGAATTGTGTGTTGATGATATAGTTTGTTTGATGTGATTTTGGGTTGGCACATTCCTCTTGCTTGACCTTCTTTCGATCCAGTAACACAACCACGAGGGTGGTTTGTTTGGTTGCATCTTGCTCGTCAACACCCATATAGGGTGTTTGTTTACTTCGGACCAGCAGTAACACCATAAAGGTGGTCCTTGACTCGTGTCTCGGTTCAACAAACAACACCAGGGGTGTTGGCTTGGGTTCGTTCAGTTTACATACCATAGGTTATTAGAGCGTAAAGCTTGAGCTATATTGAATTTGGCTACTAAACTTAGACTCCTAGTAGCTTGTTCTTGAATGTTGTCACAGTTCCCATACGGGTTTCATTGTTCTCGATTCATTAAACCCCAAGAGGGTGTATTGATCTTTTGTGTCTCATTTTCGGTTTGTTATTGTTATAACGAAAGAGAAAAAAAGGGGATATATATATATATATATATATATATATATATATATATATATATATATATATATATATATATATATATATATATATATATATATATATATATATTATATTACAAAGGGTGCATTAAAATCAGTTAAAATAAGGATGTGTTAAAAACTTTGGCCAATAGGCTAGTGGGCTCAAAAGCCCAAGTAAAGGGGGTGCAATATGGGCCAATCGAACATTAGGGTGCGTATAGTTTTTAACATTGGGCCATAGCCCACCACAAATTAAACCAATGAACTGTTAATATAGTTAAGGAGTATTAGGATGGTGTGGTTTTGGTAATAAGAATGATGCACGTAAGTGATTATGGACAAAGTAGATGAGCAACTTAGGACGATTTAGTTCACCTTTGAAAACAGAAGTAGAATAATAAACAAAATCTGACACTTAACATATACCGGATAAAATCATTAAACAATTTAACCAGACAAATCGGACATATTTAGACTGGACAACTAATTGATATTCTAAAAAGTAGGATAAATTACTACCGTCACTTGTTATTATTAAAAACTGTCGGGAACATTATTTTGAGAAACTGAGTTTTATTAAAATCACGACAACTTTTGAAAATTATATAAATGGACGCGACATGCTTTATAAATTTCTTCAACTTATACTTTAAAAACCTTTTATCTTATAAAACCCGACAATAACTAAACTTTTAGTTTTATTAACATGAAAAACATTAACTAAATTTAAGTTTTCTTTTAGAACTTAAATTACCTTTTCAAAACTATATTAATTATTTCCAAAGTATTTGAGGTTATTGGGTAAACATCGAAAACATATTAATTGACTTAATTATAGACATTCTTCTTATGTCACTGTTTTCCTCGACTTCGTTTGTCATTCCTTTCTCGACTCAAATTCCCGTTCGTACTCTTCTTGACTGTGTCAATTTCCTATTCCTTTTTGGCGTGAGTATTCTTGAGTCTACGTTTCCTTACCACCACATGAAACTTAAACACTAAACTTTTTGCAAACCTTAATACAATTAATCCACGAAAACTAAAACTCTCGTCCTTCCAAAATTCTTTATCTTTCGAGGCGTATTCTGAGATAAATATATATATTAGGTTGTGCCGATCCGGCACCATTGTGCCCATTCCCTCAATATCGTTGTGTTGCCCTTGATGCCAGTTGTGACTGTTGTGATGTTTTTGCATTGCTGCAAGCCAAGGTGAGTTCATGGCCCCTACCTTTTACTTGTTTTATAAATATTTGGGGGAGAATACATGCTTGTTTTTAAACTAAATGCATGCATATACATAAACTCATAACTTGTTTTTATCTAAAAACATGAATTATTTGATGGTTTGAAGGTGTTATGTAATTGACCAATATGCATGTGAGTTATAGCCCCAATTAACCTATACTTGTTTTACAAAACTTGGGGCAAGAAACATACAAAACTTTTTATGGACCAACACTATTTTTACCAAACTATTGCGTAGTTAGCCTAAGCCTTTAGAACCCACAATTATGCCCACCTTCATGCACTGTTAATTCTAGTTAGGAAGTGCGATTAATATAAATAGATCTATTGGGGTGACTCCCCCGTTCGGTTGGCCAGACGGGTCAATGCGGGCGTATATTAAGGGGGTAGAGTACAGTACTAAAGGTCCTTGGACTTCCAGGCGGTTTTTCTTTTGGGCAGCTGTTCACCGTTGGATCTCGCCAATACAACCCCCTATAGTTTTCGTTACCGAGATATCTTTTTTTTGTTTTTTCATTGTTCCCAGGTATTTTTTGGGTAATCTGCTCCCATGCTGCAAACAGTCAAATCTGAACTTAACCTTGTCGCTCTTCTTTCTTTCCTCGCGAGCAGGAAGCACACCAGCAGCGTGCGTTGCGTGATTCTACTGTGTTTTTTTGCACTTGACTGGGTGGACAGTTGACCGGAAGAGAACTTAGATTCGCCCGCTGGTTACGAGTGAATTGGGTTAAGCACTCGCTAAGGGCCCCACTATTATTATTGATGTGCTAGGTTATAGCGCACTGAACGGTCGAGTTTCGGTTGCATGAACTTAGAGCTAGCGTAATAGAATACTTTATTTTGACACATACCCTACCCATGGTCCACATATCAAATTGTTTAAGGTAAACTTTATTATCATGACCTTTTGAGCAACACAATGCTCGCATAACTTTTATTAAACTCACTTCATTGTTTAGTCAAATCTATGAACTCACCAACCTAGTGTTGACCCTTTTTAGCATGTATTTTCAGGTTTAAGGCAATAATCTTGTGGTGAAGGCTTTTGGCATGGCATGGCATGGTCATAGAAGACTCTGATATAATTGGGACCACTTGAAATCTTTTATGAGCTTATATTTCCACACCATTTTTGAAATATGGTAAAAAAATCACTTTTGAATATGAAATCTATTTTAAACGGTTGAGTTAAAACCGTTCTTATACTTTGTGTTGTGATACCAATTTAGTAGCACCCAAACATGTATGCTTCTGCTAAACCAGATTTTGGGGGTGTTACAATTTAGCTGAGAATGGAATTGTCCAGCATCTCACATCTCCATATACTCCACAACAAAATGGTGTATCTGAGAGAAGAAATCGCACATTGTTGTACATGGTGCGATCAATGTTTAATCTTACAACTCTCCCTTTATCCTTTTGGGATTATGCCTTAGAATCTGCTATTCGCATTCTGAATATGGTTCCAATCAAGAAGGTTGATAAGAAACCTTATGAGTTATGGTATGGAAAAACTCCTAACTTGTCTTATTTAAAGGTCTGGGGTTGCGAGGCATTTGTTAAACGTGACTCAGCAGATAAACTCCAACAGAGATCTGTAAAGTGTATCTTTGTAGGATACCCAAAGGAAACGATGGGTTACTACTTTTACTACCCACCTGAAAAAAAAGTAATTGTTGCCAGGTATGGAGATTTTCTTGAAAAAGATCTCATATCTCAAGAATTCAGTGGGAGGATCTATGATCTGGAAGATGATCAAGAAGATACATTACCTTCTGAAAACACTAGCGAACTTCCTGTGGAACCTGAAAGTCTGGGTCCTCCACCTGAAGTTGTTCCCATTCGCAGATCTGCAAGGACTGTGAAAGCACCTGAACGTCTATGTCTTAACGTAGAGGTTGAGGAAACTATATTAGGGGATCTTGGAGAACCTGCTAATTATAGAGCTGCCATGAATGATCCTGAAAAGGACAAATGGCAGATTGCTATGAATGGGGAAATGCAATCCATGAGAGATAATGAAGTCTGGATTGAAGTAGACCTTCCTCCCAATGCCAAGGTAGTTGGAAGTAAGTGGCTCTTCAAGAAGAAAACTGACATGGTGTTGACTACGAGGAGACCTTTTCTCCTGTAGCTGACATAAGGGCTATTAGGATTCTCATAGCCATAGCAGCGTACTATGATTATGAGATTTGGCAAATGGATGTCAAAACCGCCTTCTTAAATGGTCGCCTAGATGAAGACATCTATATGGCGCAGCCTGAGGGGTTTGTGAATCCAGAATTTCCAAACCGTGTATGCAAACTTCAAAGATCCATTTATGGATTGAAGCAAGCATCACGGCAATGGAATAAGAGATTTGATGAAGAAATCAAAAGGTTTGGATTTACTCAGAATCTAGATGAGCCATGTGTATATCACAAAGCTAGTGGGAGTGATGTTATTTTCCTTGTCCTATATGTTGATGACATATTAATCATGGGTAAAAAAATTCCAAGATTGAAAGAGGTTAAAGCCTATCTTGGGAAATGTTTTTCCATTAAGGATTTATGAGAAGCAGCATACATTCTGGGAATCAAGATTTATAGAGATAGATCAAAGCGGTTGATTGGATTAAACCAAAGTGCTTACATTGATAAAATATTGAAGAGATTCAATATGCAAAATTCCAAGAAGGGATATTTGCCAATGCAAGAGAATCATGGCTTAAGTAGCAGAGCATGTACTTCAACACCTGAAGAGGTGACACGCATGAAGAGAGTCCCTTATGCTTCAGCTGTGGGATCTATTAAGTATGAGGTGAGATGCACAAGGACTGATGTGGCGTTTGCTCAAAATATAACCAATCGATATCAACAGAATCTAGGTGAACTCCACTAGACTGCTGTTAAACATATTCTAAAGTACTTAAGGGCTACAAGAGATATGTTTTTAGTATATGGGGGAAATCCAGAAGCAGAACTTGGTGTTACAGGTTACTACGATGCTTCCTAAAAATGTGATAAAGATTATACGAAGTCTCAGACGGGTTATGTCTTTGTCATTATTGGAGGAGCTGTGGATTGGAAGAGCAAGAAGCAAAGTACAATAGCAATGTCTGCAACAGAAAGTGAGTACATAGCTGCTTCAGAAGCTGCAATGGAAGCTGTCTGGATTAGGAAGTTCGTTTCAGGGCTTGTAGTTATTCCCTCAATCGAAAAACCTATAAAAATGTATTGTAACAATTCAGCCGCAGTTACATTTGCCAATGAACCTGGAATCATGAAAGGCACCAGACATTTCCTGATTAAATATCACTATGTTCGAGAACAAGTCGAGATAGGTGAAATCAAGTTACTCAAAGTTCGCACAGATAATAACCTAGCTGATCCTTCAACGAAGGCTTTACCTGGTGGAAAGCTTAATCGACATGCTGAAGGCATAGGACTTTGTTTAGCTAGTAGTTTCATGCCCATCTGTGATTAGTGTTTGGATAATGGGATGTTATGAACATTTATTATTTTAATGAAATAAAATATTAGTTATGTTTGATTGTCATTTTCTTAATAATATATCATGTATTTGCATGTTTAATCCTTGAATATATTGATTATTCTAAATTGTCCGTTGTCGATTAATGATATGTGAATATCATTAAATTAAGACAAATCTGAGTATTGGTGGAATATACTTGAAAGTATATTGATGCGTAGACATGCCAATTTCACATGATATTCAATGAATTGAATATAGGACTTATCCCAACTTCATGAGTTTATTTTATGGATCTTGTCATCAAGTAAATCATGAATATAGTTATCCTTAGACTTGAGATACTAGATAACTGTCATGGATGTAGTGCATTTCGGTAAAGCAATTTACCGTTATACGTTACTGGTAGCCATAAGGATTGTTTTCAGGAGTGTTGCCAAGTTCATGGGTTAGGCTCGTAGTCAAAAGAGAATTTGTTCCTTCAAATTTGTTTTGAAGTTGAATACTGATGGGCCCCTCGTAGGGTTAACAAGATGTTTGCGTGGTTACGCCAAAGATCTATCTGCAATACGTTCAGTCGATTTGGTAATCTTGCTCAATCAGAAACAATGAGAAATAGAATGGTTAATTAAAGAATGACTAAGATCCATATCTTTATTAACGTAGTATTAGTAACAAAACGATAAGTATGATGATGAATCATCGAATGGTTTTTCCAGGAGACCACCACTCGAGTTGTACTAGGGGCATTGGCATGTTGCTAGACGCTAACCAATGTCATTACACTATTAATAGATGTCCAAGTGGGAGCTGTTAAGTTTTGTGGATAAATATTAATGTGTATGTCTAGAATCGAACTCGAGACCATGGGATTGCACACATTACGTATGAGGAATTAATGTAATAATTAATATGTAAACCGTTATGTATTTAATTATTAAAACACACGAATAACGACTAACGGACATTAAGTAATTAACGACAATTGACTAACGACCGTTTAGGAGGGTTTATGCTATAAATATTATTAACCCATTTGACCCGTTAAAGATACAACATATCCCGAATGGACTTATTCATTAGTAGCAGGTTTTAACCGGCACCTCAATTGCTAACAAGGCTCAAGCCTCCCTGACCCCAATGCTTTCTTACATGTTTTTTTACTGAAATTTTATAAGGGTATAGATGCGTAAGACATGTAGGGTGGGACGGGGAATGGGTACTGATGAACTCAAATAAGTACATTTTATTACTATCATTTATCCTATTAATTTGACTTGTTTTACTATATTATGTATGAGGATTGATACTTAATCGTTTACTTTTGTAATTCTCAGTTGAAAACAAGCATTTGGTGAAACTTGGCGATTTTGGACTAATTATGGAGCAAAACGTGCATAAAGTTAAGAGTCTACTGAAATGGACAAGATCAAGTCAATTCTGCTCTAGATGCGCCGCATCTCAGTCATGACATGCGCCGCATCTCTATCAAGATATCACCAGATACGATCCAAGATACAAGAGGACATGCGCCGCATCTAATCATGGAGTTACGCCGCATCTTCTGGCGGTGTACGAATATTCCTGAATATTATAATCTTGGACCCCACGCGAAGTTAAGTCAATGCGCCGCATCTACTCCTTAGATGCGCCGCATCTTCCCTCAGACAGAAACTATAAATACCCCAAGACCAGACGAATTTCGTACGCATTATATTAGTTTCGAAGACCGAACAGGAAAAACCCTAGGACGAATTCAGTCAAGGAGGCAGCACAAGACACACCCAAATCAAAGATACAAGAGCTGTAAGAAGGTGCTGCATGTGTTTAATTCATTAAGTAGTTTTGTTTTATTGTGTTAGCAAACTTTAATTCATCAGGATTGGTGGCTTGTGTAATGTGACAACGAAAGATTGCACTCCCTTTAATACTTGCTTTCCCATCAATTAAAGTTTATATGTTGATGTCTTTGGTTACTACTTATTAGTGCATTGATAACCTCTGTGTTTATTAGTGGCTTGCGAGCATTTGACTGCGGGACATAATGTGGCTCCCACGGTTGTTTCTAAATTGATCACTTAGGAATAACTTTTAGACATAAGTAATCATTAAGGGTTTACTCGCCGATAAGATTAGGACCAACGAGAAAGGGTTAACTACATACACTTCATATAAAGCTATCAATAAAACAAGTGACAAACTACTTAATCATAAGGACAGCCCTCTTATTGTCTCGAGTATTTATCTGTGTACGTGTGTGCTACTTGCTGATTCGTGCCTATTGGTTTATTTTATTATTTAATTGCAAACAAACCGTGCCAGTCTCTCAGGCTGAAACCCCCTTGCGTTAGGATATTAAAATACTGATTAGAATAACGAGATAATACGTTCCACTCTTAGTGATCGACACTCTACTTACCATTATATTCATACTGACCGGGTACACTGCTCGTTAAGTGTGTGTGTTATTGATAAGTCGGCTAAATATAAATTTAAAACTTGAGTAGGCATTAAAACTGCCAAAACTTTACTCCAACGCACGCCCATCAAGTTTTTGGCGCCGCTGCCGGGGAGTGAATTGTTATTATCTGTTAATTTGATTAGTATTTTAATTAGGTTTTTCTTTTTATTAGATTAATTGCATCATTGTATTATTTTGCATATTTGTTGTACTGTGTGTTATTTGTTTTGTGTTAATTGTTTTCTTTTATTTTTGTGTGTTTATTTTCGTTGTGTGTTTTTATTTTTGTTTTTATTTTTCGTATTTTTCTGTTCTGCTATCGTTGTACTGTGCTAAATCAAACGATACGGCGCATCTGATCTCTCAGATACGGCGTATTGCGTTTAATTTTTAAAATACAACGCGTTTAATTAATTCGATACGACGCATCTTTTCCCCAAGATACGGCGTATCTGTTTTTAATACGAAATTTTTTTTTTGAAAGCGATAAAGTAATACGACGCATCTTTTCCCCAAGATACGGCGTATCTATTTTTAAGAAATTTTTTTTTCTAAACTTTAACGCCATACGACGCATCTGCTTTAGCAGATACGGCGTATCTATTATTTTAATTAAAAACAGTTTTCGAATTATTAAACAGATACGACGCATCGATCTATATCGATACGACGCATCTTTCTGAATCAAAAATCAATCTTGTATTTTGAAACATAACGAAAATACGGCGCATTAACTTTTGTTAGTACGACAAATATAATTTGATAAATATAGTTGATTTTTGATATTTACTTTGATCGGTCCGCTACTCTCGTGTGCAAGTTGTTTATTTTTCAGATAAAAGATGACTCAAGCATCACCAAGCGAGATTACATTCTGAACTAAACCGAGAGAAGATTGCTGGAGTGATCAAAACGTAACCTCTTCGATTATTCAGCCAACCCTAAGGGAAGTCCTCTCCACTATAACCTCAGTTTTATTATCCACACTATACATCTGATTCAAATCATAATCTTAATTTTGCACGCTTAAAAACGATATTTGTTCCTAACCTCGGAATAAATCCTTATCCACTAAACACTAAGATTACAGTTATTAATAATACGTTTATACCTATTGCTCTTATTTTGAATTCATTATCGTATGGTGTAACCGTTTAACCCAAATTTGATGTATAAGGAACTGTGTTGCGGAGGCCAAGGTACGTTCTTCATTTAAATTTCGTTTACTAACATAGAGATACGGCGGATCTAAATATCTAAAGCGCCGTATCTCTGATTAAACTAGGACTCATTGACTAGTGAACGAAATTAGATAGATACGGCGCATCCCAAATTTCAATACGGCGCATCTCTTTGCCCTATAAATACGATGAGAATGCGCCGGATCTTAACTTCTTACCGCATAAACACACACAGTTAAGAACTTTCACACAGTAATACTATACTTTAATTCGGAGCATTTTCCTAAACTCACCCTCTAATCCGATCTATAATCATTCACCCGATCATACAATTAAGGTAATTATTCTATTTTGATTTAATTTCGTTTAATTATAAATTAGGGTTTATATGACCAATTCGATTAGGGCTTAAACGATATAGGGATATGATTAGAACTTGGCATTGATTATTTCCCCTAAGTTAATTTTAGAATTGGGCATCGAATTTGGCACTAATTAAATCGAACGAAAAATAGGGTTTTGGGTGTTTGTTTTTAAATTTTAGAGGGAAAGTGTGATAGAAGTTTTTGATAGGAACAATTGGGTAAATTTGGTCTGTGATATTTAGTGGTAGTTTACGTCACGGATACGGATTCTTGAAAAACGTGCCTGACCCTTTATTTTATACTGATATGCCTTTAGATGCGGCGCATCTAGGTTGATTAATGCGGCGTAACGACCTATTTCAAAATTGATAAAATTCTAGATACGCCGTATTGAATAATCTAGATACGACGCATCTCCATACGCCGTATCTGTTGTCTTGCACCGCATCTCTTATGCTTTATACAGATACGCCGCATTGATTAAATCAAATGCGCCGTATCTACCTTATTTGCAGACTGTTTACTGACTGTGAATATCTATTTCAGATGGCATTACCAGAGGTCACACTAAGGCATCAGTGGCTACAATTTGAGAACATGGGACTTACTCCTGCCACTCTAGAGGATTACTTGCATAGGCTTGACTCGATTTACTTCAAGAAAATATTCAGAGTCCAGGTTTTGAATTTTGACGATGTGGGATTGATCGGTGGTGGACATGCAGCTGAGAGTCTACAGCATCGGATGGAGATGGTAGTTGCTGGAGACGATGAGGAGGTGGTGTTTAGGTCTAGTGCTTGGGAGAGACTATTTAGGATTGACGAGCCTCTGATTAGGGAGCTCATGCTGGAGTTCTTTAGCACGATTCATTACAGGGAGACGGATTTGGAGATTGATACAGCTGACACTCTGGTATTCAGGTTAGGAGGTGTGCATAGGCAGATGTCGATGAGGCAGTTTATTTTGGCCATGGGGCTACACACTGAGGAGGAGCTTGGATCTGCTGGGTTTGCCAGGTACTGGGCTGAGAGTTTACGGGTTGTCCCTGACAGAGGATTATTCAGTGATTACTGGGACCGGATTTCTTCATTGGGTGATATTACTACTTCCACCCCCTCATATACTTTGATCAGGGAGCCGATGAGGAGGCTGTGCCACAGGCTGATTGCACTTACTATTGCTGGGAGAGGTCAGTCGCCTGAAAAGGTGACTACTCTGGACCTCTTCCTCCTTAGGAGTATGGATGAGGGGTTGTCGGTGAACATCCCCCACTTTTTAGCGCACTACCTCCACCGATCTGCTGCAGGGAGAGATCGGAGGAGCCAGATGACTGGCGGGCATTTTGTTTCGAGGCTGGCCCGCCATTTTGGAGCTATTGGAGCAGAGATCCCAGCGGGGCTGGAGGTTATTGTGGCCCGTCTCCCGGTTATCGATAGGGACTATTTGGTTAGACTCGGGATCTGCCAGGTGGCTGCGGGAGGCCACTTTTGGGCAGCATTAGGGCCCGCCAGAGCAGCAGGGCCACAGGCGGAGCAGGGAGGACCTCAGGGACCTCCGACTGCTGCTCCTGCCGACGAGGAGGTGCCACAGGCACCAGTACCCCCACGCACCATCGGGCAGAGACTTGAGGCAGTCGAGGGAGAGTTGAGAGCCCTGAGGAGGGACTCTGAGTGGGTGGTTAGGAGTGTGAGCAGACTTTTAGAGCATCAGGGTATTACCCACACCCGTCCAGATGGTACTGAGGTTGCGGGAGTGACACGTGCATACGAGCGCAGAGTCTGCCAGAGGACTGATGGAGCCAGCACTTCCGGGACCCATCCAGACGACCACACTCACCCATGATCTTACTCTCTTGATTTTACAGACATTGTTCCACACATTATTATTATTTTTTGGATTGTACTGATCACTATTCTCATGTATATATTTAATGTTTCAGTTTATATTTCTTGTTATATCTGATGAAGACTGGCATTAAGTTCAGCATGAGAGTACGAGAGGACGTGAGAGATTAAACTGTGGAACGAGTCATGTTACAACAGACTGTTAACAGTCTGTTTGGTATCTACATGTGCCGCATCTGGTTAATAGATGCGACGCATCCTATCCTTTATTTAGTTTTATTTTACAGTCAGGCCCGCATGAGGATACGGCGCATCTCAATCCTGAGATGCGACGCATCTCCTGCAAATGGTCATATCTTATTTTAATTTTTCTGCATTTTTATTTTTCGAATTTAAAACTTTTTATCAGTTTATTTTAATGCGGCGCATCCCTGGTTAAGGATGCGGCGCATCTTTATTCTGATCCGTATTAATTCCAGGCTCGATACGGCGTATCTTCTTCCATAAGATACGGCGCATCGACTGACCTGATGATTTTCATTTTTAATTTTTAAGTTTTATTTTTCCTAACTACTAATGTATTATGCAAGTTTGAACCTTTCTTATCTTAGGTGTGTTTTAAAGCGTTGGTGGTATTATAGTTTCCTGGATTTCCTATGGATAAATCAAGTATGAAGCTTTAACGTTCTAATCCACAAGAAAGATGATTTTGGTCTTATACTAATGGAGGATCATACCGAGCAAATCTCAGGGGAGTTTTTCTGTTCTAATTCTTTTAATTTTCCAGTTTTTAACCTTTTATACAAACAACGAGGACGTTGTTTAACTTAAGTGGGGGGATTGGAGAATTAGAACACTTAACAATTACTTGTCCTAAACTTTTTCAAAAATTATGCTTAAAATGTGCTTAATATATCAAACTTAAAAATTTTTCTAGCATGTTTTTGTTTAAGATCTAAGTTGCATAGCTGCACACATGACGTTATTTTCAAAAATTGTGATTTTCCAAAATTCACAAATCTATGAGTGTGCCGGTGACTTGTAAACTTTAGAACTTGGCTTGTATACTATTCGAGACCACCATAATGAGTATTATTTATATAATTGGAATGACTTGTCTAACTTGGTAAAATTCTAGGATTACACCCAAATAGCCTATTATATGTTACGTGTTATTAGCTAACTACACTGGTTAGTTAACCCCCGTATAAACACTTTTGTTACTCTCATTTTTAGAGTAAGATACCCCTAGAAAAACACTCAGAGCCATTCCTTTCGTTTCTTACACCTATGTTTAAAATGTTTCGTTACACCTTACACCTTAGCCTACCCTGTAGATTAGAATCCGTGGTTGGTTAATTGCTATAGGCAAAGTGTGTTTCCTTACATTACCTGTGTTCGCGTGCGTAATTCATTATCTTTGGTTAGGTCGGGAAATTGCACAATGCAATTGGAGTGAAAGTAAATATTGTATATCTTTGAGTTTATTTTTCGTGTGTTTACTACTTTCACTATTAGCGTTATTTCTGAAAGTATGAAAAGTATGGAAAAATTATCCAGAATTATCATTATAGTGATGTGGTGAAATTTTACACATCTATTTTATGTTTCAAGTTTAAAAAAAAAAAAAAAAAAAAAAAAAAAAAAAAAAAAAAATCGAAAAAATAAGAAAAGAAAAAGAAAGAAAGAAGAGTTGGATGTTTATTTTAAACCAACGATGTAAAGTTATGTAAGTGGTCGATATCACCACTAGTTGTTGTACTGTATTTATGGATTGAATGGGAATTGGCAGTTATGGGAACGCCAATTAAGGTTTATTCTTTGATTAAGATCTTGTTGAGTATAATTCGTGTCTACCTAAAGCGTGTGTTTCAAGTGTTAAAGCGTGAGTTATTCTATGATATGAGTCTTATTCATGGGATGGTTGGGATAGTGATTAACCACACTTAGGATTTTAATTTATTTGTTTTGTTTATTTTTCATTTTACACCAATTTATATCCCAAATGTTATCCATACCCTTTATTATTCTTTATCCAACCAAACCTTTGATTTATTGAGATTAGGGATTTGAGCAATCTTAAGTATCGTAGTCGTGGATTCGACTATGTATTTATGATTTTGTCGCCCTTTTTGATATATTATTATTGGTGAAGTTTGGACCTATCTTTAGCCTATTCGAGTTAAGGATTTGAGCAATTGCAAGTATCGTGTTCGTGGATTCGATCATGTATTTGTGATTTTGTCGCCTTTTCTGGAATTTGAGATCGATAGTGATTAAGAATAATTAACCCTTAAGCCTAAAAACCCTTTTTACCGCTTTAAACTTGTTATTCCTTAGCTTTAGTGGTGGAGATGTGTATACTTGCCAAGCTTATGATAGAATATTCGTCACGACTGGACAGTTAAACGATTAGATTTGCTTTTATCAGATTATTTTATTTTACTTCTAATTCGTTAAGTGTTTAGTTGTGTGATTATGAAATAGACGAATACATGCTTAAATATAAAAATAAATCCTAATATCTTTTAGGATACATTTTCATAAGATTTTAATCTAAGGTTTACTTGGGGACAAGTAAAGTTCAAGTGGGGGATATTTGATGAACTCAAATAAGTACATTTTATTACTATCATTTATCCTATTAATTTGACTTGTTTTACTATATTATGTATGATGATTGATACTTAATCGTTTACTTTTGTAATTCTCAGTTGAAAACAAGCATTTGGTGAAACTTGGAGATTTTGGACTAATTATGGAGCAAAACGTGCATAAAGTTAAGAGTCTACTGAAATGGACAAGATCAAGTCAATTCTGCTCTAGATGCGCCGCATCTCAGTCACGACATGCGCCGCATCTTTATCAAGATATCACCAGATACGATCCAAGATACAAGAGGACATGCGCCGCATCTAATCATGGAGTTACGCCGCATCTTCTGGCGGTGTACGAATATTCCTGAATATTATAATCTTGGACCCCACGCGAAGTTAAGTCAATGCGCCGCATCTACTCCTTAGATGCGCCACATCTTCCCTCAGACAGAAACTATAAATACCCCAAGACCAGACGAATTTCGTACGCATTATATTAGTTTCGAAGACCGAACAGGAAAAACCCTAGGACGAATTCAGTCAAGGAGGCAGCACAAGACACACCCAAATCAAAGATACAAGAGCTGTAAGAAGGTGCTGCATGTGTTTAATTCATTAAGTAGTTTTGTTTTATTGTGTTAGCAAACTTTAATTCATCAGGATTGGTGGCTTGTGTAATGTGACAACGAAAGATTGCACTCCCTTTAATACTTGCTTTCCCATCAATTAAAGTTTATATGTTGATGTCTTTGGTTACTACTTATTAGTGCATTGATAACCTCTGTGTTTATTAGTGGCTTGCGGGCATTTGACTGCGGGACATAATGTGGCTCCCACGGTTGTTTCTAAATTGATCACTTAGGAATAACTTTTAGACATAAGTAATCATTAAGGGTTTACTCGCCGATAAGATTAGGACCAACGAGAAAGGGTTAACTACATACACTTCATATAAAGCTATCAATAAAACAAGTGACAAACTACTTAATCATAAGGACAACCCTCTTATTGTCTCGAGTATTTATCTGTGTACGTGTGTGCTACTTGCTGATTCGTGCCTATTGGTTTATTTTATTATTTAATTGCAAACAAACCGTGCCAGTCTCTCAGGCTGAAACCCCCTTGCGTTAGGATATTAAAATACTGATTAGAATAACGAGATAATACGTTCCACTCTTAGTGATCGACACTCTACTTACCATTATATTCATACTGACCGGGTACACTGCTCGTTAAGTGTGTGTGTTATTGATAAGTCGGCTAAATATAAATTTAAAACTTGAGTAGGCATTAAAACTGCCAAAACTTTACTCCAACGCACGCCCATCAAGTTTTTGGCGCCGCTGCCGGGGAGTGAATTGTTATTATCTGTTAATTTGATTAGTATTTTAATTAGGTTTTTCTTTTTATTAGATTAATTGCATCATTGTATTATTTTGCATATTTGTTGTACTGTGTGTTATTTGTTTTGTGTTAATTGTTTTCTTTTATTTTTGTGTGTTTATTTTCGTTGTGTGTTTTTTTTTTTTGTTTTTATTTTTCGTATTTTTCTGTTCTGCTATCGTTGTACTGTGCTAAATCAAACGATACGGCGCATCTGATCTCTCAGATACGGCGTATTGCGTTTAATTTTTAAAATACAACGCGTTTAATTAATTCGATACGACGCATCTTTTCCCCAAGATACGGCGTATCTGTTTTTAATACGAAATTTTTTTTTGAAAGCGATAAAGTAATACGACGCATCTTTTCCCCAAGATACGGCGTATCTATTTTTAAGAAATTTTTTTTTCTAAACTTTAACGCCATACGACGCATCTGCTTTAGCAGATACGGCGTATCTATTATTTTAATTAAAAACAGTTTGCGAATTATTAAACAGATACGACGCATCGATCTATATCGATACGACGCATCTTTCTGAATCAAAAATCGATCTTGTATTTTGAAACATAACGAAAATACGGCGCATTAACTTTTGTTAGTACGACAAATATAATTTGATAAATATAGTTGATTTTTGATATTTACTTTGATCGGTCCGCTACTCTCGTGTGCAAGTTGTTTATTTTTCAGATAAAAGATGACTCAAGCATCACCAAGCGAGATTACATTCTGAACTAAACCGAGAGAAGATTGCTGGAGTGATCAAAACGTAACCTCTTCGATTATTCAGCCAACCCTAAGGGAAGTCCTCTCCACTATAACCTCAGTTTTATTATCCACACTATACATCTGATTCAAATCATAATCTTAATTTTGCACGCTTAAAAACGATATTTGTTCCTAACCTCGGAATAAATCCTTATCCACTAAACACTAAGATTACAGTTATTAATAATACGTTTATACCTATTGCTCTTATTTTGAATTCATTATCGTATGGTGTAACCGTTTAACCCAAATTTGATGTATAAGGAACTGTGTTGCGGAGGCCAAGGTACGTTCTTCATTTAAATTTCGTTTACTAACATAGAGATACGGCGGATCTAAATATCTAAAGCGCCGTATCTCTGATTAAACTAGGACTCATTGACTAGTGAACAAAATTAGATAGATACGGCGCATCCCAAATTTCAATACGGCGCATCTCTTTGCCCTATAAATACGATGAGAATGCGCCGGATCTTAACTTCTTACCGCATAAACACACACAGTTAAGAACTTTCACACAGTAATACTATACTTTAATTCGGAGCATTTTCCTAAACTCACCCTCTAATCCGATCTATAATCATTCACCCGATCATACAATTAAGGTAATTATTCTATTTTGATTTAATTTCGTTTAATTATAAATTAGGGTTTATATGACCAATTCGATTAGGGCTTAAACGATATAGGGATATGATTAGAACTTGGCATTGATTATTTCCCCTAAGTTAATTTTAGAATTGGGCATCGAATTTGGCACTAATTAAATCGAACGAAAAATAGGGTTTTGGGTGTTTGTTTTTAAATTTTAGAGGGAAAGTGTGATAGAAGTTTTTGATAGGAACAATTGGGTAAATTTGGTCTGTGATATTTAGTGGTAGTTTACGTCACGGATACGGACTCTTGAAAAACGTGCCTGACCCTTTATTTTATACTGATATGCCTTTAGATGCGGCGCATCTAGGTTGATTAATGCGGCGTAACGACCTATTTCAAAATTGATAAAATTCTAGATACGCCGTATTGATTAATCTAGATACGACGCATCTCAATACGCCTATCTGTTGTCTTGCACCGCATCTCTTATACTTTATACAGATACGCCGCATTGATTAAATCAAATGCGCCGTATCTACCTTATTTGCAGACTGTTTACTGACTGTGAATATCTATTTCAGATGGCATTACCAGAGGTCACACTAAGGCATCAGTGGCTACAATTTGAGAACATGGGACTTACTCCTGCCACTCTAGAGGATTACTTGCATAGGCTTGACTCGATTTACTTCAAGAAAATATTCAGAGTCCAGGTTTTGAATTTTGACGATGTGGGATTGATCGGTGGTGGACATGCAGCTGAGAGTCTACAGCATCGGATGGAGATGGTAGTTGCTGGAGACGATGAGGAGGTGGTGTTTAGGTCTAGTGCTTGGGAGAGACTATTTAGGATTGACGAGCCTCTGATTAGGGAGCTCATGCTGGAGTTCTTTAGCACGATTCATTACAGGGAGACAGATTTGGAGATTGATACAGCTGACACTCTGGTATTCAGGTTAGGAGGTGTGCATAGGCAGATGTCGATGAGGCAGTTTATTTTGGCCATGGGGCTACACACTGAGGAGGAGCTTGGATCTGCTGGGTTTGCCAGGTACTGGGCTGAGAGTTTACGGGTTGTCCCTGACAGAGGATTATTCAGTGATTACTGGGACCGGATTTCTTCATTGGGTGATATTACTACTTCCACCCCCTCATATACTTTGATCAGGGAGCCGATGAGGAGGCTGTGCCACAGGCTGATTGCACTTACTATTGCTGGGAGAGGTCAGTCGCCTGAAAAGGTGACTACTCTGGACCTCTTCCTCCTTAGGAGTATGGATGAGGGGTTGTCGGTGAACATCCCCCACTTTTTAGCGCACTACCTCCACCGATCTGCTGCAGGGAGAGATCGGAGGAGCCAGATGACTGGCGGGCATTTTGTTTCGAGGCTGGCCCACCATTTTGGAGCTATTGGAGCAGAGATCCCAGCGGGGCTGGAGGTTATTGTGGCCCGTCTCCCGGTTATCGATAGGGACTATTTGGTTAGACTCGGGATCTGCCAGGTGGCTGCGGGAGGCCACTTTTGGGCAGCATTAGGGCCCGCCAGAGCAGCAGGGCCACAGGCGGAGCAGGGAGGACCTCAGGGACCTCCGGCTGCTGCTCCTGCCGACGAGGAGGTGCCACAGGCACCAGTACCCCCACGCACCATCGGGCAGAGACTTGAGGCAGTCGAGGGAGAGTTGAGAGCCCTGAGGAGGGACTCTGAGTGGGTGGTTAGGAGTGTGAGCAGACTTTTAGAGCATCAGGGTATTACCCACACCCGTCCAGATGGTACTGAGGTTGCGGGAGTGACACGTGCATACGAGCGCAGAGTCCGCCAGAGGACTGATGGAGCCAGCACTTCCGGGACCCATCCAGACGACCACACTCACCCATGATCTTACTCTCTTGATTTTACAGACATTGTTCCACACATTATTATTATTTTTTGGATTGTACTGATCACTATTCTCATGTATATATTTAATGTTTCAGTTTATATTTCTTGTTATATCTGATGAAGACTGGCATTAAGTTCAGCATGAGAGTACGAGAGGACGTGAGAGATTAAACCGTGGAACGAGTCATGTTACAACAGACTGTTAACAGTCTGTTTGGTATCTACATGCGCCGCATCTGGTTAACAGATGCGACGCATCCTATCCTTTATTTAGTTTTATTTTACAGTCAGGCCCGCATGAGGATACGGCGCATCTCAATTCTGAGATGCGACGCATCTCCTGCAATGGTCATATCTTATTTTAATTTTTCTGCATTTTTATTTTTCGAATTTAAAACTTTTTATCAGTTTATTTTAATGCGGCGCATCCCTGGTTAAGGATGCGGCGCATCTTTATTCTGATCCGTATTAATTCCAGGCTCGATACGGCGTATCTTCTTCCATAAGATACGGCGCATCGACTGACCTGATGATTTTCATTTTTAATTTTTAAGTTTTATTTTTCCTAACTACTAATGTATTATGCAAGTTTGAACCTTTCTTATCTTAGGTGTGTTTTAAAGCGTTGGTGGTATTATAGTTTCCTGGATTTCCTATGGATAAATCAAGTATGAAGCTTTAACGTTCTAATCCACAAGAAAAATGATTTTGGTCTTATACTAATGGAGGATCATACCGAGCAAATCTCAGGGGAGTTTTTCTGTTCTAATTCTTTTAATTTTCCAGTTTTTAACCTTTTATACAAACAACGAGGACGTTGTTTAACTTAAGTGGGGGGATTGGAGAATTAGAACACTTAACAATTACTTGTCCTAAACTTTTTCAAAAATTATGCTTAAAATGTGCTTAATATATCAAACTTAAAAATTTTTCTAGCATGTTTTTGTTTAAGATCTAAGTTGCATAGCTGCACACATGACGTTATTTTCAAAAATTGTGATTTTCCAAAATTCACAAATCTATGAGTGTGCCGGTGACTTGTAAACTTTAGAACTTGGCTTGTATACTATTCGAGACCACCATAATGAGTATTATTTATATAATTGGAATGACTTGTCTAACTTGGTAAAATTCTAGGATTACACCCAAATAGCCTATTATATGTTACGTGTTATTAGCTAACTACACTGGTTAGTTAACCCCCGTATAAACACTTTTGTTACTCTCATTTTTAGAGTAAGATACCCCTAGAAAAACACTCAGAGCCATTCCTTTCGTTTCTTACACCTATGTTTAAAATGTTTCGTTACACCTTACACCTTAGCCTACCCTGTAGATTAGAATCCGTGGTTGGTTAATTGCTATAGGCAAAGTGTGTTTCCTTACATTACCTGTGTTCGCGTGCGTAATTCATTATCTTTGGTTAGGTCGGGAAATTGCACAATGCAATTGGAGTGAAAGTAAATATTGTATATCTTTGAGTTTATTTTTCGTGTGTTTACTACTTTCACTATTAGCGTTATTTCTGAAAGTATGAAAAGTATGGAAAAATTATCCAGAATTATCATTATAGTGATGTGGTGAAATTTTACACATCTATTTTATGTTTCAAGTAAAAAAAAAAAAAAAAAAATCGAAAAAATAAGAAAAGAAAAAGAAAGAAAGAAGAGTTGGATGTTTATTTTAAACCAACGATGTAAAGTTATGTAAGTGGTCGATATCACCACTAGTTGTACTGTATTTATGGATTGAATGGGAATTGGCAGTTATGGGAACGCCAATTAAGGTTTATTCTTTGATTAAGATCTTGTTGAGTATAATTCGTGTCTACCTAAAGCGTGTGTTTCAAGTGTTAAAGCGTGAGTTATTCTATGATATGAGTCTTATTCATGGGATGGTTGGGATAGTGATTAACCACACTTAGGATTTTAATTTATTTGTTTTGTTTATTTTTCATTTTACACCAATTTATATCCCAAATGTTATCCATACCCTTTATTATTCTTTATCCAACCAAACCTTTGATTTATTGAGATTAGGGATTTGAGCAATCTTAAGTATCGTAGTCGTGGATTCGACTATGTATTTATGATTTTGTCGCCCTTTTTGATATATTATTATTGGTGAAGTTTGGACCTATCTTTAGCCTATTCGAGTTAAGGATTTGAGCAATTGCAAGTATCGTGTTCGTGGATTCGATCATGTATTTGTGATTTTGTCGCCTTTTCTGGAATTTGAGATCGATAGTGATTAAGAATAATTAACCCTTAAGCCTAAAAACCCTTTTTACCGCTTTAAACTTGTTATTCCTTAGCTTTAGTGGTGGAGATGTGTATACTTGCCAAGCTTATGATAGAATATTCGTCACGACTGGACAGTTAAACGATTAGATTTGCTTTTATCAGATTATTTTATTTTACTTCTAATTCATTAAGTGTTTAGTTGTGTGATTATGAAATAGACGAATACATGCTTAAATATAAAAATAAATCCTAATATCTTTTAGGATACATTTTCATAAGATTTTAATCTAAGGTTTACTTGGGGACAAGTAAAGTTCAAGTGGGGGGATATTTGATGAACTCAAATAAGTACATTTTATTACTATCATTTATCCTATTAATTTGACTTGTTTTACTATATTATGTATGATGATTGATACTTAATCGTTTACTTTTGTAATTCTCAGTTGAAAACAAGCATTTGGTGAAACTTGGCGATTTTGGACTAATTATGGAGCAAAACGTGCATAAAGTTAAGAGTCTACTGAAATGGACAAGATCAAGTCAATTCTGCTCTAGATGCGCCGCATCTCAGTCACGACATGCGCCGCATCTTTATCAAGATATCACCAGATACGATCCAAGATACAAGAGGACATGCGCCGCATCTAATCATGGAGTTACGCCGCATCTTCTGGCGGTGTACGAATATTCCTGAATATTATAATCTTGGACCCCACGCGAAGTTAAGTCAATGCGCCGCATCTACTCCTTAGATGCGCCGCATCTTCCCTCAGACAGAAACTATAAATACCCCAAGACCAGACGAATTTCGTACGCATTATATTAGTTTCGAAGACCGAACAGGAAAAACCCTAGGACGAATTCAGTCAAGGAGGCAGCACAAGACACACCCAAATCAAAGATACAAGAGCTGTAAGAAGGTGCTGCATGTGTTTAATTCATTAAGTAGTTTTGTTTTATTGTGTTAGCAAACTTTAATTCATCAGGATTGGTGGCTTGTGTAATGTGACAACGAAAGATTGCACTCCCTTTAATACTTGCTTTCCCATCAATTAAAGTTTATATGTTGATGTCTTTGGTTACTACTTATTAGTGCATTGATAACCTCTGTGTTTATTAGTGGCTTGCGGGCATTTGACTGCGGGACATAATGTGGCTCCCACGGTTGTTTCTAAATTGATCACTTAGGAATAACTTTTAGACATAAGTAATCATTAAGGGTTTACTCGCCGATAAGATTAGGACCAACGAGAAAGGGTTAACTACATACACTTCATATAAAGCTATCAATAAAACAAGTGACAAACTACTTAATCATAAGGACAGCCCTCTTATTGTCTCGAGTATTTATCTGTGTACGTGTGTGCTACTTGCTGATTCGTGCCTATTGGTTTATTTTATTATTTAATTGCAAACAAACCGTGCCAGTCTCTCAGGCTGAAACCCCCTTGCGTTAGGATATTAAAATACTGATTAGAATAACGAGATAATACGTTCCACTCTTAGTGATCGACACTCTACTTACCATTATATTCATACTGACCGGGTACACTGCTCGTTAAGTGTGTGTGTTATTGATAAGTCGGCTAAATATAAATTTAAAACTTGAGTAGGCATTAAAACTGCCAAAACTTTACTCCAACGCACGCCCATCAGGTACAATGCTATCTATAATCTTATTATCCAACTCCTTACCATTATTGAATAATTTGAAGCGTATGCACCTTGATTTAATGGGTCTTTCTGGGTTAATATCGTCATACATGATAATAATCCTCATGTAGAACCGGTTTGTTAATTTTTTGGGATTGAAATCTCTTTGAATGTTTATGTCAACAAAATACATGATTAATAACTTGTTTTGACCCATCACCCTACATGTCTTATTGCCTTCAAAATAACGATTATAGGTAGCATTGTACCAGTTATAAAATTTCAGTAATTCAGGACTATGACCCGCCAAATCAAACCAACCAGGCAACCATCTTTCCAGGATCCTAGTAACGTAAAACATTGTACCAGTTAAATAAGATAGTGCCATAACCGATTCATAGACCAATGTAGTGTTTCTCACATACATTCTTATCTTTAAACCATACCTAGATCATTTTTTCTCTCATTCTTCATCCTAAAACTCACGGCCATAAATCAAGAACCAAGATCCACAAAATTTTGTTGAAGTTATAAGTAATCGGGGTGTACTTTCAAGTGTTTCGGGTTATTTAGAACGTGTCTTGGGTAAATTTGTTGCATTTTGGGTGTGTTCTTGAGACTTCTACCACTCGACATCATCAAAGCATTGTAAGGATTTTTGAAAACTGGTTCAAATCTTGTTCATATCATGATGTTTTTATGTTTAAAAGTGTTAAAAAGTGTTAAATGTGTATGATTTGTTAAAATGAAAAAGTTAGGGTTTGATGTCTAATATATATATGCTAGACTTTTTGAGAGTTCTTGAACAAATTATGTTATTTCTTGCTTGTGTGGTAAATCTTGTTGCTTGTGGTACTAATTTGATGGTACAAAGGTGATTAGTGCTAATTACGCGTAATTAAAACGAAATATACACTTTTATGTGCATATATATGCATCAGCTACTTTTTAAAATATATAATTATTGGGGTTTTGAAAAACATAAAATTTTGGCTCTAGTGGTGAAATGGTGAAGATTATGCTTATTAGCTTATTATAATTAGCTTATTGTAATAAGCACTAGCTTATTGATTTTAAACTACAAGTAATGGACTAAAATTTATTTTGACAAAATTGGGCCGAGCCCATCATATACTCGGCCTATGTGGGCTGTTTTGGACCGAGTGCTTATTTGAAAGTGCTTATTGGCTTATTTGATATTTAACGTAAAATATAACATAACTAAAATGGATTACATAGTTGTCGGACTAAAAATGTGTTATTGGACTAAAAGTGGCCTATTCGGCCCAATAAACCTCTCGGAACATTTAAGCCCAATAAGCCAAATAAAAGGAATTTCGGCCCATAAGTTATGAATATTGACTTTTGTTGACTTTTGAAAGAATTTTGACTAAACGTTGACTTTTGTATCGAAAACTATAATAATGAAGTAATTATAACGATAAGTATAGTTATATCGATAAATATACACTTTGGACTATTTTTGCAATCTTGATTTGTCAAAATTAGCAGTATCATTGCTGCTGATGGTGATCTTCTTTCCAGTTATTTGGTAGAATTTCTTAGCCCTCATGCTAAGAAGAGAGATCTGCCATTTGAGGTCCATCTCCTCCAAATCATCATCATTGATCTCCTGGAGGTCTTCATAAGTCAGCATTGATCCATCATTCTGGTTTGTCAGGAAAGCACAATAGGTTTTATCTTCCAGAATACCACTAGTACTGCTTGATGAACTAGCAGTACTAATATAGGGGTTAGCAGTACTAACTCCCACAGCAACCTTCACTTCTTCAACTGGACTTGGATTACTAGGAGATGACACAAAGGCCATATTCCCAGTGCTTGAGCTAGTTCCTCCAGCCTTCTTCACATCCTGCTCAACAATCTTGAAGTTGTTGTATAAGTCCATCAGGCTCATAGTATCAATGTCTGGCTTGTTCTTCCAAACAACCACATACATAGCCCACTCTGCAGGTAAACTCCTCAAGAACTTGGAGTTCAGATCTTCCTGAGGTATATCCACACCAAGAACAGCAAGTTGGCTAACAATCTTTTGAAGCCTGTTGAACATGTGATCCAAAGACTCATTACTGGTAGCTGTAAAGTTTTCAAAGTTTTGCTTTAGGAGAGTCTTCTGTGTCTTCTTGGTGGCCTCATTCCCACCATATCTTGCAGTGATTGCCTCAAACAAGGTCTTGGCATCCTTGAACTTGCTGAAATTCAATAGCTGATCATTTGGAATAGTCATCATCAGCAAACTTCTGGCCTTGAGGTCATTCCTTTTCTGAAGCCTCTCTTCTGCAGCTACTGGAACGGTCTGCACAACTGTCTCTACCTTACCATCAACTGTTGTTGTAGAAGTTGAAGGCTTGAAAGAGTTTCCTTCTTCAATAATTTCCCAGAGTGCAGAGTCTTGCACCTGGAAGTATTGTTCTATTCTTAACCTCCATATATCAAATTCGTTCTGCTTGAGCATTGGCAATTTAGCAGCCATGTTTGTTTGGGTAGTCTCCATGTCCATTACTTCTTCTTAATCAATAGTATCAACCTGGCTCTGATACCACTTGAGAGGATTGAGATACACTTAGGATGTTACTCCTTTATAACGTGTATGAGATACTTTGAGTGAATGCAGTTAAGTATGCGGAATCTACTTAACCACACTTAGAAGGATTATGGTTTGTTTAATGGAACAGTAATGCTTTGTATTGGACAATGAACACAGAAAGTTAACACCAAACGATTCAATATTATTGCTTGAATAATACGAGTGATCTTAGCTATCACTAGGGTTACAACGACCTTGAATCTTAACAAAACTCTATGACTGATATATAATCGTATAACCTAGGATCTCCTTTTATAGACTTAAGGAGTCCTTTACAAGATAAGTATTCTACCGTATAATGCTAACTAAATAAGATATACAAAATATATATTCCATACTTATCTCCTACAATGTCTCTGAAAGCAGTTATCCATACCAGTAGTACCTTCAGTTGTACTAACAGTACTAACCTAGCAATTTGTACTGTTAGTTATATCTCAGCAGGCTTCATTCTTACACTAGCAGTTTGTACTGTTAGTGTATTCTTCAGCAGTACTAACTTCAGAACATTTAATTCCCAACAGATAGCATTCCGCAACTATCTCTCATAAAAGCCTTCACCTTCAACCTCTAGTGTGAGACTATTACAGTCGTAATGTACAAATGGGTATTATGAGTTGATCATTGTCAGAATCGTGTAACCATGTAAATATCTATAATAAACATCAGTTATTTTCATTTGCTCAAACTCTTGTTTATGCAATTCATGGTGTTTCACATGTATATCAGACCAACAATGTATAGGCTATTTGGGTGTAATCCTAGAAATTTACCTAGTTAGACAAGTCACTCCAATTATATAAAAAATACTCATTATGGTGGTCTCGAATAGTATACGAAGCCAAGTTCTAAAGTTTACTACAAGTCACCGGGCACAGTCATATTTTTGTGGAATTTGGGTAAAATAGTGGAAACGGATTAGGCTTAATTCTCACAATATGGAAATAAGTGTTATGTGTGTTGTTATGCAACTTATGATTTCACAAAAACATGCTAAAAAATTATAAATATGAGTATATATTAGGCATATTTTTTAAAAATTAAGGACAAATAACGTTCTAATTCTTCATCCCCCCCCCACTTAAGATAAACAACGTCCTCATTGTGTAATATATAATTAAAAACAAGAAATAGAAAGAATTCGAATGAAAACTCCCCTGAGATTTGCTCGGTATGATCCTCCATGATGCATATGTGAGCAACTTTTTCTGTGTAAGAATAGAAGGGCGCCTTTATGCCAGCATGGCTACAACGCACAGAAAATACAGGGTATATGTGAACCACTACTTCCTTCGTATTCTAAGTACTCAACATGTGTTAATATGCATGAAAATCACAACTAGTGTTTCTACGATAGTCGATGGTTAGTAAAAATAAAACTAAAAATCATCAGGTCAGTCGATATGCCGTATCCATGGAATGGGATACGCCATATCGAGCCTAGAATTAAAAACTAAATACAATACAGGTCAGAAGTCGAATACGCCGTATCCAAAACTTGGATATGCCGTATCAAAGACATCTCACTTAATGTTTCAAAGTACAGAAAATAAAAAATGCAAAAGATTAAAAAGATATATATGACCAGTGCGGTCGATACGCCGTATCCATGGTGGTGGATACGCCGTATCGATGTCCAGGCCTGACAAACTCGATAACAAAATCAGAAAATAACATTCCGGGTTGTCTCCCAGTAAGCACTTCTCTTTATTACAGAGTCTTTAAGTTAGACTCATGTTCAGCTTCTATGTTGGTACTTCGGGCTCGAACTCCACGGCTTCGTTATCTTCGTTATCAATATTGTCATCATAATATTTCTTTAAATGTTGTACATTGACCTTGAAGTTAAACCCGTTCTTATCGGCAATCTCTATAGCCCATTGGAACACGAACAATGTAAATCATTAGTGCAGGGACTTTTATTTATATTTTGTTATAATCTAGGGTAAGTTGTGTAACGTTGTGTAACCTTCCGACAACAATATACCCTCGCAACACTTGTATAGTTGCGAGGGGGTGCCTTACTATTGTATGGGTATAAATACCCCCTACCTCATGGGTTATGAGGTGTGTGTCTAATAATATGTCTTGTGAGACTTTTCATGTTTCCTCCCGTTTCTCTCTCTAAACTAAAGTGCTCACACCCACTTTATCTCTCTAAGATTAGTTTGTAGACGTGATATTATTGGAACAAAAATTGGTATCAAGAGCTAAATGTTGTAATTTGTTGTAACCCGATAGAAATCCGAAGTCGTGTGAGTACACTTTCAGATCAATAAAATGGAGTGGATACCAATTTATGATCGGATAAAATCGAATTTGATTCAAGATTTAGTATGTAATTATGTTTGCAGAAAATCATGATCAAAAGATGTTTGATCAGCCTTCTAAATTCTCTATATGAAATTGAGAATATATAAGACGGTTTATGGGGCGGTTATCAGGGCCTAATAACTGTAAAACAGTTATATTAACATATTTCAACTAGCAGCAGTATCTGCAACTAGCAGCAGGAACGAATAACTAGCAGCAGAAACAAACAGTTAGCAGCAGAATCCACAAAGCTAACAGCAGAATCCACACAAAGCTAGCAGCAGAATCCACACAAGCTAGCAACAGAATCCATATCAACGTTTATGTTTTATTTGGTGAAAAAACAAATTCTAATGAATTTTTAACATAGCAATGTTATACCAAATAAAAAATTTTCCAGGTGACCTGGCAGCTCGACCCCAGCCAGGGGCGCTGCCCCTTGGACCCTGCCAGGGGCTGCCGCCCCTGGACCCCGCCCAAGGGGGCTACGCCCCCTTGGAACCCCTGTTAGTCCCGTTAATATCCAAATAAGCGTCGACTCTTATTTGCATATTAAACGCAATCTATTTTACACTAAAATACCAACAAACCTCCCCCATTTTAGTGTAATCATAAATTAACTAACTAGTTCACAGCAAACAATCAAACTAATGCATAAATGAAATGTCGAGACGATTGAATTTCATATTAGTATATTACACATTCCAAATATTCGAACATCAAGGTTTCCCAAAAGATTGAACCTTGTAATATCACTATTGAATACATGAAGATAATATACACATTAGTTTTACATACATAATTCTTACATGACACATTCTTTTACTAGCCTATGTCCCTATCCTTCATAAGTATATCAAAGCCAAGTCCCAGCTTCTTGAAGCAGCTAAACTTCATACTCATATAGGTAGTTCTTTTAATCTTGCACCTGCAAATGCAATTTTTCAAAAGAACTATTAAGAAGAACACTTCAACCTACCTTAACTTGCAGAACCGAACACATACCTTTGGGATAATCTTTATGTTGTGTTCCAAACTCTAGATGTTAAGCCTTCCACATTGAAAATTCAGCACCTAAAGTCATATTAGGTGGGAATTGGGTATCTTAACATGAGAGTTTTCATATGGACTTTAACCCTAATCCCACAGCTGATCCTTTCACGAGATCTCTACATAACCCTTTGGTTAAATGATCAGCTAAGTTCCGATTAGTTGTAATCCACTCAACGGATATGACACCATGCATTATGAGCTCACGAACCATGCTGTGTCTCACACCTAAGTGTCTTGACTTGCCATTATACACTTGACTATAAGCCTTAGCCAAAGTAGCTTGACTATCACACCTGATAGAAATGGAAGAAATCGGCTTTGGCCACAATGGAATTTCATAAAGCAAATTCCTTAACCATTCAGCCTCATTACCAGCTGCCGCCAAAGCAACAAACTCAGACTCCATAGTTGAGTTTGTTATGCAAGTCTGTTTCTTCGATGCTCAACTAATGGCACCTCCCCCAAGAAGGAACACCCAACCAGATGTAGAAGAATGATCTTCCTTATTGGTTATCCAACTTGCATCGCAATAACCTTCAATTACTGAAGGAAACCCAATGTAAGTTAACTTATAATCAATCGTTCCTTTCAAATACTGGAATACTAGACCCAAAGCTCGCCAATGAAATGTGCTAGGATTGCTAGTAAACCTACTAAGCTTTCCAACTGCATATGCTATATCCGGTCTAGTACTTATCATGGCATACATTAAAGATCCAATCCTTTTCGAGTATTCAAGTTGAGACACCGCTTTACCTTTATTGGGTAATAGCTTAAGGTTTGGATCCATAGGAGTACCAATGGGAGAACAGTCCTTGAAATTGAACTTATCCAAGATCTTCTCAATATAATGTGATTGAGAAATTGAAATACCCTTGTTCTCACGTATGATCTTGATTCCTAAGATCACCTCCGCCTCCCCCATATCTTTCATAGCAAACTTAGATGACAAAAATTCCTTTGTTTCATCAACTTGATCTTGGTTGGTACCAAAGATCAACATGTCATCCACATACAAACATACCATGACTCCATTTCCAGAATCATCAAATTTACTATATACACATTTGTCGGCTTGATTTAATACAAAACCACTCGACAATACAACCTCATCAAATTTTTGATGCCATTGTTTAGGAGCTTGTTTTAACCCATAAAGAGATTTAACTAATTTACAGACTTTGTTTTCGTGTCCAGGCATAACAAACCCTTCGGGTTGTTTCATGTAAATCTCTTCATCTAATTCACCATTCAAGAATGCAGTTTTCACATCCATTTAGTGAATTACAAGATTGTGTATAGCAGCTAATGCCAATAACAATCTAATGGTAGATATCCTAGCAACCGGAGCATAAGTATCGAAATAATCGATTCCCTCCTTTTGTCTAAAACCTTGGATTACCAACCTTGCCTTGTACTTGTCAATAGTACCATCTACTTTCATCTTCCTCTTGAAGATCCATTTACATCCTAATGGTTTACATCTAGGAGGTAAATCAGCCAACTTCCAAACTTTATTTTGCAAGATAGAATCCATCTCATCTTGGACTGCTTCTTTCCAAAAAGCAACGTCACTTGAAGCCATTGCTTTACTATATGTCATTGGATCCTTATCAATATTGAAACAATATTGATATTGAAAATTAATTTCATTCCTAGATCCTTCAACTAAGTATAGTTGAAAATCATCACCAAAAGTTTTGGCTTTTCTAACTCTTGTACCCTTTCTTGGTTCAGCGCTAGTCGATGGAACATCCTCGGTATTAACCGGTGCCTTCGAACTATGATTCATGTCCCTTGGCCTAGGTATAGATGTGAATCTTTCTTCATCAAAGATTGCATCTCGTGACTCTATCACCGAGTTCACCGAAACATACTCATTTGATTCTAATACATAGAATCTATAAGCATATGAGTTTTCAGCATATCCAATAAATATGCAATCTATACCTCTTTCACCTAAAGTTTTCCTTTTAGGTTCCGTGAGCCTAACCACATCCCTACATCCCCAAACCTTGAGAAAATTCAAGTTTGGAGCTCTCTTGTGCCAAAGTTCATATGGGGTTTTCTTGTTGCTTTTACCGGGAATGCGGTTTAGCAAGTAACAAGCCGTTAACATAGCTTCACCCCAGAATCCTTCACTTAACCCAGAATAAGACAACATTGAATTCACCATTTCTTTCAATGTCCTATTCTTTCTTTCAGCTACACCGTTTTGTTGTGGTGTATATGGAGCTGTTGTTTGGTGTATTATTCCGGTAGATTGAAAATATACCGGATCATAATAATCCCCTCCACGATCGGTACGTAAGATTTTTACCAACTCTTTTTGATGAAGCTCTACCTCTTGCTTATAAATTCGAAATTTATCAAGAGCTTCATCTTTTGCATGCAATAAATAAATATAGCAATAACGTGATGCATCATCTATGAAAGTTATGACATATTTTTTATTACCTAGAGATGGAGTAGCATGCAAATCACATAAATCACTATGAATAAGATCTAAAAGTTTGGATTCACGATTTGCCTTTTTAAATGGTTTTCTAGTAATCTTAGTTAACATGCAAGTCTTACATTTATTATGGTCCAATTCAATCCAAGGAATCATGCTCATTTTAGACATTTCTTTCATTCTTTTATGGTGAACATGTCCTAATCTAGCATGCCATAATTCTAAGTTACTCAATTTAACATTAGATGTTGAATCAACCATACAAATCGAATTAGAGCTAAATGGCACATCCAAATTTAACATAATCATACCATTACACAAATAACCAAATCCAACAAAAGAACCATGTTTCGACAAGATATACTTATCGGATTCTAACACTTGTTTGTACCCGCAATTATTTAATATTACACCGGACAACAAGTTTTTCCGAATACCGGGCACATACAATACATTACATAACGAAATAGTTTTTCCAGAAGTAAAAGTTAAATCTACTAGTCCAATGCCATGGATCGGTTCTGTAGCGACGTTTCCCATTTTTAAAACACTCCCGTCATCTATAGTTGCAAGTTCCTTGAACCATCTTCGGTCCTTGCAAACATGACACGTCGCACCAGAATCGTACCACCAAGCTATGTCATCATCCTGTACATAAAATGACTCAGAAATTAACGACACATAATTCAAAACTGAATTATTATTAATGGTTAAAATCTGACCTGCTTGTTTCGGATCCCCTTTGGATCCACCACTAGTACCTGCATCATTCTTGCCTTTGCCCACACGGCAATCTCTTTTGAAATGTCCTGGTTTTCCACATTTTCAACAGTCACTATTCCCGGACTGTTTCGACTTCTTCACAAAACCCTTTTTGTTTCCATTACCTTGAAACTTCCTTTTCTTATTGTTTGTATTCGAACCCTTTTTGAAACTAGAATTAGTTTCTTCAACAATATTGACATTAGATCCGCCAATATCCTTGTCTTTTTCCTTTCCCCAAACATTTTCCATTCTTCTACAACCTTCCTCAATACTGAACGTACTGCCCAAAGCAACAAGGTTGTATTCGTCCTTCTTATGTTTCAAACTGTGTTTGAATTCCTTCCAAGAAGGCGGGAGTTTGTCTATGATGGAAGCAGTGGCAATGGATTCATCCATTTTCAGCCCATGTTGTTCAAACCTACCGAGTATTCCCAAACACTCGTTGTATTGTTCCATCACAGAACGCCCATCCACCATTTTATAATTCATAAAATCACTTACCAAGAACTTTTTGCTTGAGGAATCTTCAGCCATATACTTGGCTGATAGAAATCCGAAGTCGTGTGAGTACACTTTCAGATCAATAAAATGGAGTGGATACCAATTTATGATCGGATAAAATCGAATTTGATTCAAGATTTAGTATGTGATTATGTTTGCAGAAATTCGTGATCAAAAGATGTTTGATCAGCCTTCTCAATTCTCTATACGAAATTGAGAATACATAAGACGGTTTATGGGGCGGTTATCAGGGCCTAATAACTGTAAAACAGTTATATTAACATATATCAACTAGCAGCAGTATCTGCAACTAGCAGCAGGAACGAATAACTAGCAGCAGAAACAAACAGTTAGCAGCAGAATCCACAAAGCTAGCAGCAGAATCCACACAAAGCTAGCAGCAGAATCCACACAAGCTAGCAGCAGAATCCATATCAACGTTTATGTTTTATTTGGTGGAAAAACAAATTCTAATGAATTTTTAAAATAGCAATGTTATACCAAATAAAAAATTTCCAGGTGACCTGGCAGCTCGACCCCAGCCAAGGGCGCTGCCCCTTGGACCCTGCCAGGGGCTGCCGCCCCTGGACCCCGCTTCTCTCTGGGGCGCTGCCCCCGAACCCCCGCCAAGGGGGCTACGCCCCCTTGGAACCCCTGTTAGTCCCGTTAATATCCAAATAAGCGTCGACTCTTATTTGCATATTAAACGCAATCTATTTTACACTAAAATACCAACACTAAATATGATTAGTTGTTTCATCTAGTAGTGTTTTAGCTTAGTTTAGATCTAAAGTTTTCATTTTTATAGATTGTTAACAACTTTCTCTCTCTAGAACGTGTTTCTCGTACAAATTTATTAAGTTTAATCATTAACTTGTTTAATCTTATAAACTTGTGTTAGAAAAGCATATTATAGATTAAGGAAACGTTTCTTATCAATCTATACAAATACTTTATGAATTTGGTGAAGATTTGTGCTTAAAAACGTGGTTTAAGAGTTTAGAAAAGTGTACTTTTCTCTCGTAAAAATAGGGTTTTGATTTTGCTCGCAAAATTGGTTAGCAAAACTAGGGTTTTATTGCGATAGCTGGCTGAGGTTTACATGCGACACCTGTTAGTAGTTACAATAGCTCATTGTGATAGCTATCTGTTGCAAGTTTTGGGTTACGATAGTCTTTGTTATTGGGTTTCCATAGTGCTTCTTGTGATACTAGCTTTGCGAAGCTTTTTGTTACCCACTGTTTACGAAAGAAAACTCTACCCAACTCGCAAGAATTTGTTGCGATAGCCTCAAACAATTCTTGTGATAGAAGAAGATTGCGACACCTCACTTTGCTATACAATTTGTTACCCACTGTTTGCGAAAGAAAACTCTGCCCATTTTCCAAGAAGTTGTGATAGTTACTGTTTGAAACACTTTGATTACAAGACTTTTTACCTACAATTTCCATCACACTCACTTAAAACCTTCTAGAATTGGATTGCTTAATTGATTTTCCATTTCCATTTGACTTTAACTTTTTCAAACTTTGTAAGTGTGAAAATTGTTAAGAGACTTTAACCAATTCATCGCCACAAACATCTATCTCAACTAGCTAAAACACAACTTTCAAACAAAACAACATCTCATATCAAAGATCCACTATCAAAATGTCTACTTTTCATGATGTAATTACCTTTGGCAATGATTCAAGACCACCAATACTACTCCCAGGAACCTATACTGAGTGGTCCTTAAGATTCAAGTTTTGGCTTACAAATCATGATGATGCTGAACTTATGCTCAAATCAATCAAAGATGGTCCATGTGAAATGAAATTCATTGCTGATCAAGGAAATCCAGGGGTCATAAGACTACAAACTGATGAAGAATTGAATGATACTGAGCGTGATCAATACATAACTGACATTAGGGCTAAAATCTTCATCATGTTAGCTCTTCCAAATGAACTCTACATGAAAATGGATCGTCTAGAAAGTGCTCATGATACGTGGATAGCCCTTGCCACTATGCATTGTAATGTAGAACTTCAACACATCCAAAGAGAACTCATAAATGAATCCAACTTTCATATGGGTCCTTTGCAAACCATTCGCCCTGCTTCACCCTCACATAATCAACAAATTCCAGAACAAGTTGTTGACCATGGCTCAATAACTTACACCCAGGATGGCTTTTTCTACACTCCTCCGAATGAACCAGTCATTCTTCCAAGATATCATCCTGTAACAATCACTGAAAATGAAAAATCAATCATTGATTATTTGGTTAGGCTTGGAAATGAACCCACCAAACACCATCACCACAACAAAGGCAAAGGAAAAATGGTCTCAACTTCTGATTATCCAAGAATCAGCACCATGATTAAGACTCGGGACTTAGAATACTAAAAGGAGAAGATGATGATTGCTCTGAAGATGGAATCTGGTTGTGTGGAAGACAAAGAACTAATCAATTTCATGGAAGAAGTGATGATGAAACAAAACACTTAAGATCAAGCATGGGATTCATGGCACGCATTGAAGATGTGGAAGGTATGGAAGCTGCAATAGAAGATGAATTTGATATTATGAATCAGACAACAATGAAGGACCATCCAATGAGGTAACCTTCCTTTTCGATCATGAGTGTAATGAAGAACTTGATGACTTAATTCATGGACACATTCTAACAAGTAGAAAGTTAAAGGAACTTAAATCATGTGGCTTAACATCTACAAGTGGTAATCTTCAATTATCTACTACTAGTAAAGAATGCATTCATGAATCAACCAATCAAGATCATCATGAAATGCTTCATAACTATGCCACTATTCAGTCTCAAATTCAAAATTATGCTAACTTGATAAAACAAAAACAAGACAAAAGTGCTTCCTTAGAAAAGAAAATCAAGGACATGTTACATGATGAACAGTCTGAACGACCCTTAGTGCTGAAACGTCAAAATCTTAAGTTACAAAATGAGATTTTTCTATTAAAATGAAATATTTTGACTTTTGTTAACATTAAAAAGAATTTTGAAAATGAAGTTTCAAAACTTAACGAAGAAAAAACAAATTGTATTCAACGATTAACAAAAGTTGAAACTAAACTTCACACTGCCGATCAGACTATTCAAATTGTACACATGTTAATGCCCAAGCCAGATTCAATTGTGGATCTAAAACTGGTTCTTGGTTGTCCTAAACCATCTTATCTTGACATGGTTAAACGTATTGCACCTAGTTTGTATAATGCTGATTACATGAGACGGGATACCTTCAAAGATTACCTCTTTGTTCCTAATGACATTTCTCAAGAAGAAATTAAAAAATGTTTAAAAGTTAAACAAAAGGTCATCAATTTCTCCAACTTTAGTGCGGATTATGATTTGATAAATAAGGAAAATGCTCTTTCTCGAAAACCAACAAATGTGGGAAAGCATGTGGAAAATCTTTCTGAAAATCCATATGATCTACAAAAATATGGGAATTTGGCAAGAAAAAGTTTTTGTAATCTTAAAAATCAAATGAATTGTATGTTGGCTGTCATTCGTGGAAAGCTAGAGTTTAAGATGGCTGAACTTTTGAAATACAATTCTTATGAAATGGAAATTGATGCGTGGTTTTGCGACCTTACAACAGGTTTTACCTCTCGAGGGATCTCAAGAGGCTTGCAATCCCCACCAGGCAGTGTACCTGACCGATGTAGTATAGTGAAGTGGCAAGTACCGGGGGATTGATCGTTCTCTAGGGGAATAGTGTCGTTAGGATTGAAAAACTACTCTAATAGGTCTAAAGGTGAGGGAAGATTCTTTTTGTATTTTTTTATATTTTTATAAAAGCAAGTAAAATCTCGGGTTTGAAGAAGTGGGCGGAATTAGTTGCTAGTCAACTAACCCAAATAACTACAATTGCAAATAAAATAAAATAACTGAAAATAAAAAGGTTGTGGAACTTATATGGAGAGAAATGTGTTTACTTAGATTTCCTTACTCCCTAACTATCTTTTACCGGTTGATTAGTGTGTATTAATTGCGTGGATGACGGGTGTATTCCTTAATACCAATCGTGGGGTGGCGTACGTACTTCCCCAACTCTACAAGCTCCTACTTCACTCCTATGTCGAGCCGGCTAAGAAGCTCCTAACATGGGATCACTAGAATTCGCTCATGCATTAAATACAACCATAAAAACCTTAGTACGCATTGGTTCATGTTTCTTAAGACGTTCAAGCAAGTTACCGTATAGGAGGTTAGCCAGTTTTCTTAAGCCTAACATCGATTAACAATCATCCAATACAATTAATAACACACCAACAACCAATAATCAATAGTTAGGTTTCATTAGATCTAAGCAAACACAAGATAAATCTAGCCTAGCTTGTTAAATAAAAGACAAGAACAAGATATAATCAAACAACACATAGACATATTGAATGCTTAATTGATTACTTATCTTCAATTGAACATGGGAGATCCAAGGGTATAAAACCCTTAAAAGTAGCAGAAAAATCGTCTTAGGGTTTCTCCTCACAAAGTTGCACACTAATGACTAAAAATTATGAGAATATATATAGAAAATCAGATCTGACGGCGTCACGTTATAGAGCTGACGCCGTCACCTCGCCGCGGTTAGGGTTTCTTGATGGCCTTCTTGACGCCGTCCCCTTTTAATCATCTAAAATCCTCTCTGGCGCGTCAAGGGTTGACGGCGTCACAATGGTGCTTGACGCCGTCACAGGTACTTTTCCAGCCGATTTTGAAACTTTGTCGTTTTCTTCACTTTTATGCTCCAAAAATGTCCAAAATGCTTCCTTTTCCAGATTTCTTCTCCAAAGTACCTAAAATGACAAAAGGAACGATTTAGGGCAATATTTGATCAAATAAATACGATTTAGGGCTTAAATGACCCCCTAAAAGCGGTACACTTTTCGCTTCATCAAATACCCTTACACTTGAGATTTGCTTGTCCTCAAGCAAATGCGCTTTTATTCTAATCAAAATACAAGTTAAGGGTCATTTAACGCTAATATAAAAGTAATTACAACAAATAGTCATTCCACTTTAATCATAATAAGCACGGAGATTACAGACTAGCACCTCACAAGTAGTGTTTAGATACTCACATCTCTCAGGTGTCATAAAAGTATATCTCATAAATGAAAATGAATAATATCTCTCACTACCTGTCATAGCAAATAGATTACCATAGGCTTGGGAAAAGATCAAAAACCTCATCCACTAGGCGTAAGCACCTAAGATAAACTATCAAAGAGGGCTTTTAAACGGGTTATAACGTTAGGTGTAGGGATATGATAAACACGGTTTTGTTGGATAAAGGATATTTTACTGGTGGCGAGTTAAAGATCTTGATTAATTACATGTACAATATGGCGTTGCTAAGCCAAGACTAGACTCGACTTAAGCTAATGAAAAAAAAATAACAAAAAGATAAAATAAACATAAAATGAAACGGGATGGTAGTCCGTATGTTTTTTCTACTTTTTTTTTTTTTTTTTTTTTTTTTTTTTTTTTTGCATACACTCTTGCCCTACCATCCAAAATAATACATCGTAGGGGGGGGGGGTTGTATCCCCCTTACACTTGAACTTTTACATAACTTTACAATTAACTATTCTAATGACTCGAATTAAGATAATCGAAACACTTGGAGTACTTTTAAAATATTTAGCACATATGGGGGTAATAATGTTGTTCTTCCCCATTACTCCATTACACTAGTACTTTACCCATGAGTCCCAATCGTCCCAAAACAATATGTACAAGGATATGACTCGAATTAGCAACCATGTAATCAATTAGATAATTAACTTGGGATTTAAACAAATATTGTCACAATAATGCACTAAAAATGAGTGCATACAAGGTAGGCTAAGGCGATTTGGGTGTACATTTAAGTGGGGTGTAAACAAATTCTTACTTTAAGTAAAATGCTTAAAGTTAGAAACGAAAAGATAGGCTCTGAGGGGTGTACTAGGGGTATCGTGTACTAAAAATGAGTACAACGCAAAGGGTGTGGGAGAATTACTTGACCAATGTAGCCAATGTAATTATAACAAAAACACAGGTGTAAAACAATGGGTTAATCCTAATGCCTCTTATCATGTAGTAAATCTAACTACACGAATGTAGTCTCACTTGTGGCCTCGGAATGGTCCTAACGCAAGTTCTAGAATCTAAGTGCTACCGGTACACACATCATAGCATAAATGCTTTTCCTACCAATTCTAGGGGCGAACCTCACATATTTGGGGGTGGAAAATTTTTTTAGTGGTACGGTTTTGTGCTAGTCATATAACTCCTATCCGTGAGACGCTCATTAAGACCAAAGTTTCACTCCTATATGTTGTAAAAAAATTTAAATTTGGCACTAAAATTGCCTTAACAGGTATTTCTCTCAGTTTTATTACACATCTACCATTAAACAAACGAAAAATCAAGCGTAATAGCATTCTCTAAGGTATCGTACTTTACCCTCCTTACACTTAAGATGAACATTGTCCCCAATGTTCAAATAACAAGATGTAAAAGTAAATAAGGTAAAAGAATGAAATCAAATACTCCCCTGATTCGCTCGGTGGATAAAGAGGTAACATGGTTAGATCTTCTTCCAAGGTAATGTGGAAGCTTCAAGACTAAAGCAGCGCCAAAAGCTAGATTCCACATACATCTCCTTGTCCAAAATAACCTGTTAAACCTGAGAAAACAAACACGAAACCTGCATAACATCGGCGGGATAAATCTGTATAAGGATATAATGCTTGTGGAATGATTGTTTTGCAGATTCCTGGAGTTTATAAGTTAGAGATTTAATAAAGCATTTGATGATTCCGGAAGAAAAACAAAACTTTCAAAAAAAAAAAAAAAAAAATTCCAGAAAACTGTTCCTGACGCCGCCAGACTGGGGTCTGACGCCGTCAGAAGTGATCTGACAGATTTTTCATGTTAAGTTTCCGGAAAATTTCTGGAAACACTCAATCCTTATTTCCTGGAAATCCTGCAAAATATCATTATGACTCGATACAAGCATTTGACTCAAACAATTACTAATATGTATGTTAATTTAATATTGTTATGATTCATGTTCATTTGTTCTAATAAACCGATTTGGATTTTGATATGTGCCTAATTACACATATCTTTTATACAATTTGAACCCACAAAAACGACCAAAAACACACAAATGACTCACAAAATGATACAAATTCATCAAAATGTGTTTTTATGTGATTCAGGTACAAAAGATTGAAAAACAAGTGAAAAATGATCAATTTCACAACAATTGTCGTTTTCAGTCCCTGAAATCTCAGCAAATGGCAAAACTAGTCCCTGAAAGTTTTAAAATGAATGAAAAGTCAACTTTAGTCCTTGGATAATCAAATATGTTCAAAATAATCCTTGGATGAAAGTTTTCACAAACTGGCAATTTTTACCCCTCAAGTTACAAAATTGGCAAAATGGTCCCTGGGTATTATAAAACTTGAAATTTAACAAAATATACCCTTGTACTATTCATGAATGACAATTTGGAACCTTTTGATAACTTTTGGGAAAATTACAATTTCACCCCCTCAACTTTGAAAAATGTCATAAAAGGTCCCCGGGTGTTTTAAATTGTAATAAAAACAATAAAGGTCCTTTGGTTTATCTAACTTGGCAGGTTTGGTACTTTGAAGGAAGTTTGGAAAATTGGCAATTCAGGTCCCTCAAGAATTCAGATTTGACAACTTTGGACCTTGGGCTTTATAACACTAAAAACCAAACCGGATCCTTTATTATACATTAACCCAAAATCCAAACCCAACACAAATGCAACCCAGTCCAATATATAAACCCAAACCCGACCCCTTTTAATTAAATAAAAAAGTTTGACCCCAGTCAAACTTCTTATCCCTTCCCCTTTTTCCCTCCACACCACTGAGTCACAAAACCAGTGGTGGTTTTGCCACCACTTGCTTCCACATCACCCCCCAGCTGTTTAAACACCCTCCACCGCCTCACACAAGTTCCAAGGAGCATTTAATGCTCCGTAAAACCCTCACAAGCAACCTAGACAGTCAAAACGACTTTTGGCGCCAAAAAGTAAAATTGATGGTTTGGATTACTTTGACCAATCCAATGGTTCAGGAGTGGTGGGATATATTCAGAGACTCAAGTGGAACTCAAGAGGTGTATAAAAGAGGAAGAATGAAGAAGATATAATCACTTTTGGGCTAGCCATTAGTCATAGTGTAACGTAATTTTTATGCTTTCTTAGTTTAAATGTCAATTTTAATTTAAATGTTGTCTTTTTCATTAAATTAGTGTAATGAACCTTTAATTTCCAGTTTTAATTCAAGTTATCTTTTAAATTTCATGTTTTAGTTTAATGTCATTTATTTTCAAAGTCTTTTAACTTCCTGTTGATGATGGTTGTTTATTTGGACTCAAATAGCTCACATAAGCTCTGACAAAGCTCAACAAGCTTTTAGATACAAATAATCAGTCATGATCTTTTAAATTCAAAGTTAGAATAAAAATCAAGAAAATAGAAAAATAACCAAAAAATCAGTTGTATGGTGATTGATGCAAAGAGCTTGTGGTTTGCCCATTCTCAACAGTCCATTTCTATGGATTTACACCATTACCCACAGCTCTCAAAAGCTCAAAAGTGGTCATAAGCTTGTGTGATTGAGTTCCCTGAGGAGCTTATCCACTCATCCATAAGATCCAATGCTTAATTTTCCCTTTTCAGCCCATTCACTAGGGCTGCAATAGCTTTTGACTTATTCACTTTTCTGAGACTACCAATAAACTCAGAAAACTAGCACTTTCATAAGCTCATAAAAAGCTCATTAGTGGGACTTAGCTGGGGAAATTTGTTTCTTTTAGGAGCTTATCAACCAGTCAACAAGTTCCAGTGCTTAAATCCCATGCCCTAGCTTATTTGCTAGGGCTGCAAAGAGCTTTTAGTTTGTCCCACCTTATCAGTGCACACTGATATTCAAGGGAAATAAGCCATTTTCAAAAGCCTCTCACAAGCTCATCTGTGGACCCCACAGCTTAAGCTTTGGCTTTTTGGAAAGCTTACCAAGCCATCTTGCAACTTCAACTCTCACTTTGGCTTTTCTAGCTTAACCCGTCAGTTAAAAAAGCCTTTCAAATAAGTTGCAGCCCTAGGTTTGGGGTTGTGTGTCTGAGAATTGCTTATTAGCTTATTTGAGCTTATTGAGTGATTCTCAGCACATAAGCTTGTCCATACATGTCCATAATACTCATGTACATATTATTTTTCCCTTTGTTTCCTTTGTAAAGCTTTTTCAAGCTTATTTCAAGCTTATGTCTTCACTGTGAGCTCAATGCCCAACTGAATAAGCCATAAGTCTTGAAACTGCTTATTTCTTAGTTTTTTAAGTTTTATTTTCTTTAAACTTGTTTATATTACTTGTTTGCATATTAGTTTGTCCTTTGTTTCATGTATATAGCTTATTTCAAGCTTATTCCAAGCTTTAAACCCAAACAGTCAAGCATATGCTCAACTGTGTGGTCTTATAAGCTCATGGAGTGCTTATTTCTTATTTTGTAAAGTTCCATCTTCTTTAAACTTGCATAATATCAGTATACTAATAATCCAGAAATAAGAAAAACCAAAATGAACCACTAAGTGATAGCTTCTATTTAGAAGCTTAATTTTTGGCTTATAACCAACTGTTAAGCTAATAAGCTCTTACAGAGCTTATTGCTAAGTTTTGAAAAATCCATCTTTATAAAAGTTGCTTATAATTAGCTGTTTTTAAGTTTTGCAAAAAGAAAAATCAAAAATAAAAATAGTTAGCAAAAAGTGGGGTGTGGGATTCGAACCTGAGACCTCTTGGCTAGTATAACATGCACATAACACACACCCCCTTCCAACTGCTCTGGGGCACCAGTTCCGTTAGTGTTTGTAACCCATTTCTATTTAACCCATGTTTGCAGTTTTAAGCTTATTTGCTTTTTAGCTTATTATCTGCTTATCAGAATAAGCTGTGTAACCCATTTTATTTTTATTAGATCAGTAATATTGTAAAGTATTTAAATAAAAAATTTCAGATTTTTTAGAATAGTGTTAGTATTTATTTTGTATTTTTATTTGTAAATTAGTAAATAAATCATAATAAATTAAATAATTATCAAAAAAATATAAATCTTTTTTCTAAAATTTTCTTTTGTTAAATAGAACCTGTAAAAAATATAATTGTACCCATAGTGTCTATATTTCATAAAATTTACGTTTTAACTTGCGCACTTACGTTAGTTTTAATTAATTCGCGCGTTTTTAGTTTTCTTTGACATTTTTTTAGATAGAACTTACGTTTTAGGTTTTTAGATTTTCTTATTATTATAATAATAACTTTTTAAATATAGTTATTTATTTTATTTTCTTTTAATTTGCATTTAAGCCGTTAAGGCATGCAAATTCCCTCTTTGGGAATGTTTGTTTTATTTCGTTTTGTACGTTTACGTTTAATTTAATTTAAACGTACGTTTGTATATCTTTTAAGTTTCTAGGTTTCTGATTGTACGTTTTTAACGATATAGCTGTGACAGAGCTATTACTATTCACATTCCTAGTGTTAGTCAATCAGATTCCTGTTTTTTGTATATTCCATATCATTTCAACACACACATTCGTTATATTACATTTTACACACCTCGTTGGGACTTAACGACCCGGGGATAAAATTCTGTACTCCCATGGATTTAAATTGCATTTTCTCCCTTATAGTTTGACTTGTATGGTTGACCATTCACAAGTGGTTGGCTGATATAAAGATGACTGTTCGGGAGGAATCAGATTTCCCTTACACTTATCTTTTGCAAAATACCTTTATATGTAGTTAAGACGAAGTTAAAAACAAGATAAAGCATTTTCACAATTTAGTTTCGAACATGAATCAATAATAATAAAAATTAAACATACATACGGAAGCAAATAAAACTAAACAAACAAATAAATAAACACACAAAGCAAATAAAGCTTGGGTTGCCTCCCAAGAAGCACTTTTCTTTATTAACGAGTCTTGTAGCTAGACTCAAAGTCCTTTTAACCTATGTAAGTGAGATCGTCATCGAGGACGTCTTTAGGGTTAAGCTTGGATTGAAGTTTTCTATTGGTCCGCATAGTACGATATATCTTTTCAAACCTCTCTCTATCCGGGTCATACAATGTCATCTTAATATGCCATGACCCATCTCCATCTTTGGGTGGTTTGTCCCAATCCCACTTATGATCATTGTCTTCACATGTCCACCTATTCATCCCTAGGTTAATTGGCAAAACTCCTAGGAAATCAATCATCTTCCTAAAAACTAGAGGGTCTTCAAATGGATCCAATTCGGTGTCCCTAGCCAAGAGTTGTTCTACCATATGTGTTCGGCTCACAAAGTCCTCTTCTAGGTAAAATTGGCGTTGGGGTCCTATGAAGTCTCCATCGATCCAGGGTCCATATCTAGATGGTCTCCTATTTAATTCTAACCAATGGGGTGTTGGTTCCTCACTAGTATCATAGGCATGTTTCTTCACATCATAGACTGACCAAGTATCACCTTCTCCTACCGCTATCTTAGATTCCTTACAATCAATCATAGCACTAGCGGTCGCCAAAAATCCTCTACCTATCAACAAGGGGCATGTAGGGTCGCTAACCATATCAAGGACGTGGAAATCGGCTAAAATGGTTAGTTTTCCTATGTGTACTAACACGTCCTTGACTACTCCAACCGGGTAAGCAACACTTCCATCCACTAAGCCTATTATTACCTCGGTTTCTTCAAGTTTCCCTAGTTTTAGAGAGATGTGGAGAGGTAACGGAAGTAGGTTAAGGCTTGATCCAAGATCGGCTAATGTGTCATAAGCCTCCGAATTACCGATCTTGCAAGGTAGAACAAATAAGCCCGGATCATCTAACTTCTTAGGTAGTTTGTTTTGAACGAAGGCGGTCCCTTTGTCACCTAACTCGAGCTTCTTCTCATATTTTTCTAAGAGGGCATTATAATAGGGGGCTCGTGCTAATACATCAATAACCGGACGTTCAAGGTGGAGCTCCTTGAATTCTTCGTCAAGGTTTTGAGTGGGAGGTGTTTCAACTATGTTGTTGACCAATTTAGTGTTGGATATCATAACCTCTTGGTCATTTTGAACGACTTGGGTTTGTTTGAAACACGATCTCATGGAATTGACCGAATAATATTGTGGACAAGAACTAGGAGACGAAACTGATGAAATGGCGTTGACGTTTAGTTTCGGGTTCTTGACTGTGTTGCTAGGGAGTGCTCCCATTTCTCGGTCATTGAGGGCTTTCAACAAAGTGTCAATCTTATTGGTCATCTCGCTTTGTTTTTGTTTGAAATCGGCTTCAAACTTTGCTAAACGAGCTTCTTGAGATGTCACGAAGTTGGACATCAACCCTTCAAAGTTATTGGTACTACCATAGTTGGAAGGATTGTTGTTGAAAGTACGGTTCGAGGATGAACCGCTTGATTGAAAACGATTAGGTGGGTTGGAAGAATTGGTTTGTTGTGCGTTTTGGTTTTGTTTCCACCTAAGGTTTGGGTGATTTTTCCATGAGGGGTTGTATGAATCACCGTAGGGGTTTGGCTCGGGTTTAAAAGTGTACAACTTGTCTCCCGCTCCGTCGGTACGCGAGGATGCGTAGTCCGCAAAAGCTTGTTCGGGGAGTTCCACGCAATCACGAGTGTCGTGGGGACCACTACATAATTCACACGAAGAAGTGATTTTGTTCACTTGGCTTGAAGGTTTAGGAGCCTCGTAGGATTTCATAAGAAACTTGACTTGGTCTTCAAGTTCTATGATCCTACGGTCGGAAGTGCTTGAATTGTTCGAAGGCAAAGATATTGCCTTGACCATTTTATTCAAATCACGGGGATCATTCCAACTTTTGTTGTCATAAAGAGCAAGATCTTCCAGGAGAGCCCATGATTGTTCCGCACTTAGATCACGTAGCTTACCACCGGCCGATTGGTCAATGGTTTCCCTCGTGGAGAGATTGATGTGGTCATAGAAGATTTGGACTTGGAGCCAAAGTTCTATGCCATGGTGAGGGACTTTTTGGAGTAAGTCCTTGAATCGAGTCCATGCCTCGTAGAGGGTTTCGCCTTGACGTTGTTGGAACATCAAGATATCATTCCTTAGCTTGGTAGTTCTTCCTGGTGGGAAAAACTGAGCGAGGAAACGAGTGGTGAGATCATCCCAAGAGGTGATGGATCCAGCGGGTAGACGCTCTAGCCATTGACTAGCTTGGTCCCGCAGAGAGAATTGAAAGAGACGCAGTCGGGTCGTCTCTCGAGTGGCAACATCAAGGTCTATGGAATCAACGAGTTTGAGAAAGTCCTTGAGATGTTGATTAGGATCTTCGGAACGAAGTCCATGGAATGTGCATCCGCTTTGCACCAACCGGATGGTGTCGGATCGCAAGGGAGTGACATTGGCTCCTTGAGTGAGCTCAATGGTGTTTCGATAGCCATGGTGGCTAGGACGGGAGTAGTCTCCTAAGGTACGGGCTCTAGGAGGTGGGTGTTGTTGCGGTGGTGGGTTGTTGGGATCGAGGATATTACCACCTTCCATGATGTCGGATGGTAATGGTTACGAACAAAGAAACGAAGAAAAAAAAAGATAGACTAAAGAAAACCTAGAAAAATAAAATAAAAATCTCACTAGAAAGGAATCTAGCGAGTAGACCTAATAAAATAAAAATTCAACCTAAACAATAACTATTCCCCGGCAGCGGCGCCAAAAACTTGATGCATGGTTTTGCGACCTTACAACAGGTTTTACCTCTCGAGGGATCTCAAGAGGCTTGCAATCCCCACCAGGCAGTGTACCTGACCGATGTAGTATAGTGTAGTGGCAAGTACCGGGGGATTGATCGTTCTCTAGGGGAATAGTGTCGTTATGATTGAAAAACTACTCTAATAGGTCTAAAGGTAAGGGAAGATTCTTTTTGTATTTTTTTATATTTTTATAAAAGCAAGTAAAATCTCGGGTTTGAAGGAGTGGGCGGAATTAGTTGCTAGTCAACTAACCCAAATAACTACAATTGCAAATAAAATAAAATAACTGAAAATAAAAAGGTTGTGGAACTTATATGGAGAGAAATGTGTTTACTTAGATTTCCTTACTCCCTAACTATCTTTTACCGGTTGATTAGTGTGTATTAATTGCGTGGATGACGGGTGTATTCCTTAATACCAATCGTGGGGTGGCGTACGTACTTCCCCAACTCTACAAGCTCCTACTTCACTCCTATGTCGAGCCGGCTAAGAAGCTCCTAACATGGGATCACTAGAATTCGCTCATGCATTAAATACAACCATAAAAACCTTAGTACGCATTGGTTCATGTTTCTTAAGACGTTCAAGCAAGTTACCGTATAGGAGGTTAGCCAGTTTTCTTAAGCCTAACATCGATTAACAATCATCCAATACAATTAATAACACACCAACAACCAATAATCAATAGTTAGGTTTCATTAGATCTAAGCAAACACAAGATAAATCTAGCCTAGCTTGTTAAATAAAAGACAAGAACAAGATATAATCAAACAACACATAGACATATTGAATGATTAATTGATTACTTATCTTCAATTGAACATGGGAGATCCAAGGGTATAAAACCCTTAAAAGTAGCAGAAAAATCGTCTTAGGGTTTCTCCTCACAAAGTTGCACACTAATGACTAAAAATTATGAGAATATATATAGAAAATCAGATCTGACGGCGTCGCGTTATAGAGCTGACGACGTCACCTCGCCGCGGTTAGGGTTTCTTGATGGCCTTCTTGACGCCGTCCCCTTTTAATCATCCAAAATCCTCTCTGGCGCGTCAAGGGTTGACGGCGTCACAATGGTGCTTGACGCCGTCACTGGTACTTTTCCAGCCGATTTTGAAACTTTGTCGTTTTCTTCACTTTTATGCTCCAAAAACGTCCAAAATGCTTCCTTTTCCAGATTTCTTCTCCAAAGTACCTAAAATGACAAAAGGAACGATTTAGGGCAATATTTGATAAAATAAATACGATTTAGGGCTTAAATGACCCCCTAAAAGCGGTACACTTTTCGCTTCATCAGAAATCTTAAGTGAAGTCAAAAAGCTTTTAAAAACTTTTATCGAGCCTTCCATGTTTAGAGTTAACGATGCATTTATTGCTTTTGAAAAGGATTTAATTTCCGAAATGGAAACAGATTTAACTTATGTTACATCTCTTGAAGATGATTATGACTTTCTCAGCCTAAACTCAGACATTCAAAAAGAATATTTCTTAAATCAAATTGAATCGTTCAAATCACAATCCTCGGTAAATAAGGACGAAATTGAAGAATCTGAAAAGGCACAAACGTTTTTGGAAGTTGAAAACCTTTTACTTAAAGTGAGTTTAAAAGAATGTTTGCAAAAGAACGTTGAGTTGAATGAGGAATTGTCTTCTCGTACTGTCAGATTTGAAAACTCTTGTGCTAAACTTGAAAAACAATCTTTAGCGTTTGAAGCAAACTGGCAGCAAAAAATTGAATAAAACAAATACGACAAGCTTTCCTATGAAAATTATTTGAAATTATTCTTAAAAGAGAATGAGGAACTCAAATCTAGAGTGCTTGATTTGATGAAAAACAAGAATAATGAGATTGTGAGTACAAGCCAGTTAGACAATCAAAATCTGACAAATCTTTCAAAACAACCAACTTCGATGGCTAAAAAAAACACAAGACTCATATTCTTGAGCCAAAACAAAAAGAGGTTTTATCTAATCCTAAAGTAATAGCTCCCGGAATGTATAAAATTGGATCTACTTCTGTTAGAGAACCATATGGTTCAAATGATATGATTCATAATGCGGAATTAGCAATAGCTAGGAAACAAGTGTTACTTAGTCAGGATATACCTCTAGATGTACCAACGTGTTCTGTGACTCCTCCCCCTATAGAGAAGAAATCTAAAGAGTCAAAGAAACAAAATAATAAGAAGCGTAAGAAACAGAAACTAGAAAAACAATATCAAACTACACAATCTCCTAACGTAGATTTGCTTTTTGATCCAGGTTTAGACACTACGTGTAGCAAGGAAAGACCATCTAAGATCAGTTCTTTGAAGACTAGTGCCTCTCAGACTTCCACTGCAGTAGTAGAAAAATCTAAAACTTTTAAAGCTTTCAATAAAAAACGCTCTAAGCAAAAGGATGACTGTAATGACTTAAATTTGCATAGATTTGTTGCTTCTAAAAGCAAGTATGCCTGTTTTGATTATGTTCCTTATAATTTTGTTTCTGCAAATTGTGTGCATGATGATTTGAATTGTGATAATGTGAATGCCAAAACTACTAGGAAAGCTCCCACAAATCCACGAACACACAAGAAAAAAAAATGTATGTGGATCCCAACGGGTAGAATTTTTTAGTACCATGAATTATTCCCTAAATCCTGCCTTAGGTGGAAACCCACTAGAAGAGTGTTTAAAACCGTAGGTTATAGATGGCAACAAGTTAAGAAGAAAAGCTAACTTAGTACCACTATATTAGAAAAATTCAACCCCCTAGGTTTGCAATCTATTCTATCTAACTACGTGGAACCACTTTATCAACAGGTTCCAAATTTTATGTTTCTTGCTTTAATGTGCAGCTTGTCCAAGTGTGCCTCTGGTTCCTCGATTCGGGGTGCACCCGGCATATGACAGGGAACAAGGCACTGCTCAAGAATTTTTTGGCTAACTTTTTGGGTATAGTGCATTTTGGGAATGACCACATTGCTAAAATCACCGGCTATGGGGATCTCATTCATGATAAAGCCACAATTCAACGAGTCTACTTTGTCGAAGGGCTAGGTCATAATTTGTTTAGCATTGGTCAATTTTGTGATAGCGGTTTAGAGGTTGCATTTAGAAAACACTCATGTATTGTTCGTACTCATAAAGGCGTTGATGTTCTCAAAGGCTCCAGGGATTCGAACCTATACCAAATTGCTCTAAAAGAAATCACCTCACCAAAACAAATTTGCTTGCTTGCAAAAGCATTATCATCACAAGCCTGGCTATGGCATCATCGCTTTTCTCATCTAAATTTTTGGACTTTAAACGACCTTGCTTACAACAACCTACTCAAAGGATTGCCAAAAGTTTCATTCCAGAAAGATCATCTTTGCTCTGCATGTGAATTGGGAAAAATGACTCGTGAAACACTCAAATCCAAAGCTGAACATAATTCTGTTGCACCTTTGCATTTATTGCATATGGATTTGTGTGGTTTAATGCACATCGTCAGTAGAAATGGGAAGAAATATATATTGGTTATTGTGGATGACTACTCATGTTACACTTGGGTTTATTTTCTTGCCTCAAAAGCTGAAACACCCGATGTAAACATCAAGTTCATCAAATGTGTACAAAAGGTTACAGCCAAGAAGAAGGAATTGACTTTGATGAATCATTTGCACCAGTAGCAAGGATCGAATCAATACGCTTATTTTTTGCTCATGTAGCTCATAAATCTTTTACCTTATACCAAATGGACATGAAAACGGTCTTTTTGTATGGGGAGTTAGAGGAAGAGGTGTATGTGAGTCAACCAGAAGGCTTCGTTGATCCCGACCATCCAGATGATGTCTATGTCCTTGACAAATCCGTCTACGGACTCAAGCCAGCTCCACGAGCATGGTACAAAGTGTTGTCAGAATATCTGCTCAAACACAAATTCGTCAAAGGTTCAATCGATCCAACTTTGTTCATAAGAAGAAAAGGTGACGACATTATGCTAGTCCAAATTTATGCCGGTGATATTATTTTTGGAACTACAAATCCTAAATATTGCAAAAACTTTGAAAATATCATGCGACAGAAATTTGAGATGAGCATGATGGGTGAGTTAAAATTATTTATGGGTCTACAAATAAACCAAACTCCTCGTGGTATCTTTATTCATCAAAACAAATACATGATGGAAATTTTGAAAAAGTTTGGAATGGATAACTCTGAACCTCTAAGTACACCTATGCAACACAAGCCTAAACTAGATAAGGATATTAGTGGTAAACCAGTTGATGCTACAAAATACTGTAGTATGATTGGTTCACTCATGTATCTTACTGCTAGTCGGCCTGATATTCATTTTGTTGTCCGTATGTGTGCCCATTACCAAGCAAGGCCAACGGAAAAGCACCTTACTGCTGTGAAACGGATCTTTCGGTACCTCAAAGGAACCATCTACATGGTCCTTATGTATCCGAAAGACTGCGGTTTCGAGCTAACCGCCTATTCAGATGCAGATTATGCAGGTTGTCAAATTGATTGCAAAAGTACTTCAGGAACTGCTCAATTTTTAGGAGAAAAGTTAATCATCTGGTCTTAAAAAAAAAGCAGAATCACACTGACTTATCCATTAGAGAAGCTGAATACATATCTCTATTCGGATGTTGTGCAGAAGTACTGTGGATGAAAACTCAATTGACGGACTATGGTTTCTTCTTCGACAAAATCCCAATTTATTGTGATTCGCAAAGTGCCATTGTTATCTCTTGTAACATGTACAGTACTCACAGACCAAGCATATAGCAGTTAGATACCATTTCATCAAAGAACATGTAGAAAGACGAAATGTGGAATTATACTTTGTGAAAACTGACTACCAAATTGCCGACTTTTTCACCAAAGCCTTGCCACCGGAAAGATTTGAATATCTATGACAACGTCTAGGAATGGCAAGCATGCGTGATCAAAATGACAAGAATGATGAAAAGGTCAAAGAAGTCAAAAGAGTAGCAGTCAACACTAGTACAAGCAAATCTGGTAAAACAATCGGGTAATTGTTTACTCATAAAGGCGTTTGATTAAATAACAGATCAACACCCGTTTTTAAAGAAAGGACAATGAACGTACGTTTCAGTGCGTCAATCCTTAATATTAGAAGAGAAGTCTTCTTATTTATCGTGAGCAAAATTTATACAAGATTTTTCAAAACCTTTTCAAAAAATGTTTGCTCATGATAAAGTCTCTAGCACGTTTTTATAATTATTAAAAAAATATTTTTTGGCTCAAGACGGAACAAAATTTCAAAAACAATGCTACCCACTTCAAAAATAGATCAAAAACATTTTAAAATATTAAGCTATTTTTTAGGGGAAGAAATTGAGAAGTTTGTTTTTGAAATCAAATAATAAGTTGTAAAAAGTTGTTGAATGAAAAAGGAAATGTGTTGTTAAAAAGAAAAATGAAAAAAGTTGTTGAAAAATGTTTGGAAAATACCATCACTTCAAGAGGGTGTGAAACTTTTATTTAAACATTTTTGATATAACACAAAAGATCAATTAAAAGATCCAAAATGATTTCAAAAGTTTGTTAAAAATAAAAAGTTAACAAAAAGGACTTTGTGTGAAAGAGAGCATAAACCAATGGAGAGTTTTGATAAAATTGTTAAAACTATCTTTGAACCCTCCCTCAGTCCAAACTCTCACAGAATTGGGTCAAAAGTCAAAAGGTCAAAAGGTTCAAACAAGTTAATAACTCACCCAGTCTTTGCGATAGAAAAAAAAACATACAAACCCCTTTTTCTATCACAACTTTCTCTCTCCCTTGCACAAAAAACTCCTATCGCAAAACTCTCGCAAAAATAAAGTTTTCTTGAATCTAGTGTTTTTCATGAAAAAGTAAGTTTACAAGCACCTTTAACTACTTGTTTTACATTTGTGTTATGAATTTCATTTATTGTTTTGCAGTACATTGATAGAAGATTGATGGTTAGGGTTGCGTATTGGTACAACACTTAGATCATTTTCGAGTTTGCGATTGAGAGTGTTTTGATCAAACTTTTGTGGTTAGATGACTGAGATAGGATATTTAGATCATTTTTATGAAAGAAAACTGGAATTTAAACTGGAAGGTGAACAGTTAGGGTTGCGACACCAATAATGGTGTTTTGCGAGACTTTAGGATAGAGCCAAAACTGATTTTAATAGTAATTTAAAATCTGCGAGACTTTTGTTGCGACAGCATTTATGCACAAAGTGTCGTAACAGGTTTCTTGTGATAGCCCTTTTCAAAAGTGTTGCTATAGCTTTTACTATCACAACGTTTTCTTGCGATAGCCCATTCCAAAACTTGTTGCGATAGCAGTTTACTATCACAACTTTATTTTGTGACTATATCTTGTTTGACCATGTTGCGACAGTTGACTATCTTGCAAGAGTTGACCATGTTTACGATACCAAATCCTGCGATAGCTGATTTTACGAGACTTTGTTACCCACCAGTTTCTAAAGGTTACTCTTCCAAAATTTCCTAAAATTTTTGCGAAACTTTTATAAGTTTTATACTTATATAAACTTTCACAAACATTTTACTTAATTTTGACAAAGTTATTCTTTTGATCAAACATTCTTTCCAAATCAATCTCATCTTGTTCAAAACTTAAAGATTTGGAAAATAAATTTTCAAAACTTAAAAGTTCAAAACTGAGCTCATGTTATTTCAAAACAAATGTGTATTTCCAAAATATATAAAAATCTATTTAACTGAGAAATATCTTCTTCTTTTTTTTGCAAAAAGAAGATTTTTTTAAGATTTGTGGACACAATTTGCATATGATTAGTTTAGTGTTAATTAGACTAGGATTGTATCCCGATATTGCCTTCACGTAGTTCGAGATGCATATGTTTAATTAAATTCATTCGACTTGTCTATGATTACATAATTATACACTTTGTGAATGGCATTTCATTATGTCAAATGTGATTGAATGATTTTGACGGATTAAATTTAATATTTTCTTTCTCGGTTGCCAAAGCTATGAATTCTCATTTCAAAACAATTCATGCAACCTTGAATCATTTTCCACTCAAATTTGTTTTAAAATGGTTTTGAGATAACTCGACAGTATCTTAACTGAGAATATCTCATCTTCAAGGTGGTTATTAGGGCTAGCTGTCATGTAAAAACAGATAATGCATCCCTTTAGCTACGCAACGTAATAGAGTATTCAACGTTTTGATATGTTTAGGGAAATTTCACTCTTATGCAACAAAAGCTCTTTTGAGTCGACTTGTATTTTACTTAACCTAAAACCTCTCATCTTCAAGATAGTTATTAGGAATAATTATCACCTAAAAGCTGATAATGGACTCCTTTGACTATGCAACGTAATAGAGAGTTCAAAGTTTTGTCATTTTTTAAGAAATGTCACGCTCGTGAAATTAAATGATCTTTGTAAATGTTTTTCTAATCAAGTTATCTAGTATACACTAGATTACTTAAGTTTGAATCAAAAAGTTTATACTTTTTCCCAAAACTCCAAAAAGGTTAGATGAACATATATTTTAAAGCATGAGCACTGATGCGCGCGTGTGTCGTTGCGGTTTAGCAGTATTAATGCCTACTCAAGTTTTAAATTTATATTTAGCCGACTTATCAATAACACACACACTTAACGAGCAGTGTACCCGGTCAGTATGAATATAATGGTAAGTAGAGTGTCGATCACTAAGAGTGGAACGTATTATCTAGTTATTCTAATAAGTATTTTAATATCCTAAGTTAGCTATACAACCTAATCTAACGCAAGGGGGTTCAGCCTGAGAGACTAGCACGGTTTGGTTATGATTAAATATAAACTAAACTAATGAGCACAAATCAGCGATTAGCACACACGTACACAGATAGATACTCGAGACAATAAGAAGACCTGTCCTGATAATTAAGTAGCTTGTCACTTGTTTTATTGCTAGTTTTATATGAAGTGTATATAATTAAACCTTTCTCGTTGGCTCTAATCTTATCGGCGAGTAAACCCTTAATGATTACTTATGTCTATCCTATTTATTTAGCGTCTCTTAAATAGGCGAGGAAGGGGCATGGCGACCCAAGCAATGCTCAGCTAGACACAGAGGTTATCAATGCACTAATAAAAGTCACCAAAGACATCAACATATAAACTTTAATTAATGGGAAAGCAATATTAAGGGGAGTGCATGATTTTCCGTAGTCACATGACACAAGCCCATCAATCCTGATGAATTAAAGTGTACTAATACAATAAAACAAAACTACTTAATGAATTGAATACATGCAGGACCTTCTTACAGCTCTTGTATCTTCGTTTAGGTGTGTCTTGTGCTGCTTGGTCGTCTGAATTCGGCTCTAGGGTTCTTCTGTCTTCGACTAAAAACTTAGTGTAAAAGATTTCGAAATTCGTCTGGCCTTGGGGTATTTATAGTTTCTGTCTGAGGGGTCGATGCGGCGCATCTAGTTGATAGATGCGGCGCATTGACTTAACTTCGCGTGGGGTCCAAGATTAATATATTCAGGAATATTCGTACACCGTCTTCAGATGCGGCGTATCTTCAATCTCTTATGCGGCGCATGTACTTGGATCGTAACTTGTGAAATCTTGATAGTGATACGCCGTATCTTAGAAGTATGTTGCGGCGTATCTGGAGTAGAACGAGCTTGATCATCTGGATTTCAGTAGGCTTTTGACATCTTGCTTGTTTTGCTCCATAATTAGTCCAAAATTGGCAAGTTTCACATAATGCTTGTTTTTACCTGAGAATTACTAAAGTAAACATTAATGTATCGATTCTCATATATAATATAATAAAACAAGTCAAATAAATAGGATAAATGATGATAATAAAATGTACTTATTTGAGTTCATCAAGCACATAAAACAACGTTCAATCTAAACCTACCAAATTCTTTGAAAAAGTATCAAAACAAACAAACTTTTGGTGAGGAAAAACAAAAACAGACAGAGAGAATTAAATCGCATGTTAAACTAAAAGAGGGCATACGCTTATGCTATAAAAGCAAGAAAGCATAAGAAAAAATCATAAAAAGAAATATGCTCGTAAAAGAAATGCTAGAGCATATAAAAACAGAGAGAGTTAAAATGAATAAATTTGAATTTATCCGAATACTTACAATTTTCATGTCATTTCAGAATCATATCACAAAAATGGCTGAAGAACAAGTTCAACCACAAAACATTTAGGAAAAATTTCAAGCTATTCATGTTCCCACAAATGAAGAACTTCTCCCAAAGGCTGAATTCCTCAGAATTGGTGTCTACAATCATCAATTCATCCTTCAGAGCTTTGAATGTGGTCACAAAATCATTCCCGGAATCCTCAAAAACCACCCCATCTATCCCGCACTCTCATCATCAGACTCCACCCCTCCAATGATCTACATACAACAATTCTGACGTCACGTTGTGCTCTTGGATGAAGTGAAACCTAACACTATTCAAACTACCATTGAGTCACAACAATTTGAGCTGACATCAGAAGATCTTCGAACAGCTCTAAATCTTCCAGCTGCGAATCATGGAAATCATGAAGACTTTAAAGAAGCACCAAATGCTAATCAGCTAATTGAATTCTTCATTGAGCTGGGATATGACAAAGATGCTGAAGGCTTCAAACGATTATCAGCATTTAAAAAGAAATTTCTACCCGCGAGATGGGCTACGCTCTTCTCAATTATGAACCGTTGTAAAACGGGTAAAGAAACAGGGATGGATCGAGGCGCGAACACTATACCAGATTATGTATGGTATTATGAAACAACGCCACCTTAACTATGTGAAGATGATCTGGGTTGATGTTGTGGATCATGTCAACAGCAAGAAGTCAATGAAGAAGAAGAATGTGTGCATGCCCTTTGTCAGATACATCAAGATGATGATTGCCCAACTCCTGAGGCAACATATGAATATCTCTAGAAGACGATCCAACAACAGAAGAATCTTAAATGCATAGTACACATGGTACATCCATTGTGACAACCAATGCACCGATGCCGATACCACAAGCACTGCTGGATCTTCCTGACAAAGAATCAGATGCATACAAGGAGTATGTAGATTTAGTGAACGCTTCTATGGAAAGCTCAAAACCGAGTTGACCTACCCCAAAAGGGCATAAGCTCAAAGTCGAGTCTAGCGCCCAATTAGGTCCTAAGATTAAGAGAACTAGGAAGAAAACTTGTGGGATAAAAAAGAAGGACATTGGGAAACGTACTAAGCAACAACTGCTTAGTAAAGACGAAGGCGATGAGTCTGACGAGGATGAGAGAGGAGATATACTCATTGAGCCACAAACTGATGAAACTAGGAAAACAAGCGAAGGCGAAGATGATGTGGGGAAGGATAAGGAGAAACGTGAACCTTCTAAGGAGAATAAGGATAGTGAAGAGCCTAGGATTAGTGATGATCGTCCGGATGACGATGATGGAGATGATAAGGGGGATGGAGATGACACCCATAGAAAGGAACCTAGGACGAAGACAAAGAATGAAAACAGTAGGTCTAGGTCCACTGAGTTACACCAACTCACTCATCCCGTTATCACCAGAGGCATCCCTTCTGTACCAACAACATCACCAGAAACAACAACAACAACAACAACAATGGCAACGGTACACACAAAAATAACAACAACAACCCCTTTCACAACTCCCGCTCCACAAAAACCATCATCATCAACAACCCCTGTAAAGCACATCCCGACAACATCAACATCAACACTTTTTCAGAGAATTCGAGTTGAACCAGTTCCATTTGTCACGACGGAACACTTCAATGAAGTCATGGGAAAGCTTAGAGCTGATATCGACGAAAGATTCTCAGCCCAACGACAACGACAATCTAAAGCTGAATCTTCGACATCATCAAAAACTCTATCATTGGACCGTCTTTCAGAAATCATTCTCGATAGGTTTTTGAATGATAACTCATTAAAACAAGCTCATCCCAACATATACAATAGACTTCTAGAGCCTGATGTGGAACCACCAACTACACCCCGACCCGACACACAAGTCAAAGACCTCCAAAAGACAATGAAGAAGAACAACAGTGAGGCGATCAAGCTACTTAGGAAGTTGTCGACTCGGGTGGTCGAGTTGGAAAGTCAATGTCGTCCACAGTCAAGGAAGCGCAGTCAGGATAACCCTGATCAGGATGATTCTGAGGGGGAGAAAAGTTCTAAGAGACAAAAATCTACAACAACTACAACTTTCACAGCACAACAACAAGCTTCACCTCAACAACAACAACACAACAAGTCCAGTTCATAACAACAAACAGACGAACATGAAGCAGTGAACATGAAAGAAGACGTGGTTAGGGTTGAAACACAAAATGAAAGTGTAGATGAAGATGACTTCAGGAACAACATGACGTATCAGGAAGGTGACATACCTCCAGAGCTCGGAGGTTTTGATGTGTCAGATATTGATGATGATGATGAGTTAGATGATGTGTTAAAGGATCCAATGCCAACGGTTGAACAACCTGAAGATCTTACAACACAGCTTGACCAGTTATTCTCTAATCTGCATGAAAGATTTGGACTAAATATCAGGGATGAAGATCCATTGTAACAAAGAATGGAAGGTATCTATGACTCGGTAATCTACAAATTCAAAAGTGATAGAGACTTAAATACAAGATTTATCGATAAAGAGGTATCTAAAGCTTTAAATGCCTCAACCTCTTAGGAAAATCCACAACCAAAGAACAAGCTCAAATTGTTGATAATGAAGTGGTCAGACCAAGAAGAAGAGAACGCTATCCATTATGGAAACAAATCCCGAGAGTTCCAAGATCAGATACCGCACCTTTAGTTCCTTACATCAACGACGATCTTTTGTACATGTTTCACGGTCCAAACAGATACCAACCATCAACCAAGGAAGTAGCTACTTATGAGGAAATTCCGGAACCATTTCTGGAAGAAGGTAGATTTTCAAACATCTTCATTGAAATGGAAGCTGATCCAGAAAAGTATAACAGAGACGCATATCTGGGAATTATTAATGTAAATGAAAGATCGAGGGGATTCTATCGACTAAGGCAGCTCAAACGCAAGCCTCGTGAAGAAGTCTACTCGAAGCACAGAATTCTAAGATACGTTGAAGTTAACTCAGATTACCACATCTCTCATGGATCAGTTGAATATCATGTTGTACAAATAGATAATCAACACTACCACTTCACTGAAGCTGACTACATCAACCTTCATCCTTATGACCTTGAAGATATTATGAAAAGAAGAAGAGACTGCTACAAAAAGAAAGCCATTGATCAAGATGTAATCGAATCAGTAATGATTTTTATGATGTCTTATGTTGTAGTGGCTCGCCTTGAAGACTTCCAGATGGGCATTGAAAGTTATCAGAGGAAGATACTTGACTCCTCCAATGTTAGCTTGTCTTGGTATTCAGAAAGTCAAAGGTTAGACATGCTTCACAAAACCTGGCCTTGGACTATGTCTTGTGTACGTGGCCGATAAGAAGCAGAAAAGACTGTTTAGAGTCGTTGAAGTAGCCAAGTTTTCTTTCAGTACTTTGCTATGGATACTGAAGAAACTTGAAAGGATAAATAAAAAGGTAGAGAATCTACGGATAGAGATGACTACCAGGAATCATCCTATGCTGACCAGAGTTGTGAATGTGATTAGAGAAAGGTTGATGCTTCGAGCATCATGGAGAAGAATGGAACAAAGAATCGGATGTCGAAGTTGGCCTGACAAGAAGCCCATAAATAGAAACATGAATGAGCTACCCTTAGGGGGAGATTGTTGGAACACAAAAAGTGTAAATCATTAGTTCAGGGACTTCTATTTATATTTTGTTATAATCTAGGGTAAGTTAACAATATACCCTCGCAACACTTGTATAGTTGCGAGGGGATGCTTGACTATTGTATGGGTATAAATACCCCTACCTCATGGGTTATGAGGTGTGTGTCTAATAATATGTCTTGCGAGACTTTTCATGTTTCCTCTCGTTTCTCTCTCTAAACTAAAGTGTTCACACCCACTTTATCTCTCTAAGATTAGTTTGTAGACGTGATATTATTGGAACAACACATTTTGATTTGAGCTTTCTCGGATATACATCTTCAAGCGAGAATTAAACAATAGCACTTTTTCACCTATCCTAAAATCTTTGTCCCCACAAAGCTGAGAATCATGCCATCGTTTAGTTCTTTCCTTATAGATCTTAGTATTCTCATAAGCTCCATCTCTTAATTCAGATAGCTCATTAAGTTGCATAAAACGATTATTACCAGCTATATCCAAATCCATGTTGCATTGCTTTAATGCCCAATATGTTTTGTGTTCAATTTCAACTGGTAAATTGCATGCTTTTCCATAGACTAACCTGAAAGGTGTACATCCTGTAGGTGTTTTATAGGCGGTCCTGAACGCCCATAAGGCATCGTCGAGCTTGTCCGGCCAACCTTTAGGATTATTTCCAACGGATCTTTCAAGAATATGTTTAATAGCTCTATTGGTAACTTATGTTTGTCCGTTAGACTAAGGGTGATATGTAGTAGATATCCTGTGGGTAACTTCATATTTTTTTAGGGTTTTTCCTAGTTGATAATTACAAAAATGTGTCCTCCTATCGCTAATTAAGGCTTTAGGAACCCCAAACCTAGAAAACAATCCTCTTAAAAATTTGTGCACCACCTTTGCATCATTAGTAGGTAGTGCTTGGGCTTCAACCCATTTGGATACATAATCAACGGCTACCAATATATACTTATTACCTCTTGAATCAGGAAATGGCACCATAAAATCTAACCCCCAAATATCAAAGACTTTGCACACCTGAATATTATTTTGAGGCATTTCACTTTTTGACGTGATATTTCCTGACCTTTGACATGCATCGCATCCCTTGATGTATTTCTTAGCATCGTCAAATATACTAGGCCAATAAAATCCTGCGTCTAAAACCTTTCTTCCAGTTATAGTGGCGCTATGATGTCCTCTGGTTGGTCCCGAGTGACAATGCGCTAATATTGCAGGTATTTCACTTCCAGCGATACATCTTCTAATTATATTATCAGGACATAATTTAAATGCATATGGCTCATCCCAAAAATAATCATTTACCTGAGAGAAAAACCTTCTTCTTTGTTCGGCTGTCCATTTGGTAGGAATAACCTTCCCGACAATATAATTAACAAAATCAGCATACCACGGCTCATTGTCGCTAACCCTAGTTTTCAACACCGTTAGGTGCTCATCATGGAACTCATCAGCAATCTCTTTTTCATCTAACACTTCCATGTCGGGGTTCTCTAATCTAGAAAAATCGTTAGCAGCTAAATTCTCAGCTCTTTTTTTGTCTTTAATTTCAATGTTGAACCCTTGAAACAACAAAACCCACCTTATAAGGCTAGGTTTGGTGTCCTGTTTATTAAATAAGTACTTCAAGGCAGAATGATCAGTATAAACCACAGTTTTTGATAAGATAAGGTAAGGACGATATTTATCAAATACAAAAACAACTGCAAGAAGCTCTTTTTCAATGGTGGTGTAATGTTCTTGGGCACTGTTTAAAGTTTTGTTAACGTAATAAATTGGTTTGAACTTCCCATCTATTCTTTGTCCTAGTACTGCCCCTACAGCATAGTCGCTAGCATCACACATTAGTTCAAAAGGCATATTCCAATCTAGAGATATTATAATAGGTGCAGTAGTTAATTTTTCTTTTAGTATATTAAATGCCTTTTTGCAATCGTTTGAAAAATCAAATTTTGCATCTTTTAATAAGAGTTGAGTCATCGGCCTAGATATCATGGAAAAATCCATAATGAACCTACAATAAAACCCAGCATGCCCTAAGAAACTCCTAACCCCTTTTACATTAGTATGATAAGGTAATTTAGCAATTACATTAATTTTAGCTCTATCAACCTCGATCCCTTTCCTAGAAATTTTATGCCCTAATACAATACCTTCTCTTACCATAAAATGACATTTTTCCCAATTAAGAACAAGGTTGGTTTCTTCACACCTAGCAAGCATTTTATCAAGATTAGCAAGACAATTATCAAAAGAGTTACCGAACACCGAGAAGTCATCAACGAAGACTTCCATAAAATCCTCCACCATGTCATGGAAAATTGCCGTCATACATCACTAATAGGTTGCAGGAGCATTGCATAATCCAAACGACATTCTTCTATAGGCGAAAGTTCCATCAGGACAAGTGAAAGTTGTCTTTTCTTGATCTTCAGGAGCAATTGGTATTTGAAAGAAACCTAAAACCATCAAGAAAACAATAATAGTAATTTCTGGATAATCTTTCTAACATTTGGTCAATAAATGGAAGAGGGAAGTGATCTTTTCAGGTTGCATCATTGAGCTCGCGGTAGTCAATGCAAACTCTCCTTCCTGTAACGGTTCGTGATGGAATTAGTTCGTACCACAGTCATTCCTCCTTTCTTCGGGACAACATGAATGGGGTTGACCCATGAACTATCTAAAACCGGATAAATAATTCTAGAGTCAAGCAACTTAACAATTCGTTTTTTACCACATCTTGGACTTTAGGATTCAAATGCCTCTGAGGTTGAATAGTGGGCTTGAATTCATCCTCCATTAGGATCTTGTGTGTGCAGAATGACGGACTAATACCTTTGATATCTGACATCTTCCAAGCTATCGCTCCTTTGTGTTTACCTAACACCTACAAGAGTAAACCTTTTTCCTTTTCGATAAACTAGACGCGATAATAACAGGAGAATTCTCGTTATCATGCAAATATGCATACTCTAACTTAGAAGGTAAGTCCTTTAGTACAGGTTTCTTTTCATCAATTTCATTAGCGTTATATGAATAAATTTGTTCATTTTTAAAACCATTATGTCTGCTGTTCTTAGTTGGATACGCCATATCGATGTTTTCGATACACCGTATCGAGTTACTGATAACATAATCAGCAACAAATTCATGAATAAAAGGATTATCATTAACCTGGTCTTCAATAGCAATTGTTTATTCCAAATTTTTGAGCATGAAAGAATCAAGTTAATTATTTTTTAATAACACCTAAGTAACTTGATTAATAGTTGCGTCAACAATATCAACACTATAACATTCATCATCTTCGGTAGAAGGTTTTTTCATAGATTGCTCCATATTACAAATAATCTCATCATCTCCTAGCTTAAGTGTTATTTTCTTATTAAAGACATCTATCATGGCACGGGCAGTGGCTAAAAAGAGTCGACCTAGTATTATAGGTATCCTAGAATCTTCAGGCATATCATGATAACAAAATCGATAGGTAAATCATATTTGTCAATTTTTATAAGAATGTTTTCTTCTATTCCTCTAGGATATTGAATCAATCTATCGGTCAGTTCTAAGTACATCCTAGTTGGTTTAGGCTCGCCTAGACCTAATTTCTCATACATAGTAAATGACATTAAACTTATACTAGCTCCTAGATCACCTAAAGCATTCTCAATATGTAAATTATTGATTTGATAAGGAATAGTAAAACTCCCTGGGTCTTTCTCCTTTGATGGCATTTTATTGAGCATGACAGCTGAGCATCTCTCGTTCATTGTCACCATACAAGCTTCTTCTAGTCTGGATTTGTTCGTCAACAAATTCTTCAAATACTTAGCATACTTCGGCATTTGTACAAGAGCTTCAATAAACGGGATGTTGATGTGGAGCTGCTTTAGATTTTCCAAAACTTCGCTGTTGTGCATCTTCTTTCTTTTTCCTCAAACGGTTTGGAAAAGGAAGGGATGCTCGTGTTGGTTCAGTTGTGAGCTCCTTCCTAATTTCTGGTTCCTTAGCAACCTCATGTTGTACTTCCTGTTCAATATGCTGAAACCCATGGGACCTATCATTATGATTGTTAATTTTTGTAGTTTGCCCGGCCTGAAAGGTAGTTTTACCACCCCTCGTTGTTACTCCTTTAAGATCGTGCCTTGGGAACAAAACCTCTTTTATCACCCTTGACAATTGGTGCACCTCAATTGTCAATTCACTAATCATATTGTTTTGCTCTTTTAACAAGAGTTCGTTAGTTGTCCTGAATTCTTTAATAAAGGTCTTGACCTCATTATGTTGTTTTATACCTTCACTAACGAACCTTGCTACAATCTCGCTAATTTTCAATTTTATTTGCGGGTATCTGAACCAGCTCGGATAAATATCGATCATGATTCCTAGAACAAAAGATAAAAAACTTCAAAGTAAAAACTTTCTAAAAATAAGACAGGAAATATAATTCAGACCAGCTAGAAAATTGATACGCCGTATCGGATGACAACGATACATCGTATTATTTTCTGTCAGTAGATACGTTGTATACAAAATAAAAATGCAATACGCCATTTTTAAATATTGAATACACCGTATCTTTTAACTCATCAAAATACAGCAGAATAGAAACAATGCAGAAACACACACAAAACAAACGCAAACAATCAAAAACAAAGAAAACAAACAAACACGAATACAAGAAAAATGCAGAGATATACAATAAATGCAAATATACAACAATACAAAACTAAAACCTAAATCAAAATACTAATAAATGCAAGTATTAAACAATTCACTCCCCGGCAGCGATGCCAAAAACTTGATGTGTATTGTTCTGTAGGTGATTTTTGTATTCAAGTTTTAAATTTATATTTTGCCGACTTTACCTATAACAAACACTAACGGACAGTTACCCGATCGATGGTGAGTTAGTTGGTAAGTAGGGTGTCGATCACTAAGAGTGGAACGTTAACACTTAATATCTACCAGTATTTTAATTCTATAAGTTAGTCTAATTAAACCTAAATCTAACGCAGCAAAGGGGTTTTCAGCCTGAGAGACTGGCACACGGTTTAGATTTAATAAAAACTGTGAATGCAACGAGACAGATAACACACATAAGCAGAAACACAGATAATAAAGAAGACGTCAAGCCGATAGTAAGGAAAACGTATTAACCAAGTTTAGTCATATAAGATGTTTGATTAGTCTAAGACCTGTAATGACGATACTCACAACCTGGCGTGGTCTGTCCTAAATCTAGGCATCCCTAGACTCTAGATTTGCATATTAAGTGTTTTTCAACAGATCTAATCATGTCATGATTAGTCGAAATCCGCATAAAGCTACTTAATGATTATCAATTTATCATTTATCCCTTCTAGGGCTTACATTGGAATATTAAAAAATATGAATGAGGTAATAAACGTAATCAAAACACAGGCCTAAGCTTTCTATCGAATTAGAACAAATCAAAACATCAAATAATCATTAAACTTGGCTAATACCTACAGGTATTAGCCCATAATCTCAATCATAATACAAGATAACATATACATAAAGATTCAAGTATAAATTGAAAGAGAAAAATACGCTAACTGAATGATTAAAGTGTATTAAAACGAATTAAGTGAATTCTCCTATGTAATTATGCACTAGCAGGACTTTCTTGGTCTTCTTTATGTCTCTAGTCTCGTAATTGTTGGTTATGTGCTCTATGAAAATCGGACTTGGGGTTTTCTATTTATACTTTTCGAATACGGTCGATACGGCGTATCGAATACGGTCGATACGGCGTATCAAGGTAACTTCGCGTGGGGTCCAAGATTATTATATTCCAAAATATTCGTACACCGCCTTCCTGATACGGCGTATCAAAGAGATCCATACGGCGTATCAGGTCTTCATTACCTTGGAAATCTGGTGAATTCTTTAAGATGGATACGGCGTATGCTGTTGACATCATATGGCGTATCAGGACTAAAACAAGCTCGTTCTTCTTGTTGACCAAAGTTTCATATACGGCGTATCAAGTAATTGGATACGGTGTATGATGCGGCGGTTGTAAGACCTCACAAGAAGTTTTACAATCCTCCTAGGAAGTGTACCTAACCGTTGTAGTGTAGTATAGGCAAGACACGGGGGATTGATCGTTCTCTAGGGGAATAGTATATGTGAAGGCCGAAGTGTATGTCGAGATAGGTCTAAATGTGAGGGATGAGTCTTTTTTTATTTTTTATGTTTTATGAAAAGCAAGTAAAAATCTCGGGGTTTGAAGAGTGGGCGGTTTAACTACTAATTAATTAAACTAAAACTACTAACTAAACTAAATTAAACTAAATAACAAGAAAATAAAAGTGGTAACTCTTATAATGAGGAAAATGTGTTTACTTAGATTTCTTTACTCCCTAGTTATCTCCTATTGATTAGTCGAATTGTCACGTCCTTGTTTTAATTGAAGCGTTGTATTCCATTTTATTGGTCGTGGGAGGTGCCGAGTGCCCCAACTCTATGAACGTATAAGTCTCCCCTAAAAACCTTAAAGTCTATTAAGTTTTCTAGGATCTACAAGCCGCAATTCACACAATAAATACAACGAAAAAAAACCAATAGTGCGCTCTATGGTTGCGTTTAGTAAGACATTCAAGCTAACACATATAAGAAAATAGTCAGTTTTCCTACTCCTAACGCGAGGCAATCAATTAAACAAGAGACAACAAATCAATGATCAATAACTAGGTTTCATTAGATCTAAGCAAACACTAATAAGTCTAGCCTAGCATGTTAAAGCGAAGAAAAGAAAAACAAATAATCAAACAACACATAGAACTATTGAATGATTAAAAGAATAACTTATCTTCAATAAAACATGGGTGAAAAAGGCTGAAAAAGCCTTACAAATAAGCTGGAAATCGTCTAGGGTTTATGTTCCTCCAAGATGTTACAATGAATGAAAAAGATTCGAAAAGTATATATAGATTTACAACTGTGACGATGTCACTTGCAATCTGTGACGTCGTTAGCTCGCCTCCAATTAGGGTTTCGTCTGTGATAATCGTCGTCATGACGTTGTCCCGTATAGGTTCTGACGCCATCAGGTAGGTCTTGACGCCGTCCCGTTATAAAACTTCTGAGTCGTCACGTGTTAACTTTGCACTTAATTTAGGTCTTCAAATACAAGTGACGGCGTCATGTTGTGGTTTGTGACGTCGTTAGGTCTCCATCTTGACAGATTTGTGACTTGGTCATTTTTCTTCGTTTCTTCGTCGATTTTGGTCCAAAACATGCCGGTTTTCATAATTCTCATCCCAAGTACCTAATATGCAAAAAGAAATGATTTAGGGCAATATTTGATCAATTACATATGACTTTTGGGCTTAAATAGGTATAAAATAAATCCTTATCAACGTATTCTTCAAAGTCAGGCAATGATCTTCATAATCGTCCAATTCTTGGTATACAGCGTATCTGTCTAGAATGATACGGCGTATTTTTTGTTCCCTTAACACGCTTAGAGTTAACTATAAAGTTAATCTATTTGTGTTTATGACTAATACAATGCATTGATTAATTCTAACAGTTAATGAAACGTAAATATAAAAACACAAAGTATTTTCAACATTTAAATTCTTATTAGAAATGAATCAAAGAATCTATTACCCAAGTGTTTTGCGGAACAAACACTTGGGATTGAATAGACAAGGTATGGTGTCTCCTATCTAAACTTAAGCAATGTTTTAAGTGGTAACAATTCGACCCACTGAGCTATCTCAGGGATACGTTACTCTTTGTAAGAGAAAAGGGGTATTGTGAGAGTCTAAGCTTTTATTGTACAAAAATACCTAACCCACTTTTCTCCATCTGTTTGCTATTTATAGGCAAACATGTTAAGAGTACTGAAGATTAAAACTATGTAAACAAATAGGAAGCGTGTCTGACAAATACAACAGTATTTGTCATTTCCAAGAACCAATAGGATTGCGCCAAAAAGTCTTCGAGTGTCAGTCCTGACACTTCTTCAAATTTTAGCCACTTGAGGGATGGTTTGTGTGACCCCGATAAGACTTGTTCTTATCTTCTCAAAACCTTCCCGCTTTATCCCGCCTTTTATTCAGGCTTCAGGTTCTTCAGTCATTTGTCTTCAGTCTTCAGTTATTGTTGTTGAGGAGACTTGGGTTCAGTGAGCTCTTGTCTAACACTCACTGATCCCATTACCTTCTTCTTCGTCTCAAGTAACACTTCAGGGAGAACCGCCTTCCTGAATTGGTGAGTCTTTCTTCTTAGACTCGTCCTGAGCATCTTGAAGGTAACTCACTGAGTGACTGTTCACTCAGTGACTTAGAATGCTTTCGGTTTAATTAACACTTAGCTTAATTTGTATTCAAATCCTGTTTTAACGACTCTTGGGTACTGAAGGACCCAAAAATCTCCCCCTATTTGGATATAAATTATGCTCAAGTGTTTTTGATCAGTAATGAGTGAGCTAATGACTTCTGCTCATACTGAATGTACTAGAAAGTAAATAAGGACACTGAAATAACATAACAAAGGAACATCATTTAATCAATTTCATTACAAGGGTCCTAACTACTAAATGTACATGATAGAGGTGTTGCAGATTCTCAGTCCGGTTTATATCCAAGGGCTTCAAGCTTGGGTCTTTTGGATTCCAGCTCATGTTGATTAGGATGAAGTTGAATCTTGGTTCTCAGGTCTTGGCAGAACCTCACATTTTCAGGACTCTGGATTGGTGAGGCCATCATGAGAAAACCAAGCATGGCTTTAATTCCTGCCAGATCAATATCACTCCATCTTTGGAAGGCTGGATCTCCAAACTCATCAGTGAAGAATATCCCTCTCTCAGGTTGTTCTATGACCTTGTTGTTCACGAATGTAACTCCTTCAGGGAGGGCTCTGTTGCATTCAAGGCCAGGGACTCTGATCTCAGGCTCAGATCTAATTATCTTCCTCTTTCTTCTAAAGGTCTGAGAGGGGGCAGGCTGACTGGCTGGAGCAGGGAGAAGTAAGGGAATACCAAGTTCCTCAGGTGTTGCATTCAGCTTTTCATATCTAACTTTCAGGGACTTCATTAGTTCCCTGACAGCAACATTTGACTTCTTGAATATGATTGGACCTAGTTCATCCAATTCAGTGATCCCAAAGTCAGTGAACCTAAAGGGCTCATGAATTTCAAAGTTCCTCTTATCAGGACCTCTGAAAATAGTGACGACAGCAGGCTTTGTGTTCTGATGAATCTTTACATCAATAATGGGTTCAGGTCTTAGTCTGCTTGTCATGACCCATTGGTACTTCTCAATTCTCTTTTGTCTTATCTCCTAAGTCCTTTTCAGCCTTTCTTCTCTTTTCTTCCTGAGAGCCGACATTTCAGCATCCTGAGCTTTCACAAAGCTCTCACCACCCTTTCTTCCAGCAAGTTCTTTTGGCTCAAGACCAATCTTCTCAGCCTCTTCTCTAACAACCTGAATGATGGCAGACTTTTTTTTCCTTTCATCTTCAGCAGCTTTCTTCAACCCTTCTTCCTTTTCTAAATGAGATGTAATTTGGGACTCAGTGAGGTGATACATTACTCCATTTATTTCATAAGGGACCCTGACTGGCTCATCAGGGTCTGGCCTTCTTTCAAAGGAAGCAGGCACCAAGATTGTAGACTCAGGCTCAGTGGTTGTGAGAATGCCTTTGCCTTTGTCTTGGTGAGATGAATATGGGGTTGTCTCAGGAATCTCCCCCTCAGTGTGAGAAGTAGGTTGTTCAGGTTGTTCTTTAGTGACCTTCTCCCCCTCAACTGTTGCTTGAGTCATGGTGAGAGCAAGAGTTGGAGCGCTCACTGAAGTTGAGGGAGCAGCCTGACCTTTGAAGGCATGATAAATCTCAGTCATCATCGATTTGATGTCTGAGGTGTCCTGCTGAAGAGTTGAGACCTTAGCCTCAAGAGAAGCCTGAGAAGCCTCTATTGCTGTCATCCTTGGCCCAAGATTCCAAGCCAAGGAAGAAGAAGAAGATGTAGCCCAAGATGCCAAGTGTGACTCCATAAGACCCAGGGAAGATTTGATGGAGTCCACTATAGAGCTGAGTCCCTGAAGATTGGAGGATTTCAGCATGTTTATCAGCTCAGTCAACTGAGTAGACTATTGATGGTAGTCCTCAGAAGCCTGAAGAATTTTCTTGTTAAGCTCAGGGTCATCTTTCACTGACTCTTGAATAGTTGCAACGCTCTTGTGTATGTTGGTGAGAGCTTGGTTGAACAGTTTAAGATTCTCATCAAGATTTGTCAGGGAGAAGGAGATAGATGACTTGTGCTCATTAACATCATCATGATAGGATTCCACTGATTCCTTCAGGTTGACATAATGAACAGCAGCTTCACAGTGTTGGTCAAAAATTTCTTCAGTTAGCCTAGTAAAGAGAGCATTGTTGGCCTTTTGTAGGAACTTGACCAATTTTCTTTCAGTGAGAGGAAGAATGTTGTCATACTTCCTGAGTTCTGGAGGGCAGGATGATTCAGAGTCTGAAGAATGATCAGCCTGAGACTTTGATTCTTCACCATGTGGAGAGGACTGATGCGATTGTTCAGTGGGTTGAGCATCAGTCTCCATATCATCACCTGCCTCATAAACTTCTTCCTCACTCTCTATACTGAGCTCTTCATCAGATATAAGAACAGCCTGAAGATCCGCCATCGACTGAATCTGCAACGGGTTTTGGCCAGGTCCTGACCCTTCCATAATAACTGAGTGGGTTTGCTCAGCCTGGTGTTTGGGTTCAGTTCCCGAGAGACTGGATTGGGTGGTGGGTTCCATATCAGCGGGTGGTTTAAATCCCTCTGAGTCTTTGTCCCCCTTTGCTCCTTCAAGTACTGATGGGTGTTTTCCAGCACTATCATGAGGCACAGTTTGTGATTGTTGATGGACCCCCTTCCCATCAGGGTTGTACTGCCCTTTTGGGGATTCAGGATCCTTGACTCCCTCAGGCACTGATTGTGATTTATCAGTTCCTTCATCGAGATGTGATTGGGTGTGGGTCCCCTTCCCAGTTGAGTAGTGCTACCCAACCGAGGATTCAGGACCCTTTTTTCCCTCAAGCGCTGATTGTGATTTGTCAGTGCCTTCATCGGGATGTGAGAGGTTGAAGGTTCCTGACCCTACCAACTTGTGTATGTCAGTAGAGCCATGAGGAAACTGAGGTTTGCCCGAGGACACTGAGGATGATTTATCAGTGGCCTCCGTTGGCATTTGTTTTAGGGTCAAGAGGGTCTCAATGATGGGTGTCTCTGAGGTCTTGGCCATTGTTTCCCCTTCTGAGGGTTCTGAGGCAGAAGATCCAAGGGCGAGTGATTTGGGTTTAACCACCTTCTTGGTCCCTGCCTTCTTTTTCTTCTTCTCCTGCTTTTCAGGAGAAGGAATGGGTGAGACAGCTTTGTCACCCTGAATGACTACCAGCATGTAGTTGGTCAGGGCGATTGGTTGTACCTCAGTAACGCTACTAGTATAATTGGCCTTGTGTAGGACGTCAGGTTTAGAACCTTGAGCGTCAGGCCTCATATAATCAATGCGAAGTAGGTCCTGAAGCACGCAGGAAATGAATCTAGGATAGGACATGTGTCTTTGCCTAGACTTTCCTGAGAGCTTGGACACGAGGTCTCGGAAGATTATTCCTCCGATGTCTATTTTTCTACCCTCCAGGAGACTGAACACCATCAATTGTTGTAATGAGTTCAACTGTTCCGTGGAGGATTTGTTGCCTCCCAGTACCTGAATGACAAAAGTCATCAGGATCCTCCAGGCTGGGGGAAACCAAGTTTTAATTATTGGTGCCTTAGCCAATAATGAACCTGGGGCCACCTCAGGTTGTCTGGGGTCTTGTGGCCCTAGAAAAAGCAACTCTGCTTTAACTTCTTGGTCAGTGGGGTTGGGCTCAAAATTCACAGCGAAATCAAGGCCAGTGGCTTTGATAAAGGTTTTGTAATCAAGGGAGAGGGTCCTTCTCCCATTCATCACTATGAATGTTATGATTGAGTCCCTGGTGTCATCAGGGCTTGTTGCCACTGCCGTACACCAAAATTCCCTCAAGTAGTCATGATATATGACTGAGGGGGTCTTTGTAAATGCCGTAGCAAGAAAGCAGTTTTGTAGATACTTAACTACATTCTTGTACGCCCAAAACTTTTGGGGATAGGCAAAATTGCCTACCACATTATTATTGGTTAAGTCTATGCCCTCCATTATGAATTCCACATTTGGGTCGTATGTAATAGCCATAGAAGAAGCCATTTTTGTTGGGAAAGTCTAGGTAATCAACAAATGGTCTGGGTTTCTAATAGCTAAGAACACACACACACAAAATTTTAGGTTTGAAAGAAAAGGGCAAAATTCTGCTTAAGATTTCTAATAAACGTGTGTGTGTTTCTTGTTTGTGGGGTATTTATAAGGAAGTGAAGTGGAGGGTATTTTAGGCATTTAAGCGGTTATTTTCTCAAAAGATATTATTTTGAAAAACATTTTGAATAAAAACGTTTGAGATCCGCATTTAATGCCTAACCACCCCACTATCCCTGTTTGGCGCAACTGTCTAGGCAAACAGTTGAGCCGTCTGCAAAAAGTATAACTTGCAGAGCTGAGTCATCACATATCTGTTATGTGATTGGAGAGGCATTAAATGCCAAGTGGGAATGTAGTGGCCCATGAGGTGCATGCCAGAAAGGCAAAAGAACAAATATTCTTATATTAAATAAGAATTCAGTTACCAACCTCGGACATTTACTAACTAGATACTTAGAGCATTTAAGTTAGCATTGAATGTCATCTGAGGGCCCTGAATGACTTTTCATTCAGTGAACCTGTTTATTTAGGACTTGGCTTTAGTCCTGATGGTTCAAGGGTTCAGGAACTTGGGTTTAATTCCTGAGGACTTAAGGTTCAGGAACTTGGGTTTAGTTCCTGAGGTTCAAGATTTCAGGAACTTGGGTTTAGTTCCTGATGTTCAGTGATTCATTTCACTGAAGAACACATTGAGTCAGGGACCTGGGTTTTCAGAATTTACACTTATTTGAATGGAATCAATCAGTGGACTGATTCTCAATATCCAACATTCCTAGTTCAGCTTTCAGTCTTGTGAAAGTTGGTTCATCCAATGGCTTGGTGAATATATCAGCTAGCTGATATTCAGTAGGAATGAAGTGTAATTTTATGTCACCATTCATGACATGGTCCCTGATGAAATGATATCTAATATCAATGTGTTTTGTTCTCTGATGAAGACCAGGGTTGTTTGAGATGGAAATTGCACTTGTGTTATCACAAAAGATGGGAACCATCTTGTACTGAATTCCATAGTCACTGAGTTGACTTTTCATCCAGAGTACATTTGCACAACAACTTGCTGCTGCAACATATTCAGCTTCAGCTGAGGACATGGCAACTGACTGTTGCTTCTTAGCACTCCAACAGACTAGTTTTCCACCAAGAATTTGGCAGGAGCCTGAGGTGCTTTTTCTGTCCATGTTGCATCCAGCATAGTCAGAGTCTGAGTATCCTTTAAGATCAAGGCCTGAACATTTTAGATAGTATAATCCAAGGTTTGGAGTACCTTTCAGGTACCTGAATATCCTTTTCATAGCAGTGATATGAGATTCTCTTGGGTCAGATTGATATCTGGCACACAAACAGACTGAGAATTGGATATCAGGCCTTGATGCAAGTAGATACATCAGTGATCCTATCATTCCTCTAAAAAGAGTTTGATTCACTGGTTTTCCAGTAAGATCAGGACCAAGGTTGTTTGAGGGTACCATGGGAGTCTTGACTGAGGCACAGTCACTGAGCTCATACTTCTTCAGTAGGCTTCTGACATACTTCTCTTGACTGGTAGAGGTTCCTTTATCAGTCTGCTTGATTTGCAAACCAAGGAAGTAGGTCAGTTCTCCCATCATGCTCATTTCAAATTTCTTTGCCATAAGTTTTTCAAACTGTTTGCAAAGTTTATAACTTGTTGAGCCAAAGATGATGTCATCAACATACACTTGTACAAGTATGACATCATTATTTGTCTTGTAGATAAACAGTGTGTTGTCTATCTTGCCTCTGACAAATTTATTTTGGATCAGGAAGGCTGAAAGAGTTTCATACCATGCCCTGGGAGCTTGTTTCAGTCCATAAAGGGCTTTGTTAAGCTTGCAGACATAGTCAGGAAACTCATGGCTTTCAAATCCAGGAGGTTGCTGAACATAAACTTCTACTTTCAGTGAACCATTTAAGAATGCACTTTTAACATCCATTTGGTACACCTTGAAGTTCATGTATGTAGCAAAAGCAAGGAAGATCCTGATGGCTTCCATCCTTGCTACTGGTGAAAATGTTTCTTCATAGTCAATGCCTTCTTGTTGATTATAGCCTTTTGCTACAAGTCTGGCTTTGTTTTTAATGACTATGCCATTTTCATCAGATTTGTTTTTGAATACCCATTTCATGCCAATAACTGAGACATCTTCAGGACACTTGACCAAGGTCATTACCTTGTTTCTGTCAAATTGTTCCAGTTCATCATGCATGGCCTGAACCCAACTTGGGTGATTAAGTGCTTCCTTGACACTTTTGGGTTCAATTGTGGAGATGAAGTCCACAAATAGGCATTCATTGGCTGACGCTACTCTTAGTTGTGCAGCCATGCTTCTAGTGAGCATGCCTTCAGTAGGCTCGCCAATTATATTGACAAGTTCTATATCCTAAGACCTAGTCCAACTGTCCTGAGGTCTAGGATATTGATTAGAACTTGAGCCTGATGGGTAGGATCAGGATCAGACACATGATGATCTTCAGCATCTTGAGTGTCTGAGTGGGTTGACTCATCACTGTGATTGTTTGGTTCCTGAGTACTTTGTTCAGACTGAATGATATCATCAGTACTTCTTTGTGCTTCAACAAACTCAGTAATGGTTGGGTAAGGAAGGTTGTGGGGAATGATGTAATAGGAGATGTCAGCATTTGCTTGGTACTTAGTGGAAGGACCATTTTCAGGATGATGTTCATCAGGAGGGTATCTTGATGATTCATCAATACCTATTTCTTCCACTGAGTTGTTAGAGACACTGATTGCATCAGTGCTCTCATCAAAGGTAACATGAAATGTTTCCTCAGTATGCTGTCTCCTAGTGTTGAACACCCTGAAGGCCTTTGAGACAAGGGAGTATCCAAGGAAGTATCCATCATCAGCTTTGGCATCAAATTTTCCTAAGTGATCTTTGTGATTATGAATAAACACAGGACACCCAAAGACATGAAAGTAGCTGATGTCAAGGATCCTTCCCTTGAATAACTCATAAGGAGTTTTGCTATGTCTCTTAACAATGATGGATCTGTTTTGTGTGTAACAGGCAGTCTTTACTGCTTCAGTCCAAAAGTGTTTGGAAAGGACTGATCCATTTAGCATTGTCTTGGCTGCTTCAATGAGGGTTTTATTCTTCCTTTCAGCCACACCATTTTGTTCAGGTGTGTAAGGTGAGGAAAATTTTTGGGAAATTCCTTTCTCATCACAGAAACATTCAAGTTCATAATTTTTGAACTTTGTTCCATTGTCAGTTCTAATCTGTTTGACTTTGATGTCATTTTGATTTTCAATATTCCTGACAAAGGACATAATTGTTTCAGCTGCCTGACTCTTTTTTATCAGGAAGTATACCCAAGTGTATCTTGAGTACTCATCCACAATGACCAGAGTATACTTCTCATGGTTAATGGATCTAGGACTGATTGGTCCAAATAGATCCATGTGGAGAAGATGTAGGCAGTTCCTGATGGAAAAGTTGGTTTTGGTTTTAAAGGATGCTATGTGATGTTTACCTTTTTCACAAGCTGAGCATGGTTTATCCTTTGAAAACACAAGAGATGGTAAGCCAAGGACCTTGTTTTGTTTCACAAGGTTGTTTATATTTTTGAAGTTCAGGTGGGAGAGTCTCTTATGCCAAAGCCAGTTAAGAGTATCAGTGGCCTTGGTAAAGAGACAAGTTCCATTCTGAGTCAGACTGGACATGTCCAACACATAAACATCATGTCTTCTTGGTGTAACAAGGACAACTTCCTTATTAGCATTGAAGATGATTCCTTGTTTATCATCAAACTGAACTATGTATTTAGCATCACATAGTTGACTGACACTGATCAAATTGTATTTAAGACCATTTACATAAGCTATCCTAGTAAAGACTATACCATTGCAGTTTACTGAACCATAACCTTCAGTGAGACATGATGAGTTATCAGCAAATATCACTTTGGGTCCTGATTCATCAACATACTTGTGCAGATACTCCTTCACACCAGTCATGCTCCTTGAACATCCACTATCTAGATGTCAAACAGGATCCCTGGCATGTTTCTGCACAAATAGTAAACTGGGTTAGTTCTTTCTAGGACTCCACTTCTTGGAGGGCTTAGCTTTGGGGGTCTTTTTAACATTTACAATTGATTTATGGTCAGTTGTGGAGTGGACTGAGCTACCACAAATTATGCATTTGATTGCAGATGTAGACTCAGTAGACTGAGAGGCTGACTTTGTCACACCTCTTCTGGCCTGAATGACCTTATCACGTCCTGAGGTGTCATGAGTGGGACCTCCAATATTTTCACAACAATTGTCAATTTGACAATCCTTAGGATGGTGGTCATTGAACCCACAGTAGGGGCAAGGTGCAAAAGGCTTGGCCTTTTGTTTCTGTTTCTGTTTAGAATCAGATAGGTAGTTTAAAGACTGAGCTTTTAGGCCTGAAATCTTTGATGTGACTGAGTGTGTTTTGTGATCAGAGGTCCTGTGATCATCCTTTTTGCAAATCATGCAGTAAAGGATTCTATAGCAATCATCAGTGAAATGATTGGTATAGTTACACAGCTCACATCTTTTCAGGGGTTTTGAGGGTTTGGTTTTGGTGCTTGAGGAAACTGGTTTTTGTTCCTTCTTCTTGGATTGAGAAGGTTTCTCAGAAGATGCAATCTTCTCACCCAGCTTCCTGACCATTTCAGCCAACTGATCAAATTTTGAGTCAGGGCTTTGGGTTATTACTTCAGAAGGGACTGAAGTTGATGAGTCATCAGTATTTACTGAGACTTCAAGGGTTGGTCTTTTCAGGATTGTTTTCCCCATTCCTGACCTCTCCTTTGGAGAGTGTTGGGAGTAGACCATTGGTGGGAGGCCTGAGTTTGGTGCAGCACCCTGAAGGGTATTCAGTGGAGGGAGTGGTGGATATGAATCTGATTCAGGCTCACTTACTAACTCAGTACTACTGAGTTGGTCAGAGAGTCCAAGCATATTTTTCAAGGCCTGACTTTCAGGAAGCAAGATCTTTCCAGTCTCAAAGTTTGGTAACTTACTGACTGGGTTGTCCCTGACAATCCAGTCATTTGACTTGGGAAGCATTTCTTGCTCAAATGATATGCCAGCTGGAACAAAGGTCAATTCACTGGGACTCACATAGGGGTTAACCATGAGATGGTCAATTCCTATTGTTTTCCTAGGGATTAAACCCACAGTATCAAAGACCTTGGGGTTCTTTTTGGTCCAGCCTTTTCTTTGTTAAGTTCAGTTTGTAGGGCTTGGTTTTGTTTCAAAATTTCAGTGTTCTGAATTTGTAGAGTAATTGTTTCTAATTTGGCTTGCTTCAGTACAAGCAATTCATCTCTACATTTATTCAATTCTGACACTATGTTGTTATATTTTGAAAACATGTTAAGCCTTTGTTCCTCAACAAATTTAAGATCTACACAAATATAATTCATGTAAGACTGCCAATCAGAATCATCATCCATAGAAAGTAAAGTGTTTACCTTCTTCATGGTGATGTTTACCCACTCTCCATTCCTTGCATGGCTTTTCCCAACAGCCACCTGATCACCTTCAGAGAGTGCCATCAGTGCACTCACTCTAATTTCCTCATCTGAGGAGACCTCTTCTTCATCCCAGTCATATGCTTCAGCTACTAAAACCTTGTTCTTTGTTTGAATAGGTTTGGATGTTTGAGCAGCCTGAGACATAGAGGGATTAGTTTCAAGAAGTGCAAGTTTAGCCTTAGTTTTCCTATATTTTTCTTCAAAGTCTTTTTGACCCTTGTTTTGAAATTGTTGGGTCGACTGAAACATTCTAGGTTGAAACTTGCTAGTTCCTGAGGAACTGTTTCTTGAAAATTTGTAAGAGGGTTCTGAGATGGTTTTAGAGTAACAGTCCCTAGCAAAATGACCATTTTTACCACAATTAAAACATTCAGTGGTTTCATTTGCTTTTCCTTTTGAAAAGTTGGACTGGTTTCTTTTGATGAAACGTTTTGAACTAGCAAGGAGTGCCCTTTCTTGGAATTCCAAGTTTAAATCTTTTAGGTACTCATCACTAGTCCTTTCATCAATTTCATCCTCATAATCCTCTTGAAAGTCCTGCACAACACCATTAGAATAAAAATCGGTTGATATGGGTGTGGAGGTTAAGGCCTTTTTGGACTCAAGAGCTTTTGAGTCAGGGTATCTCCTTGAGATTAAGTTGTCTTCATAGACAAACTTCCCATAGATCTCAGGGAGCTCAAGAGTCTGAATGTGATTAGCATTCCTCAGGCCTTGTGAGAAGTTTAGCCACTTCTCAGGGAGACTGTTGACAAAGCCAACATTTGTCTCATGCTTAGACAACACTACACCATCATTTGATAATTCGTTTATCAAAGTCTTGTATCTGGTATAAGTCTGAGAGAGACTTTCAGAGTCTTTTGCCCTGAAAGTATTATACTCAAGTTTCAGGTCCATGACCCTGTTTTCCTTGGTATCTGAGGGACCCTCAAAGCTATTGACCAAGTCATCCCAAGTTTGCTTGGCTGTTGAACAGTTGATGACTGATTCCATTATATCGTCAGGAAGACAATATATAATGATGCTTTTCAGGCATTGGTCTTGATTGACCACCCTCCTCTCATCAATGGTCCATTGAGCCTCAGGCTTGTTTAGCCCTTCAGCAGTCTTTGGGACATATGGACCATCTTTGACACAAGTGATGTAGTATGGTTCCATACCAGTCAAGTAGCAAAGCATTCACTTTTTCCACTTGCTAAATTTTCCAGCTTCAAGTCTGGGTGCAACAGCTGAAAAGCTTCCACCCTTTTTGTCGACTAGCTGGGGCACATTAATATCAGCCATAGTAGGATCTTGGTTTTAAAAACCTTGAGCACTCTTGGTTATTTTTAAAAGATTTTATAAACCAGAGGCTCTGATACCACTTGTTGTTCCCTTAACACGCTTAGAGTTAACTATAAAGTTAATCTATTTGTGTTTATGACTAATACAATTTATTGATTAATTCTAACAGTTAATGAAACATAAATATAAAAACACAAAGTATTTTCAACGTTTAAATTCTTATTAGAAATGAATCAAAGAATCTATTACCCAAGTGTTTTACGGAACAAACACTTGGGATTGAATAGACAAGGTATGGTGTCTCCTATCTAAACTTAAGCAATGCTTTAAGTGGTAACAATTCGACCCACTGAGCTATCACAGGGATACGTTACTCTTTGTAGGAGAAAAGGGTATTGTGAAAGTCTAAGCTTTTATTGCACAAAAATACCTAACCCACTTTTCTCCATCTGTTTGCTATTTATAGGCAAACATGTTAAGAGTACTGAAGATTAAAACTACATAAACAAATAGGAAGCGTGTCTGACAACTACAACAGTAGTTGTCATTTCCAAGAACCAATAGGATTGCGCCAAAAAGTCTTCGAGTGTCAGTCCTGACACTTCTTCGACTTTTAGCCACTTGAGGGATGGTTTGTCTGACCCCGATAAGACTTGTTCTTATCTTCTCAAAACCTTCCCGCTTTATCCCGCCTTTTATTCAGGCTTCAGGTTCTTCAGTCTTCAGTTATTGTTGTTGAGGAGACTTGGGGTTCAGTGAGCTCTTGTCTAACGCTCACTGATCCCATTACCTTCTTCTTCGTCTCAAGTAACACTTCAGGGAGAACCACCTTCCTGAATTGGTGAGTCTTTCTTCTTAGACTCGTCCTGAGCATCTTGAAGGTAACTCACTGAGTGACTGTTCACTCAGTGACTTAGAATGTTTTCGGTTTAATTAACACTTAGCTTAATTTGTATTCAAATCCTGTTTTAACGACTCTTGGGTACTGAAGGACCCAACAGTATTCTTGTCTGTTTTGTGGACTTTCTTGAACTTGATCCATTTTGCTTCAAAACACGTCCATAATAGCTAACTTTCACCAATTTCTTGTAAATAACTGAAATAGAAACATTTAAGTGATTATCAAATCTTATATAAAATAATATAAACAAGCAATATACATAGGATAAATGATGCTAATAATATGACATTATTTGATGTCATCACATGCACTAGTGGGATCAACTAACTAGAATTAGCTTGTTTTTTAGTCTTATTGTATTAGTATGGTAGTAGTCTAATTATGTATGCTCTCTTTATGTCTTTAATGGAAGTTTCTTTTAATCTTGTGTATTTCCTATGTGTAATGGGAATGTTTCTTTTAATTTTAATGTGGCATGTGCAATGATTCTACTAATAGTTATATCCTCATATTTATAAACTACAATATATAAAATCTAGAAAAATATTGCCACATGATAAAATCTGGAAATTTTCTACCACCTGCCTCGACCACACCACTAGTGGTGGTCCCTTAAATGGACTAGCGGTCCCTCATATATATGGGACCGTCCAGCATATACAGGACCGTCCCTAGGGTGCTAAAATTTAGCTCTGTCTCTCTCTCTCTCTTCTCTCTCTCTCTCTCTGTCTCTCTCTCTCTCCTCTCTCTCTCTCTCTCTCTCTCTCTCTCTCTCTCTCTCTCTCTCTCTCTCTATTTGCTCTATGACCATTACTCAAAATTGGATAGTTGCACTTGCACACTAACCCGATTTTGTAGCACATCTTCATAGCTCGATTATCTGATGCCCTCAACAAGGGGAACATCAATCAAGGGGGAGCATTCGCACCGTCGATCTTCTTTTCTCTCTTCATATCAGCGACATCTTTTTCATTCTACAAAAAGGGGTAGAAGTGGCCCAAACTCATTAAAAACTTATTTTAATTATATTTTTACATAAAATGAGTTTATATTTTGTAATCATCAAAAAGGGGAAGATTTTGTTAATACAAATAATGTCAAAAATGTTATTTATATCTTTCGACCTCAATATGTTTTGATAATCACAAAATGTAAAAACACGCTACATAAAAATATACGTAAACAAGTTTTTAGTCGTAAAAGTCCATTTCGACACAACGTCACTAAAGGTATAAACAAACATTATATATATCTTGTTAAGTGATCAAAGAAAATATTTTTGTCCTTAAACCTCACATTTTTATAAATGTGACAAAACATTTTTACAAAAACAAATTAGACAAATTATTTTGGTATTTATAAAGAAATATTTTAATAAAATAAATAAATTTGAATTTGAAATCTCCAACAGCTTTTCCCGCCCAAGGAGATAGAAACTTCACCATATAAACATTTCACCACGTCAGGTTAAAAATGGGAGTGCCTATGGATGGTCCCTTATAGGGGTGACGGTCCCTTATATATGGGATCGTCCCTATTTAAAGGACCGTCCCACGCTCCTTCTGACGCCTATAAATACATGACATTTTCCAACAGATTTCTCAACCCTTTTCTGCACAAAACTTTATGTTCTCTCCGTATCTCTTCTAATCCCTTATTTGATCACTTTAGCTTGTATATATGTGTTTATAAGTGATCTCACTCTTTCTTCTATCAAAGTGAAAAAGGAAGAACACTCGTATTCGCCAAGAAACAAAGTGTTGTAAATTAGGCATCACACACGTAACCGTTGGTTGTTACAATTCTCTTCTCTATCGAAACTCTCTCTATCCCCATTCTTGTATCTTAGTAGATCCGACTTGTGTGTGAGTCGGGTATAGTAGTGTTGTGTGTAGATCCGAACAAGGTGTAAGTCTGTGTAGTGTAGTATGTAGATCTGGACAAGTAGATCTGGACAAGGTGTAAGTCTGTGTAGTGTAGTGTGTAGATCCAGACGAGGTGTAAGTCTGTGTTGTATTGTGTTTTGTTGATTGGTTCTAGCCAAGATTAGGACTTGACATTTAGCTTAGTGTCGAAAATCAGTGTAAGCTACGTTGTACGATTTTCTCCGCCAGAAGGGAGTTTGTTAACATAGTGTTGTGAACTCTCGAGTGTGGTACTCGGGGAGTGGAGTAGGGCGAAGAGTGAACTTCATAGCCGAACCACTATAAATCATTGTGCACTGGTGTGATTGTTCTAACTCTTTACTTTCTTTACTTTCATATTTCATCTTAGTTGTCATTAATATTTATAGCATACAAACATTGATGCTTGATATCACATAACTCCGAATCGAAAAGATTTTCAAAAGGAATAAACAGATTTGTTTTAAAAACGGAGAAACTATTCAACCCCCCTATAGTTTCTATAAGAGCCATACTTTTCGTTTCTTACATTCAATAAAATAAAATGAAAAAATATATAGCCTAAACCTTAACCCTTGTTGAAAGTCCACACGGTTTCTTGCTAATACTTGGTTCGAATTGGAGGAATAATATGAACGTTATTGTTGGTATCACTATTATAACAAAGTTCGAAGGTTGCAAACTTCTTGTTTCATTTGAAATAGTATGCTTATCATAAGTATGGAATATGTGAATCATAAAACTATAAACACATAAACATATAACATCAAGCAACGCAGCGGAAAAACAAGATCTACAATACATGTAATTAATTAACTAAATTTAAAAGTGATGCGTACCTTTTGTGGTTTCTAGCCAAACAAGAAACCGAGTGTCCAAGATCCGGTAAAACCCTAACTTAGGGTTTATGTGAATCAACCACCTACAATTGAATTGGGGAAAAAATAACTCAAGCTAAAGTAAGCTTGATCTCCATTCTTGTACACACGTATTAGTAGCGTTTCAATGTGAAAAGCTAGGTTCTAGTATCACAAATAAACATCACAACAACTAGGGTTTGATGTTTTTGATAATACATGATCGAATCCCCTAGGGATACATCACTGTACATGTAACAAGAAGATAAAGGAGTAAATTAATGATAATGCATATAGATATGCATTCAATGTACACGTATCAATAATAATACAAGCACATGCATGATATCTATCATTACTCCTTTTACTGTTTATGTTTGAATGTCAGTGAGTGGAAGAGAAAAGAGAACCGATTGAATAAATCGGTTAGGGATATTATCTTCTATCGATCATATGACTTTGAGGGGTTTATATATAGTCCAAACTTGATCTCCAAGTTTGAGTCCAACACCTCCTCAAGTTCTAAAAATCGACACTCAACCCCCTCCTCTTTCCTTGTTCGACCATATAAATATTTGTGATTTAATAATTAATCATAACTCATTATATTAATTATTAAAACATTGAAACTCATACGTAATGTGTGCAATCCCGAAGTCTCGTGTTCGAAACTGGTCATACTAATATTAATTTATATCCATAACTCTAACAGCTCCCACTTGGATATGCATTAATATAGTAATGACATGGGTTAGTCTAGCTTAACACCCCCAATGCCCCCAGATCGACCCTGAGTATGGTTTCCTGGAAAAAACCATGTGATGATTTAATCATCATACTTATCCTTTTGTTTCTAATACCGCGTTAATATGGATATGGATCTAAGTCATTCCATAATTAACTATTCTGTTTCTCGTTATTAATAATTGATCAAGATTACCAAAACATCTGAACGTATTCCAGATAGACTTTGGGTATGGCCATACAAACATCTTGTCAACCCTACGAGGGGCCCAACAGTATTATACTTCAAAACAAATTTGAATGAACAAATCCTTTCTTGACTACGAGCATAACCCTTGAACTTTGCATCACATCTGAAAATAGCCCTTATAACTACCAGTTACGGATAGTGTTAGACTATCTTACAGAAAATGAGCTACATCCTCGGCAGTTATCTGGTATCTCAAGTCTGAGGATAAATATTCATGATTTACTTAATGACAAAGATCCATAAAGTACAATCATGTGGTTGGGATAAGTCCTATATTCAATTTATCCAATATTGAATATCATGTGAATTTGGCATGCCCACGCATCAATATACTTAAGTATATTCTACCAACATTCACATTTGCCTTAATTCAATAATACTCCCATATTATTGATCGACAATGGACTATTTAGAATAACATAAAGTTATTCATGGATTTAAACCTGCAAATATAGGATACAATTTATTATTAATGAAAACAAACGTACCACGTACTTTAATTCATTGTGAATAATAATTGCTTAACATCCCTTATCCAAATACTAAATAGATCAAGCATGATAATCCCCATTAATGAATTATGCCTCAAGTCATGTTCCACATACTTGTTGACAAGGCATAAATCAACTAATTTTGATCTATCGGAATTTTGAGAATACTTATTTCAAAAATGAAATTCTTGTATGTGTGCATCCATCTATCTAGATATTGCCACATAACATTTCATAAATTGCGTGACATCTTCAACCGCGAATTTATGACAATTAAACTACCAAAACCTTTTATAGTTTAAAGTATTCTAATTCTTTAATGTATAATGCAACTATGCTCATATTGAGCATAACTAGTATACATGGCCATTAAACAAGGATAACCTCCCACCATGACTAGTATTGAGTGTCATCTCAATCTTACTAGCATCATTGTATGCAAACAACAATATGCTCTTTTAAAGTTCCGTAAACTTTTAACATTCATCGTGTAATGTTTGATATCTTCAAATCTTTCAAGATTTGTCATCTATATCAACATCTTGCCATATGGTTCATATTTAGAATTTAGGAGCAATTCCAGAATGAGGATGTTAATTCTAATCCAACCATATCCATTACACTTAGCTATCTAATAATTTCAATTAGATATTAATGTTGTCAATCATCCTTCATTCAAGCATGATACATCAAGCAACATGATGTACATGAAAAATCCTTGTGTCAAACTTAGATTTTGTTCATGTCATATCTTTCCAAAGATATGTTTCTATCTATACCTTCTAATAGAATATCATGTTCTTTTAGAATCAATTATTTTACCGCTTATGTTTATAACAATAAACATTCATTTCAAGGTTTTATTTTCTAAATTTCCATGTGAAGTTTCATTCCAAACTAAACCTTAACATATAAATGTTAATGGAATGTTACTTCCTATATGTTATACAACATATATGAAATAAGAAAATAAATACATCACTCCCACTAGCTTTCAGGAATATCAAGAAATATCTTATTTTAATTATAAATCAAAACTAGATTTAATAACTAAACATAAGCATATCTCCTAGATGCATGCATTAATCCATTTACAAATGATTTGCACTTTGTATACCTTTAAAGATTAATTGAATTCAAATACTCCTTTCAATTACTTTTCGTCCTCGCACAAGTAATTACCCAAGAAAGAGTTTTGATATCTCATTGTTAATTTCATATAAATGAAACTAAGAATGACAATCATAATCTTTATACATTTAATATGCCTAAAAAGAATTTCAATCACATTCAATTGCTTAAGTGTAATTGATAATCTTTTTACACATTAAATATGTATACAAAATTTTGTCCCTTATGATTTTCACTCAAAAATTTAAATCTCTAGGATTTTCATTTCCTTTGTAGAAAATCATCTGTATTCTATAGTGTAACTATAGAGTTTAAGATCAACTACGTTTCCAAACTAGTTATCTTCATGGACTGCATCTAATTATTCATAGTATGAGTAATTTGCCAAACTAAACATTTGCAATTTATTAACAGGTTTATCATAATCCTGTAACTCATAATTCTCAACATATTCTACAAATATATGAGATATCCCTGTGGATCTATGAAAAGAGAATTCCATCATCTTGAGATTTAACACTAACATGTTTAATCCTCATTATGATTTTGCTAGTGTATTTAGAAGATCATGTATCTTGTAATTTTATCTTGTCAAGATAAAACTCTCACTTGTCTTTTGCAATTTATAGATTATCTATAAATACTTAGCCAATAGAGCAACACAAACTTGTTCTCTTTTGGGACTTTACAAATACATATTGACAGTTCATAACCTTAATTTGTTAATAACCTACTCACAAGTAGTTTAACAAATTATGAACTTCAATTTTAAGACTTAATGTGATTCATCACATTCCATAATAAATGGTGTCTTATTAATCTTCTAGGTTGGAGTCTAATTGAGTATATCCTATCCATACTCAATTTCCTAACCTTGATATCTTTTGAAAGAATAGAAGGTATAGTTATCTCAAATCAAACAATGTATCAAGAGTTTGATTTTTCTAACTGAACATACCATAAACACTATGTATTTCATTAGGATTAATATTGTAAGTTAATTTTACAATATGTGAGATAAATATATTTTGTTTTGGCCTACCCATTTACCATCTAAGTCAATTTAATGGTAAAATAGAATTTCCAAGCCAATTGCATGCTTTATAACATAAGTACTTATTGATCAAGCCACTTCATGTCTATGTCTTACCAAGAAGACATAACTGTTATAATCACAATCTACGTTATAAGTCATTAATCAATTCAATGACTACTTGTATATGTCTTAATTAAAAAAAAAACATAACAAGTTAACGTTTTACTTTAATATAAGTCTTATTGCAATAAAAGACTTCATATTTATATCTTTACAATATAAACATGTATAACTAAAGTAATCATGAACACCACAATTTGGTTTCAATAGTATTTCAAGTTAATTTATTACTTCATATATTTATGTCATTCCAAGAATACATAAACATCTAAATTTGAAGTAGTATTAGATTACTTCATTTATTTATGTCATTACTACAATACATAAATATTCACATTTGGAGTAGTCTTATTATCATATTGACACTTGTTCTAATAGTTATCTAATTTAGAAACTTGTAAATTAACATAGTTTCATAGTTTCATTACATCAGCTGAGGCTGCTAATAATGAAAGTATGTAATTTACCTTGTCATTAATATCTAGTAATGAAAGTAGATATTAACTCCAAGTGTTCTATAACTAGAATGTGAATAAAACACATTAGAACATTAGTCTCTTACCTTACAGTCAAGAGAACCCTTTAAATCATATTCCTTTATGTTGTTGCTTGCACACAATAAAGATTTCTCCCACTTGTGCATGGAACAACATCATACATAAGATAAACAACACGTCAATCTTTTGCTTATGTGACCAATATAATTTGTGTCATAGATATAAGTAGATATAGAAACACCTTGTCTAGTAAGGAAATGTAGACGACTATCCTTAATACCACAAGTGTCTATTATTGGAAAGTAATTATCTCAAGAGATTCTAGAGATAATCCGGGTTACTACCAAGATGTCAATGCTTGTAGCTCCCACTGAATACCAGATTATTACATGAATTCAGTAATCACAACACAATGCTCCCACTGGATTTGCCAACATTGTAAGTGTTGCATAACCAGTAAAAGCAAATAGTATGCTGTTTACTTTCCTACACCTTTGATGAATCCCTTACGTAACATTACTAAGGTACTCAAAGAATGTATTCTACTTTGTAAATGATGGAATATCCATCAATGCAATTAACTTGAAAAAAAATTGGGTATGCAATTTCTTCCTTAATTAGGTCTACCATCCCCATCATGGTATGTAGCACCTTTAAATGGTTAAAGCACAACATCTAGATCAATCATTCTAGTTTGCCTTTTACCAATTTGCGGTAATTAGTCTAGCTTCTAATTTAATAACTCCTACACGTGCAATTTATTAAAAGAAAAATGCCATGAGTTATTTCTTAGAATTTAGACAATTCTAATTTTCCTATTATACCTTTCTCATTCATGAAAAGGAATAGGATTAAGTCTTACTCTTCACACGGAAAGTAGACTAGGTTTATTCTTTTAGTTAAGTTGACTCTATCCAAAGACCCCTACGGGTGCAGATCAACTTTCCACTAAAAGAATGTCACACGTTTACGGTTTTAACGTTGCATTTAATACATTAAAAGAATTTTCAAAATTCAATTTTAGTATTTTCGATAATAACTTTTCAAGAAAATTAAACACCCACGGTAAATAACATTTAACCATTTAATTTTCACTGAAAATTAAGATCCAAATTGACGTCGTTTCATTACATAAGCTTTGGCTGCTAGCAATGAAAGTACTCAATAAGGTACGGGTCAACCCAAATTGCTAATATCCAATTGCAATTCCTAGAATCATGGGACTTACATTATTTTGCCAACATCAGTTGCAAATGTAAGCATGTTTCATCCCCAAATCTTTATGCCTTGACGCCGTTTCATTACATCAGCTTTGGCTGCTAGTAATGAAAGTGCTCAATTAAGTTAACCAACTTAAGAAACTGCAAATTGACGTCGTTTCATCACATCAGCTTTGGCTGCTAGCAATGAAAGTACTCAATTTACCCTTAGACAACCATCCTTTGAACATTACATTCAGCTTTGGCTGCTAGTAATGTAGGATGAAACCTTAGGTGTTTCCGCTTCATTTGGATGGCATATTACTTAAATTTAAGGGTATTAAATTTTTGATGTGTGTAATCAAAATATGTACAAAGATGTCATGCATTCATCTTTGTATCATATATTTCAAAACCAGTTTACTCATTCGTTACATTAATAAGCTCAAATCATCAAAGTTTCAATTGATGGCGTTGAGAAACTTACAACATTGCCTTAAGATGCTTCGTACTTTTTCATGGTGTACTAGGTAAGTCTAATATTGATGCACATGCGAGCGGAGGAGCAAACGTCCGCCCGAAGGCTAATTAAAAACGCGCCCTTTTCGGATGACAATTTAATGTCAAGCCTCCTTAAACCCACTTTATAGTTTGTCAATATTAGGTCCGCCGCTTCGACCACTTTTGTACAGTCGCATCAATCAATTAAACACTTATGATTTTCTTGCTTAAAACAATGTTATACCATTATTAAGTCAAGTTTATTTTTCTTTTGAAAATTACCCTTTGTTTACAATGATGTCTACAACATATTATAACAAATGCGCAATTAAAAAATAAACATAAACAACTTAATAATGAACATGCTAATAAATCAATTAATATGTATATATTGGTCTTAAGACTCCCATTGGTTTTCGAGCTCATTGTACCCAATGGACCACAGCACCAATTTCTTGGCCGCGTAAGTCTTATGATTAATATATACATAAACACACATAATTGATTAAATACGCGATTAATATGGGGTCTTCCCCAATTTTAGGTCTTCCCTAAAATAACTAATTAATTAATTTTAGTAATTCCAACATTTAATTACTAAAACCCTAATTAATTTAATCGCATACAAATAGCATGAAGAACATGTAACATATAGCATCAAATTTCCATGACAAAACATGCATGTTTTTGTCATGGATTCCCCATATTGCACTTATAATCATGTAGCACATATTATCAAGTCAATATTGTACGCATACTAATTAATGACATCTCAAGGTACTCATTAATTAAACACATAAATTTGCATGCAATCCTAGGGTTTCTACAAGATTTTAACAATACATAAACCCTAAAAAATAATTATTGGTAATCGACCAACAAGAAAAAATTAGGGTTTTCATAAATCTTAAACCCTAGAATTTTAAAAGCATGTATCTATTCACATAGGTTCAATTTTATGCGTTTTTAGTAATTAATTGCAATGTATAAACGGGCTCTTGATACCACTGTTGGAATATGTGAATCATAAAACTATAAACACATAAACATATAACATCAAGCAACACAGCGGAAAAACAAGATCTACAATACATGTAATTAGTTAACTAAATTTAAAAGTGATGCGCACCTTTTGTGGTTTCTAGCCAAACAAGAAACCGAGTGTCCAAGATCCGGTAAAACCCTAACTTAGGGTTTATGTGAATCAACCACCTACAATTGAATTGGGGAAAAAATAACTCAAGCTAAAGTAAGATTGATCTCCGTTCTTGTACACATGTATAAGTAGCATTTCAATGTGAAAAGCTAGGTTCTAGTATCACAAATAAACATCACAACAACTAGGGTTTGATGTTCTTGATAATACATGATCGAATCCCCTAGGGATACATCACTGTACATGTAACAAGAAGATAAAGGAGTAAATTAATAATAATGCATATAGATATGCATTCAATGTACACGTATCAATAATAATACAAGCACATGCATGATATCTATCATTACTCCTTTTACTGTTTATGTTTGAATGTCAGTGAGTGGAAGAGAAAAGAGAACCGATTGAATAAATCGGTTAGGGATATTATCTTCTATCGATCATATGACTTTGAGGGGTTTATATACACTCCAAACTTGCTCTCCAAGTTTGAGTCCAACACCTCCTCAAGTTCTAAAAATCGACACTCAACCCCCTCCTCTTTCCTTGTTCGACCATATAAATATTTGTGATTTAATAATTAATCATAACTCATTATATTAATTATTAAAACATTGAAACTCATACGTAATGTGTGCAATCCCGAAGTCTCGTGTTCGAAACTGGTCATACTAATATTAATTTATATCCATAACTCTAACAATAAGTATGGGGGAAAGATCGTCTATTTCCCAACAAAAGAGAAAAAAAGATAGGGCATATAATGAAGTAAAAGAAAAGAGAAAGAAAATTGTTATGAAGTGTTGATATTTGGCAAAATGTGTGCCAAAAAAAGTGTGGTATACGTGGACTTTTAACTTACTATATTTTCTTCTTAAAACCAATTCCATTATATATATACCCATGCCTTATCTATAACCTTATTAACCTTTAGTCTAAAAATTATAACCTAAATAAAAGCCCTATTTTGATATTTATACCTGGTGCTTATGCCACGTCGGTGCAGTTTAGTTTCTTGTAGAAGCTTATGGTATTTTAAATGAATCACGCCTGAGCAATTGAGTGTGACTCCCTTGAACCCAATATTTCATTATATATGAGTGTGAGTGAATTATACTTATCATGTTCGTGAGATGCTTAGTCGCGTTATCTTAGCTTATGATCCTTTAGACTTTTCTGCTCTTCCGTATACATTAAAACCAAAAATATTTTTCTTTCATAAGACATTTTCTCTTAGATTTTCTTGAGGGTAAGAAACGCTTAAGTATGGTGGGATTTGATAACGCTCTAAATATACATATTTATACCCTCACTATTATACTTTTATCTACGTATTTATATAGATTATTGTGCCTTTTTGTATATATACTTGGTACTAATTAGTTGCAGGATCAATAAGACGAGATAGCTTGGAAATATGACAAATATCCGCTAAAACCCTTAACGGTCGTCAAGAGCAAGTACTAGAGTTACAAAATATAGAAAAAGGCCCAAGTGCGTCGGTTTTAGTAACCAAGTGCGACGTAGGATGGCAGGCATAATAGCAATTAATTCAAATAGAAGTACGGCGCACGTTCTATACTGTGTGGCGTACTTTCACGGAAGTTACAAGTTATCAACTTTATGAGCTTGGCATTCATTGAGAGTCCGGTCATCCTTTACTTCCCTAGTGTTTAGTTACATCTCTAGAGCTTATTTATACTCACCATTCGTTCAGATCACAAAGACACAACACAAGAAGGAGATCAAAAGTAGGTAGATTAAACTAACCTCAAGTTCAATTTACTTAAACCATTTCCACAAGAATAAACCATTGGGACGATTTTGGAAGTTATCTTCTGGGTACTTTAGTTGCTGTGACAGGGTGTTAAGGAGCAGGAAGCTTAGTTTAGGTTATAGAATAGTTTTCGATTGGGGAAAACTAGTGTGATTCATATATTCGCTTGTAATTGTGGTACAATTCTTAGTATCCTTTTTAATATGAAATCTACTGAGATAATTAAGTTTATTATTTGTTTCATTCCTGTGAATATGGAGTAGTCGATTTATGTTTGTTTGGGCGATCGTGAGAATGTGATATGATTTGATATAATGGAAATATGCTTTTGACTATGTGATATATGTGCTTGATTTTGGTATTGTGAGATAATTGATTATAGTTTTATTCATCACTGTGGGAAAATAAGGTCAAAAGAATTTGCTACTTGATGAGTTTCATGATTATTTGTCTATGGTAATCGATATTAACCTTGAGAGAATTAGTTAGTAAAATTATAAACAACCTCGTTCTATCATTGTTTTAAGACTTGATCCCATGTCTAATGACTGATTAAGGGAAGTGCACTTATTATATTTTTAGCCAAAAACCACACTTTATGCACTTTCTTTGCTTAGAATTAAATGTTGAAAGAACTTCTTTGCATTGTGGGTAGATATACTCGTTATTGTGATTACCCGTCATTCATAACTTGTATGCATTGTGTGTATGTGCTTATCACCATATTGTCATTTCTGATTTCATATTCCTAAGCCCTAGCAAACATACCTTAAATCATCTTTGTTAAAAAATTACCCGTTTGGAATTACCAATTTTACCAAGTCTTTTGATAGTGACAATCCTTAGACTTTTTCTACAAAACACTTGTTAACTGAAAACACCACAATCCATTGGGACGACCTGGTCTTACCAATTACTAGATTACATCGAGGGTTATACTTTACCCGTGTGTTAGTCAAAATAATCAGTTAAACTAGTCTATAAATTTGAAGCTTTATTAACACATCAAGGCTACTCTTGGAAATGTTTCACCCTCAGTAGCTAGAAGTAGTCATGAAATTAGTAGGTTTAGTGACATACCTACTCAAGAGCCTAGGTTAACTGAATTACCTACTCAAGAGTCTAGGTTTACTTAGATACCAACTCAAAAGGCTTCTTTTCCAATGTTAGACGCAGAACTAGATGAAATTAATGGGGTATTTAGTAGTACTAACTTAAGTTTTTATAAAAATGTTAGTAAAGAACAAGAAGTTGAAGATTCTTTGAGGGTAGAGGATTACTGATGAATGATATGAATGTGGATGATAATGTAAGGGTACGTGAATTGAGAAGTAGTGTCTCATATGGGAGTTGATGATCATGCTAGTCTAGAGGAAACTAATGATAAGTGAATGATAATGTAGGTGTTGATTCTGTGGGTTTAAATGATAATTGTGATTTTTTGGTTTCAAGTGATAGGGTTGATGATCATGGGTTATGCTTACGATGGACCTGATGTTGATGTATCTTTGTTTGAGATGAATGAAACACATGATAATGAACACAGGATGATGTGCCAAGGTTTAAATAAGCAAGTTCCAGATTCCTTGTTCATGAGAATGAGTTAGATGTTATTGATAATGATGAATTGATAGTGATATTGGAGAGGAGGATGACTTAAATAGTTTTATGAAAAGAAAACTTAGGGAGTTAAGAAAGTGAAATCCAGGAAAAGGTGTAAGTCAAGAAGTATGGTTTTTATGTAGGACAATGCATTGGTTCAAGTAGCAGATAAAAGATGAATTTACATGCATTCCATAGAAACTAGATGGAAACTAAATTTAGTAAGAATGAAAAAAATAGAGTTAGAGCCAAATGTGTTGGGCTAATTCTTGTTTTTGACCTTATTGATAATGGTCCTTTCAAAGATGGGCCTTCCAAAGAATGTGCAAGTCAATCTAGTGGTCCAACAACTAGGTCTAGGTCAAAATCGGATGATGCAGACAAAGACAAATGAAAGGGAATAAGTGATAGGAAATTAAGGAGTGTCCTTGGGTACTTTATTGCACTAGAGGTTGATAAGAATCTTGGTATGCAAGATCATTCAAGTGATCATTTATGTCTACAGTCAAGGGAAATAAAAGCTTGTAACTATAAGTATCAGTGTTAATGGGCCATGGGATCAATGTGTAGTCGATATTGTTAGAGAACTATAGTTGTAGGAGATGGGAGATTACAGGTATTCCTTGTAAGCATACAGTTGCTACAACTGGATATGACTATCAATGGCCAACCGTTAAAATACCAGAAGAATGGATGATAAGTGTCATTGTTATCAATTACCATCTTTTTCTCAAAAAAAAAAAAAAAGAAAAAAAAAAAAAAAAAAAAAAAAAAAAAAGTGTTATTGGTTAGAAATATAGAAACAAGTTTATAGTTTTAGATACAACAATTACTGTAGCACTTCTAGAAGAATTCCTGTCTTACAACACTAACTTTCCAAATCAAACACTCAATTAGGTAGCCTAGGATAGAGGAGAGTAAGAGGTAATGGGGACATACCATGTATAGAATAGGAAGTTGGTATGGAATGGAAAACTATTAGATGTTTTGCTTGTGGAAACATGGGTCACAATAAGCTGTCATCTAAGGGTCAAGATGGAGATATCTTCTGGTTCTAAAGAAAAGCAAGGAAAAGGAAAGATGTTAATGATTTGTGGTGCATCTACTTATTCAAGACCCAAAAAGAGCCAGGTTTGCTTTAGATGATAAATTTCAAAGTCACAAGTTGCAAGTCAAGGTTTTCATACTAGAATATAAAATTGCATTACTATTTAATAACTTTGATTTCTTGCTACAATATTTATGAATGTCGATAATGCAGTTGGAAGTTAAAGTGGTGGAATGAAGTCATCTTGCTGCAAGTCAGTGGTCAAACCTGTGTGGTTGGTGGTGCAACCCTATTGAAGTTGGTGATTAATGGTGCTAGACAAAGTGATGATGGGAGGATCATTCAAGTCAAAGTGATGGTGGTGCATCTGCAAGTCAAAGTGTAAATGCTGGTGGAAGTAAAAAAGGTTCACCTAATGGAGCAGAAGTGCAATAAAGAATGAAAGACTTGGAGTTAGAGGAAGTCAAGTGTTTGGTTCACCAGATAATTCTAATGCTCATGGCTTACCCAAATGGAGTAGATGTATGATCAAGAGTAAAAGAGTTGGAGTTGGTTCACCAAAACAGCATTAAGGTGGATAGTTTGATGTTTTAAACTTATGTGGGATATTTGAACATATTTAAGACTTATTTATGTTTGTATGTGGATGTTAATCTTTGGTAATCTATGGAAGCCAATTGCAATTTTCAAGTCATTGGAACTTATTGCAATGACAATAAGCTTTTTTCAGCTTAAGTGCATATGTTTAGGTAATTTTATTTGTTCCAATTACTTGCATCTGCATTATTGTATGCAAAAATGCAACTGCTTATCAGTTTAGTATGCAAAAAGGTAAAAGGTAATCCACTGACAAATGGTCAACTACAACTTTTTACCAAAATAAAGTCAACAAACTAAAAACATTTCATTAATTTGGCTTTTAGTATGCAAAAACCTTTCTTTATCAGTTTAGTATGGCAAAAAAAGTCAAACTTAACCCGCTGGCCAAATGGTTAACTACAGTTTTTACCCAAAACAAAGTCAACAACCTAAAAATGTTCCATTAGCACACAAAACCCTAACAACCTAAAAATCACAACTGAAAGGAGAAATGGTAGCATTGAACAACTAATATTTTATTACCACTAAAAATTACACCGTTCATGCATACATACTAACATCTTCCCCATTGGAAACTACATCTTTGTCAAAAAAAAAGTCAAAACCATCGCTAACATCTTCCCCACTAATAACAATTATATTGCTTCACTTGTTAAAATACACAAAAATTACGAAAAAACCCAACTTAAGATAATATTTCTTCATTTTAGCAGCTTCAAGTGTAGTCCATGTATTCTTTGCCCTTAATAGACCGAGAATGATATCAATTGATCTTGCACACATTGGGATCGTGCATCAACAAAGCTACAATCAGATGCCTGTAAAAAAAATGTAATTAATATTCGAATGTATTGACATAAAGTAAAATGAAAATTAAAATTATAATACCGGATCTGGAAAACCATAGAAACTACGTTCAGGATTTCGATTTGTCCACGATGTGCTAATCACAACTTATTTTCCACACCAACACGCCACCATTTTTTAGTGTTCTTAAAATTTGAGGAAGAGATAAAAAAAGATGGAAATAAGTGAAAGTGGAAAAAGAGTGTGGAGTACTCAAGTGTGTGAATCGGGATATGTAAAAAATTAAGTACACATGTAACTGGAAGTACAAAGCCAACAGTAAACAAAAAGAATGAAAATGACAAAATTAAATGTGTTTGCACAAACTTACCCTCTTGTGCATTGCACGCGATTGGAGATAACGAGGAAATCTAACGTCGTAAGCCAATTTGGAACAAATGCGTAATATTCAGAAATGTTGGGGACTCGTCAGGTGAACTTTTCCCGAAACTGACTAAAAATGAAATATAGCCAAACCACAGGGACTAACGGTGCAATATACTCTTTTTCTTTTATTAAACCAAACTCTAGTGACACTAGTCATCCATTGGTTAGAGCCACAATAGAATAGTAGTGGTAGAGAAAGAGCAAAAAGAAAACATGTGGTCAAAAATGATCTACTTATGAAGACCCGCATTATATGCCACACACCCTGTCTTCATTTCCCTTCACTTAGACCAAATAAAAATTGAAAAGTGCATACCCCTGTGGCCTTCCTCCATTAATATCACGCCACGTGTAAACACTCTCCCTTCCTTTGATTCATTTGTGGCCTCAAGTTATTTATTTTATTTTGTATTAAAACCTCACCCAAAAATAGTAGTGGCTGAGATTTCATTTCATTTCACACACTTCACATACTTTTTATTCTTTAACTTTGAGCTTTGTTTTTCTTCATCTTCTTAGATTTCGATCCGATTATATTTTTTTTTTATAAATTGGGTTATGATGGATGTTTATGGGTGAATACTGTTGTTGATGCTTAGAACTGGATTTGATATTTTTCGTTTAGTTTATGGAGGGTTTGTTGAAAGGTAGTGGTTTAATGTTTTTTAAGGTTTTGGATTTAGTTTTTGTGTTTTTTTGTTAAGGTTTTGTTTGTTTTTTTGAAGGTTTTCACGTGTTTCGGCTCGTTTTGGTGAGGATTCTTTTCGTAAGGAAATTCCTGTTCTCTCTCTACTGTTGTTAATTTTAATTTCTTCCAGGTTTATATAATTATTTAGATTATTTAATGGTAGTAGGCTTTAAATCGAGAAACAAACAGAAATACTAATTAGTTACAAGTAGGGGGTTTCTGGATTAGCTTATTTTATGCACTTATCGGCTTACTTATATTTGGAAAAAACGATAATCTCACTTTATGTTAGTTGATCACTTGAGCTTGGCTCAAGTCATAAGGCGAAAAAAGTGAACTTATCAGTTTTTTCCTAAATATCAGTAAGTCGATAAGCCCATAAAATAAGCTAATCCAAACACCCCCGTAGGAGAGTGTTTGCGTGTGTTTAATACTTTAATGTCTAAACATCCATAGATTGGAATTTTTATATTTGTAACGAAGTGAAATAAATTGTACTAAAGGGGATGTTTGTTTAAGCTTATTTTTGACCTTATTAGCTTATGTAATTACGGCTTATGTTTCATAAGCCTAATTTTTCCAGCTTATTTTGAAACTTATGGGCTTATATAAGCTTATTATGATATAACAAGCTTATATAAGTCTCAAAGTAAGCCGGAAAATTCAGGCTTATGAAACATAAGATGATATCTAATAAGCTTGTAAGCCGAAAAATAAGCTTAAACAAACACCCCCTAATTAGCTTTTAGACATTTGTTTATCTACTAGGAGTTTTGCTGTTATTACATCTTTTGGTCTTTTGCAGTAGTTGTACGTTATCAGGTTTTGTTGAATAAAGCGACGGCTAAGCTAGTTTCGTGTGTGGATGCTACGAGGAATGAAAGAAGGCTTTTGTATCATCTACTTGTTCCAGAGGATTTGACGCAGCGGTTTCGGTCCTTAGATGGACTCCTATTCTTCCGGAGAAAAACACAACATAAAGGTTTTTTTTATTGAAACGGTTTCATTTTATTTTATCCGTGATATCGGTCTGTTGAAGTTGGTTTATTGGTATGATTTTATTGTAGACGAGAAAACCCTATACAATAACAAAACAACGTGAACGATGGACCGAAGATGAGCATAGTAGTTTTTTAGAAGCCTTGAAACTATACGGGCGAGCTTGGCAACGAATAGAAGGTACCTATGCTGTTTTATGTACATGTTTGTTTATGTTTAAACCTGCAAGATTAAGTGATAGACTCACGATCTGCCTGGAATTTTATAATCCCTTGCTTTAAATTTTAAATTCTAAACCCGATAATCTAGATTGGTGTATCTGCAAATTATATATGGATAGCTTTGTAGATTAGATCTTTAATGTATACCTATCCTTTAATTGGAGACACCCTTAATGCAGAACACATAGGAACGAAGACCGCAGTGCAAATCAGAAGCCATGCACAAAAGTTCTTTACAAAGGTTATTTAATTTCTTTACATATGTGTTTTATCATCACTTGATCACACAACTTATGTAAGATACACCATAAGAGGGTGAACTGTTCCTCATATATGTTTGTGATAATATTCTTTATAAACGATCCGTTTCACAATCCAAATACAGGAAAAGAGCACAAGTCTTGCATCACAAATGGGTAGGTTAGAGTGCAATAAATACTTGGGATATGATCATGGGAAAGACCATAGAAAGTATGTAAAGGTGAATCCTTGGAACATAAAATAACATCATTTCTCACACTTTAATCTAAAGATAACTTATGTCATATATTTAACTCACTGAGATATTTCTTTCCCTAATTTTCCTAAGCCAAACCTTGAGGGCGGAGTCATGTTAAGGTAAACGGGTCATTTAATTTATTTGGAAAAGCTGATAATATATATCCTTAACCTTTAATCTCATCCAAATATCACTCCAAACCTATTTCATATAAAAAATAAAATAAAATAAAAAAAGAAATAAATTCACACACTTAACATTGGCACATCACTTTCTCTTACCCACCACCTCTCTCCTCTCTTACACAACACCCCTTTTTTACACAACCATCGTCATTCACCTCCCAAAACCGTCAACTAAAATCATCGGTCAAGCCTAGAAACAATCGTCCATCGTCTCATGCTCTCCTCTCTTTTACACTACCCCCTTTTCACGCCACCATCGCCCGTCACTGCCCAAAACCGTCAACTAAAATTATCTGTCACCGCTCGTAAGCGTCGTCCACCGACAAAAGTTTATTTTACCATTGAGCAAGGAAATCTCTAGTGTATGCACCCAAAGTTTGAATAAATTTGGTGTAAAAATAAATACCTTATACACCAAATTTTGCAAAACTATTTTACACTAGCTAACAATTATTTACTATGTACATGCTTAAAGCCATACTATTTTATAATTATATTTTTAGCATATTATAAAATAAAATTACCTTTGAAAAACTAAAGTAATGTTTTACTTATATATGTCAGAAACCCCAATGAGATTTTGATAATTTTATATTGTGTATCAAGCAAAAAAGAAATATAATACATGTTTTTTTTGGGTAACCATGGCTTCCGACTTTTTAGCCTACTAATCCACGGGGTTTGAACCGACCACCACACAGACTCAAACCAGGTAAAGCCCTCCCTTTTCAGGAGGTTGACATGGCCACTTCAAGGTTGTTTGCACCTAGGCCACCCTAGACCTTACACATTTTAGAGTGATAGTCACAAGTCCTTTTGCCACTAGGCCACCCTTGAGTGGTTAATATAATACATGTTCATAAGGGTGAATGAAATGTTTAGAAATTTGGTCCCTAGTGTAAGGTCTAACTTGTACTTTTAAGTTTTTATAAAGGATAATTGGCAATACTGGTTTTGTTAGTAATCATATTCTAGATAATATGTATTTTTGTAAGAAAGTTGTGGTGTGTAGTAAAATGGCTAGAAAAGTTGCGTCAGTTGGATAACCGATTAATAAAAATCGTTTAGGTTTTGGGGTGCCGCCTAAAACCCCGCGAAGTCCGGCTTCCCCTTGAACCCCGCACTTTGTAGTGGCGTTATCAAGCTAACTATAACAAGTGTGCACTCCGCACCTCTTGACTCGTCTTGAGCTAAACTTCTATAAAGCCCTTTGATCTTATAAGTAAAACACAATTACCTAAAATAGTTGATAACAATAAAATCACCAATATTTTTAAAGAGTTTAAGATTTAAAATAGTAATGGGTTTTCAAGGCGAAGTCCGGCTTCCCCTTGAACCCCGCACTTTGTAGTGGCGTTATCAAGCTAACTATAACAAGTGTGCACTCCGCACCTCTTGACTCGTCTTGAGCTAAACTTCTATAAAGCCCTTTGATCTTATAAGTAAAACACAATTACCTAAAATAGTTGATAACAATAAAATCACCAATATTTTTAAAGAGTTTAAGATTTAAAATAGTAATGGGTTTTCATAAGTGTCATGAGTATGTGCCTAAACACAAGAAGATACCAATATATCCTACGTACTTAACTCCGAACATCATGCATAACATAAGTCCCAATATTTTTCATTTGATGAAAAAATATATTCATTGAAACTCAAACGAATGTTGAACGCTGTCAAATGAAATGCCATTTGATGTTAGATCTTCTGAATCTTGTATCGATACTACCATATAAATGTATCTTATAAAACCAAATAAAAAAAAAATGAAATGGCCAACACATAGCCATTGAAATCTACATTGAAACAACTTACCACAAAACCCACGGTTGTGAGCACCAAATATGATACTTACGTGAACCATCGAACCACTCAAGGGTGGCCTAGTGGCAAAAGGCTTGTGACTATCATCACAAAAATGTGAAAGGTCTCAAGTTCTATTTCTGCATCGTGCAAACCACCATGCAAACAACCCTCAAGTGGTCACGCGGCCACGTGGCCACGTTAACTTTCTAAAAAGTGCGGCGGTGGGTTCAAACCCCGTGGATTAGTCGGCCAAAAAGGTCGAAAACCATGGTTACCCAATAAAAAAAATATGATACTCATGTGCATAGCAAAGGCCACCCTTGATTGCCCATAGTATGTTTTCATATAATACTTATGTTGACATGTCATAGCTGAAAACAATTACGAAAATACCCGTTGACGCGTCAGCATAAGTATGATATAGGTACAAAATTTGCAAGTAATATCCCTTGACACGTCAGCATAAGTATGATATATTGGGACAAAATTTGAAAGTAGGTAGGGATTATTGGTACCTACTCGGGTGATTGACAAGAGTACATGATTATTTTATGACCTACACCCTATTCTTAACGCCAACCTAGATCGAGAGTTTATCTATTTAAATATAATTTAATATCCTCTATTATGATTGAAATTTGGCTCTCGGGCTGGTAACAAAGAAGGAAATCAGCATAGCCATAAGCTACTAAGGATTGTAAAAGACTTGACACAATTATATGGATACACTTGATTTTTAACACTCCTTAATATATATCGATACACTTGAATTATGACAGTCCCCTTCAATTTGGAGCATATATATTTAACATACCCAATATATAGTGGGTGTTTGGGATAGCTTCTGCTAAAGCAGTTTTGTTATCCAAAAAGTTTTGGGATTGCTTATTTCATATTTACTTATTTAGTTATTTGCTATGAAACTAAAATTGAACTAAAATTAGATTTTTACTTTCATATTTAACCTAAATCTTAAATAAATATTATTGAAATGTTTTATCAAACAATTTTTTTATTATTATTGTATCTTTAACGAAATAAGTAAAACTAAACATTGTTTAAAATATAATTTTTTGTAAGCAGCTTATAAGTATTTAGTTTTTAGTAGAAGTGTTATCGGAACAAGATAAGTAATCCCAAACACCCTCATAAATACACTAAGTGTCAACACTTTACAAGACATTGCATCATCACAGGTCATATCAGGGTGTAAGGTAGAGAAAGCAGAAGAAACCAAATTAAAGGAAAGGAGACTAGTTTTAGCTGGGGATCATAACAACGGTATCCCGTTTGAGATCTTGTGTAGCCCAAAAAGATGTGTCGATGAGCGTTGTGATAAGGCTTTTTTCATATGTGCTTGAAAACAAACAATTCAGTAATTGGAAATAAACACACGAGGTATTTGACCTTTTAAATAAGGGAGGGCATGTGATGATTAAGGTAATAAGTTAAAAACGGTATCCATAAATTCTACGAATCAACATGGTAAGAGTAAGTTCAAGTAATGGATTTGGAATCTTTCGATGAATTATGAATCAACATGACCCTCTTATGATGGTAGTGAAAAGGTAATCAACTTGAGCATATCTATATTTAAGAGGAAAATACATTACTTATAGGTCACATACGATACTTTACCATTATTAGACAAGCACACTATAATCTTAACATCAGTTATCAGCTTTACCTTCATAAATTACTGTTTATATGATTATTGTGAGATAAGTTAATTGAAGAAAATATATATTTTATATAACTTAATATCCTTTATGAGGTTTAAAGTCTTGGGTTATTATTAGCTAAATATATCAGTGTACAAGCCTTCTTTTGAATATCTGATTTATCAACATTTTTAAGAATTTGCCTCGCTGGTTTTTTCAGGATCAGTTAATTCCATAAAAGCTAAGAAGCTCTACTAGCTTAAAAAAAATATTATGAAAGAAGTTGAAGAGTAAAGGATTTTTAAGCAATCAAGTAAGATTAACGTGGAGGTTAATCTTTCAAATAAAAGCGTTTCTGAAGCAATTTATGCTGCCAATGGAAGTTATATCTTATAAAAAATGTAATTTATATAGCTTCTCTAACTTCTACATTAAATTTTTTTAAAAAGTTATGATTTCTTAAGCTAGTTAGTTGTAAAGCTGTTAGTAATTTTGTTACTTCCTAAACTGCTGTCATTTATGTGAGTTTCGTTTTCTGGTAATCTCCATGGTGACGGCTTTCACATAACAAGCTCACTAATAAGTGATTTTTTTGAAAAATCAATGGAACAAAATTATGAACTTAAGGAGGATTTGAATGCTCTGAAAACTTTGAAGCGTTAGAACTTCCAATTCAGCCAACTTAAATTATTGTGTTTTTCAACAGCCTCTATTAACCGAATGATCAGCCCTCAATATGCTGACTGTTGATTGGGCATCCTTCTTTGAGTGGTGTCAAGAAACTCAGACAATAACATTTTCTATCGTTAAATTCAACACGGTGTAAATTATATAGGGAAACACACATCCTAGAGTCCTTTTTATGATTTCCATTTTTTTTCATTTTGATGTTTAGGAACCTTATAGCTTACTCAACCTTTAACGCATTGTATGTTACTGATGGTTTTCTAGAACTTGGGGGGATAAACTGGTGTATCTCTCATGAATATTGTGTGAGGCAATAATGTGTGTATCGTATGCTTAACCATTGGTTGTGTCTGTAAAATAGTAGAACCATCAAATGAAAGAATATGTTACTTTTGTAGAATACACTGTGTGTGAAAATGAAACCTTTCATGAATCATTGTGTGCCTGTTGACCTTAATGACTCATGAAATGGATAACTGCCATTTGCTTGATGTAGCATGCATATTGCTGACTCATCGCAATGTTACCCATTCTTTTTACGGGGGGATGCAGTTCTAACCACAAATATTATATGAGCACAATGCCTTTCAGGTTTTCGAAACCAACATGTCACTTAATTCTGTTAGATTGGTTTAATTTCTATCAGACAGCACATCATTTAAAATGTAAGTTCTGGCTTTTATTTTTGGTTTTTATCATTGTAATAGTTGGAGAAGGAGGCTGTTGCTAAAGGAGTTCCGATAAAACAAGCTCTTGACATTGAAATCCCTCCTCCGCGGCCTAAAAGGAAACCAAATTATCCGTATCCTAGAAAGACTGGCCACAAAGATCAACAGGTGGCAGAAAAGGATGGGAAACAAGAAACTTTGATATCTTCTCTGCAATCGGGTATACAAATACTCGACCTGGAGAAAAACCCCCTCCCACAGGTACATATTCACTTGGCATTGCCTATATTTCTATAATTCGTATCGTTCCTTGATTCTTTTCTTTTCATGACAGACAACATGCCACGAAGAAGAACTAGAAAATGAAACAAACGAGGAACGTGGAATTGGTACCGAAGGCCCCTCACTTTCTCATGAAGGTCCATGTGCATCCTCAGATAATGAAAACTCAGCGCCACAAGCTTTTAAAGAGTTCATACCGGTCTTGGAAAAGCCTATTAACCAGGATGAAACAAATGGATCTTTTACTACCATTGAAACCAGAAAGCATGAGAAATTGGATAAAGATGGCATTAATTACACAACTATTACATCTAACACTTCATTATATGAAGGTCGATATCCTGATAAGCTAAGCCAGCCTGTCCTATCATTAAATGATATACGGGGTGTGCAGAACTACCCGAGGCATGTTCCTGTACAAGTTATAGATGGGAATCAAGGGAAAGATACTGTCCCGACAGAGACGTCGTTTCTTGAATCAACACTTACCAAGTCAGGAGAAGTTCATGATATTGTTAACAAAGCAGCATCTGCAAGTACTAGCGTGCATCAGAATAATGCTTCCAGTTATCCTACCTTTCATCCTCTTTTCACCCCGTTTAGCAATAATCAAGAGAATCACAGATCGTTTCTCCATGTATCATCCACAGTCTCTAGCCTCATTGTATCATCTCTGCTACAAAACCCTGCAGCCCATGCTGCAGCAAGTTTCGCAGCTACGTTCTGGCATCCCGAAGCTTCCTCTGGAGATTCTCTGTCAAGAGATCATCCCGAGCCTCCCAGCATGGCAGCCATTGCTGCTGCTACTGTAGCAGCAGCAACTGCGTGGTGGGCAGCTCATGGTCTGCTTCCTGTTTGTACTCCTTTTTACCCCGGTTACTCTACTTCACCATATTCATGTGGAACACCAGCAGATGCCAATCAAGAAAGAGTAGCCAATAATGGAACTTCAGAAGTTGTTTTGCAAGAAGAGAAAACCGAAGCAGAAAAGACTCCAGGCTTGCCAAAGGGATCTCCAGATCAGTCTTCATCAGATGACACTGATGGTAAATTAAACACCGAGCTAAGTCCGGATGATGCGGCACCGGTGGCAGAGGTTCATGATTCAACAACGACGAATATTCGAAAACAAGTTGATCGATCTTCTTGTGGCTCTAACACCACTTCTAGCAGTGATATTGAGACTGATGCTTTAGAGAAGCACTGGAAAGAAAAGGAAGAAACTAAAGTGTCAGATGTGAATCTTTCATGCAACGACACTATGTTCCGTAGAAGTAGAGGCATTATCAACCCAAATGAATCATGGAAGGAGGTCTCCGAAGAGGCAAGTAACTAAATTAATCTCTGCTTTATATCGTCTTTTAATATAATTATAGGGAAGAATGCAAAGAAAGGTAACAATATAAAACTTTAAAAATATGTTTATTAAGGGTGACATACTTTATTTTGCGCAAAAAAGGGCAACTTACTCTAAAAATATCAAAAAAAGGTAACATAATAATGTTTCCTCAGGGTAACGTACTTTCATTTTGCGCAAAAGAAAGGTAAGATGCTTATAGAAATGTTTTAAAAAGGTCTTATCTGATAAATATTGTGAAGTTGTGAACCAAAAGCCATTGTGATTCATGTACATTTAATGTCTTATTATCACTAAACTTGTTATTGACATTTAATATAAGTTGCAATCACAAACCTTCTTATGGGTTGAGTTATTACCATTTGAACCTTTTGTATTGCCACTTCCCTATTTTCTGCAAAATGATAGCACCTTCACCAAAATAAACATTTCCTTAAGTAAGTTACCCTGTTTAATGAATTTCAATACCACGTTTTATGCACATTTCGCCAAAATAAACATTCCATAAGCTATTTTACATTTCTTTGCATTTTCCCTTTTATACTATAAACAAAGATTATTAGATGATCTGTTTAAATTACTTATCTTGATTCATTGTATGATTTGACACACAGGGACGGATTGCTTTTCAAGCACTCTTCTCAAGAGAAGTACTGCCACAAAGCTTCCCGGCAGCCCAAAAAAATGGTGACGGTGTATCGCAGTTGGACCTCAATAGGACAAGTCAGGAAGCAGGGGAGATCAATGGTTTTGCAGTCTTAAAAGGTGACACAAATATGGAGGAAGGTGTACTGAAAATGGGATTAGGGAATGTGAAGCTGAATGTTCATCATACGGGATTCAAACCTTACAAGAGGTGTTCAATAGAGGCTAAAGAAAGCGAGATTGCGACCACGTCTGCTGGAAGCGGTCAGAATGATGAGAAATGTCCAAAGAGAATGCGTTTGGAAGCAGAGGCGTCAACTTGATACAGACAAAGGTTATGTTGTATATTATGTTAGTCTTAGTCCTAAAACTCACGAAACGTTTCGTGTAGTTTGTGGGTGCTATATGTTTTACCTGTTTTTGTTGGACAAGTAATTATGATAAATGTGTATTGGATTAATTGTCATATTCCTCCTAACAACTCTGGAGAATGAAAGTCGAACTTTTCTGAAAATGTAACTTCCATTTAAAATCATGTAGCCAAGTTTTATTTCATGCTATAAGCATTTTACCAAGAAGGATCAACAGAATGAAGTCAAGAAAACCAAGTTCTATGGCTTTTGAACCTCGAGAGGGTGACTTGATCCATATGAAGCGAAAAAATGTACACATGCTGTCAATGGTACATGGGAATCTAAAGTTTAACTTGAATCTTATAGGATTCAAACTGTTAGATATAGTAGCAGGATTTTATAGGTCGATTTGATTTGATCCAGTTTCCTGGTTTAGATTTCTTGATCAAGGCCTTAATTTGACAGTCATCGTCTTCTCATGTTCAGAGGTGACTAGCAACAGTCTCTTGGTTAACCTCTCTTGGTCTCCGTTTCATGTTTATGTCCATGAGATCCGAGACACTGTCACCTATGATTGTCACTCCTGATCGATATACGCTTCTTTACTCTTTGCATCCCTAGTCAACTAGTAAAACATTAATTGTTGCTAGTCACTGGTAACTGTCATTATTATTCTTCATGACACTGATTTGAGTATTTTTCCTACCCCATTCGAGTGATATAATTGTCTCCATATCCAACTATTATGTTGTTGATTGCATTTCAAAGTTCACGTGTATTGGATTTCCTTGTATATAACATTTCCCAGCTACATTTGCACAAACCTTACAAGAGAGTCGATGGAGGCTAAAGAAGTTGGAGAATGTGAAGTTGGATGTGCATCATGACTGATACAAAACTTACAACAGTTTTCTGATCGAGTCAAAGATGAGCCATTTCTTTAGTGCATATACACGCAGCCAAATGACAAGAAAGGTCCAAAAAAATGTGGTTAGGAGGTTGTCAACGTAGTAAGTGATTTTGATCCGTCATGAAATACTTGTGTAGTTGTGGATGCTACCTGTTTTTACCTATGAACACTCTTTATTAAAGATTTCAAAATGACTAAGAAAACATGATCTGGTTCATCATATAGATTGTTATGTAGCACAGGTGTTTTCATTATCTTATTGGGTGTTGCTGTTATCTTTTTTTGTTTTTAATTTACTGAATTACTGAACAAATTTCACAAGTTACAAGTCTCAGGCCTTGAATTTCTGGTTTGACATATTTATGGGAACTTTGATCGCTATGTACTTCCAATGTCACATTCCTCTTTGTTTTATGGTAGCGTTGCTAAGGCAGCCTACCTATAGATTGAGCAACACCATAATGACGAACATCTTTAAGCAAGCAAAGGAATAACCTAAATCAACTTTCAACAACGGCTTTCTAGACTAAGAATCATTTTTACCGTAGTTTCATACGCAACTACTTAAGCCGACCATTTTTCAGACACCCTATAAACCAAAAGAAGGCATCATTAGAAGTTTAGGACAACAGCTTGGGTTTTAATAATGCAAAGATCCCATAGTTGATTATGAGTGCCAAAAGTAACCTGTCCACCATTGTTTTCATCCACACATGTAACTCCTACAATGGAATATATTGAATCATGAAATGGTAAAAAGGGTTATTTATTATATAAGTTATGACTTGTTTGGATAAGAGATGAAAAGACTTGTAGTCAAAAGATCATGGTTAGAAATAGAAACTGAGGATCCATGAATAGATTAAGAATACAATATCATAGTGATAATCCATAAATTTAGTAGGAATGGGATTTATTCACCTACTCGGGGTTAAGGTTGTTACAAAATTAATGAAAATGATAAAGCAATTATTGGCAGAGGTTTCGTTTGTTAATGCTCGTTTACCATATGAAGGCTGATCATGCATACCACCTATTTAGAAGCTCCAACAACAGAACTGCAGCAGAATCTTTAGCTTTCTTTACACTTGGCATAGGTTCTCCAATGCATTCGTCTGTCCATCCTTTATCCGAAGTATTAACCCGTACAGCAAATATAAATCTTTTTGCATGTGCGGGACCACCTTCACTGACACACCTACAAATGCCAGAATAATTAATCAACAGATGGCAGTGAAAAATAACACAAGTAGAAGTATATGTTAAGATGCTATTTGTCTTACCGGTACAATGGCATTGGCCAATTTCTACGCAAACAAATGTCGTTCAAGGTTTGCCTAGTAAATGTTTGGCTGCCATTCTTCTTCTTAGCATCCTCGCTCTCCTTCTCTTGGGCTTCAGCGGCTTCTTTATCTTTCAGAGCAGCGAGAGCATTACGGGCTGCTAACTTTTGTGCCATTTTCTTTTGGGCATTTTGAGCAATACTAACCTGGACGCCATCAATGAATACTTCAACCGTAGCCAAGTTACCATTTCGTGTCGCCTTGTACTCTAGCCCTTCAGCTTGTTGCTGGCAACGTTCTTGTAGCTCCCGCACAGGATGCATTGGGAGTGTTTCTGGGGTCACCATTGGATGCAACAGAGGTTGGAAAACCGTCCACACTACTGATGTATCCCGTTCACTATCTAAAAAGATAGCACCAGCTATCGATTCAATTATGTCACCAAGCACTTTCGGAGCTTTACAGTCTCCCAGTCCAAACGAGTTGAACCCTGGCTTTGACAGTTCTTTGTCCACTTCCTTCACAAAATCACTTATCTGCACATAATAAAATATAGGCCTATAAACCAGTCCATTGAAATTTAATATTATACAGACGAAGTAACCACACCATAAAATTACAAACCTGCTTTTCAAGGGCACTTGAACCATGCCTTAGATGCACATGAAGGTTATGTTTGACAGCTACACGTGCAAAATTTTCATTATTTACAGCAGCAGCTCGTAAATCAGTTAAACGTCCTGGCGGGAGATCTGTGTACATAAAGAATAAATGCTTTGTAATAAGATGATCGAGCACTGCATCACCAACAAACTCTAAACGCTGATAGCATGACACTCCAGAAGATGGCCTGGAAGCATGAGTAATTGCTTCAACCAGCAGACCCTTGTCGCGAAATTTAATGTTTAATGCAGCTTCTAGGGAATCAAAATTAACACTCCTTAATATGCTCTCAGGAACATTGGTAGGCCTTGTTGACCATTCTATCTCTGAGAGGTCAAAGTCCACCTCAATCCCAATCCATTTCATGAAATGATTAGCAGCTTGTTTTCCGCCCTCTACATAGTAAACCCCAATCAAAGCTTCAACAACATCGGCCAGTGTCTTGCTGGAAAGGACTCGGTAAGAACTTGAATCACCCTCAAGCTCACCATCTTCCAGATCATCATCGTCCTCATACCCACCGTCACTTGTCATAGTCACATTGGGGGCCTTATCTTGATCAAATAAGGATTCTGCTTCCTTAATGTCCTCATCAAAAACAGGTAGTACTCCAGGAGCAGCCCATCTAGATGGAGCAAATCGATCTGCTTGAATAAATGACTGAAGCCCCTTCGTAAGGGCAAATTGGTACAACACCATATTGCTAACCATTTGCTGTCTCATCCTGGTGAGCTGGCCTTCATGCTTTTGCGGATATTTGAGGAAGAGATAACGACTCACAACCCATTTGAGGTAGGCATCTCCTAGTAGCTCTGCTCTTTCATAACAAAAAGTTTCCTGGCATGAAGCTGCAGTCAACGCTTCCAAGATCTGTTACACAGCCAAGATGTCAACCTCACTTACAGTCAAAGCTAAGGATTGCACTTTTAACCCATATTCTTATACGCTGTCGATTTGGGTTGTGGTACATCTTAAACAAGTCAAAGGAATGAAAACTAGCTAAAAGTGGAGACAGGTCAAACAGGTGACAGTTATCAATAGTCTATTCTTATGGCATACAGACTCCAGAAATTACTTTAATCATAGATTTAGATTGTTAATGTTTTTACCTTAACAAAAACTAACACATAAAAATTTTATATACTCCTTATTAACATGTACAAAAGGGTTCACCCACCCCCTCCCATTTCGACACGTACTAAAAAGTGAGCCATCATAACCTGGACACATATTGACCTGTTACACAACCTGCCAAACCCTCCCATCTTGCCACATGTAGTAATAGCCATCAAGAATAGTGGGTGGGGAAAAAGTTGTACCTTAAATGCAGGAACTGTATAACTGATAGTACTCTTAAGCTGAACAGCAAGCAGCATGCTTTCAACCCTCCGCATTATTGATGGTAATCTCTGCGCGCCACGAACTAATGATCCAGAGAGAGGATGTACAAAACAGAGCTCTGGAGGGAGGAACACGTAATATGTTTTATCAAGAGTCTCTTCGGACTCCCCTTCATGGCCTGAAGAATTGAATCTTAGACCCCATTATAGAAGCTAAAAAGCAGTAGATAAAATTAATAAAAGAAACGCAAATAAAAGGGAATTACCTTCCGAGTGGTCAAAACGAGGTGACAAAAGATTTTTGCAATAAGACACCCCACGACCTCTTATCAAGGGTTGCTGCTTATAGATCAGTTCCACCCCATACCTGTATGTGACAGGGATATTTTGAGAGAAGATACCTTAATAAAGCAAGAAATGTAGTCCTTTTAACACATTAGAATGTAAGGGTAAATTCGTAAAGAATGCTTACTTTTGCTTGTAATAGTCAGCATAGGAAGTGTACTCAAGTGGACCAAGGTAACCGTCTTTTCTTGGAAATGAGTTCTCAGCTGTCATCTCAAAGCGTACAGAATCAACATAAAACCGCTTCCCAGAATGAACAGCAGTAACAATCCTTCCAACAAGATCCTGTGCATTTGCACAAGAATCAGCCATCATCAGTTTGCCATGTGTCAAGTCCTCACTGGATGGCATTCCATTCGGCTCTCGATCAGGAACTAAGCCAGATGCTTTGACAACATCAAATTGTGCTACCGCTCCTCTAACACCATAAGTAGGATGTGACTTGTGTCCCAATGCCATGTTATTGCGTAGTTTGCCATATCCATATTCCCTGCGGTCCCCACCAAGTGTGCGCTCATTAGTTCCAAGGTAGACATCTGGCCGAGCTCTCTGAAGAGGGTTGTTCCATGCTGGTGTTCCTATAATAGTCTCTACAGTGCCCCAATCAATTTCCTTTATAGGATCTACCTGCTTCTCACCAACAGGCACAAACAAATATGCCTTGGCTGGGTCCCAGGGAGTGGTGGATGGGTCGACATCCACATCCAGTACAATGCTCATTAATCTTACATGGAAACTTTTCAATGAATCCAACTGTCAAAAAAATAATTTAAGTCAACAGATTGATTCCGGAAACAACTGAAACTAAAAGGTCAACAAGCAATAGAAGATCAGAAATCAACCTGACTTTTAGTAACTTCAATACACCCCCGAAAGACAAGAGATGCATTTGTTGTCATTGTTCGGGCGATAAACAGTTCTGTTGACATCGATAACACCTAAAAAAAGAAGTTCCTGGTCAGAAGACATTATTTAATCACATCATAGTGACAAAATGGTAAATATTATAACATCATATACCTCTGCATCCAGTTCATTGCCCAAAAGCACAGCGAACTCTGATACTTGAGTCAAAAATGGATCTTTTGAGGACCCATCATTAACACATTTCACAACATACATATACAGACGAAACAATTTGGAGTTGTCATATTCATCTTTGATGGATAAAATCCAATCGCCCTGTGAAGATATACATGGTTATAAGCATCTAACAATTAATGTATATAAATGCAACAGAAATGCAAATGGGGTAAACATCAAAGTCAGCACGTCCCATGAATTCTGGCCAGAATGGGCAAACATATATAAATCAAGACCTTCTGTGAAGATCAATGTTTCTTCCTCAAAATAGCCTGAAACCCGTAAATCCGTTTGGGTTTTATAGCTTATGAAGCACAAGGTAAGAAAAAAGTGGGAATATGCATACTCCTTGATGTTTGTGTTTCTAGAATGATCGTTTGAGCACTCATAACTCTTTGAAATCTCAGTAAACCTTTTTTCACCTTCTTTGTACTTTTAATACGTAGGCGCTAAGTATATAAAAAACAGTGCTCATAAAGAATAAACAGAAGTATTCTGTTAATCTTAAAGCTTCGTACTGCTAATGGCGACCATTTACCTATCAAAGCCACCAGTGATATTATATTATCTCTAAAATTATGTTTTTATGTCTCATGACCTTACAGCTAGTCTAATTTACATGAGTCAACCATTTTGTGATAACTATTGACCCGCTAAGGAATCTAAAAAGAACACCTACGAAAACGGTTTGACGCTCAGAAGACAAAAGTCTGAAAATTGAACATTGTATGAATGCTAATTGGGTAGGTAAAAGTGCTAACATATTATCAGCATTAGTATCTTAATAAATACATTGAAGAAATCTTCTCACAACAAATACTAACAAAAGAGATGTTCTAGATAAACAGAGATCAAGGCATCAAGCTGAAGTCAGATTGGACAAGGATTTGTGACGTGATATGAACCAGAAGAATTAAAGATCTCTTTTTTAATTCATATGAATGTTTACTATGACACCAAAGCTACCATTTTAGTTGGTTATAGTCCAATCTCAGAAGATATACAATACAACCAAGAACCAACTACCAGGCAGATCTAAGTTGGCATATACTTTAAGGAGGAGCTTAAAAATGGTCAAATTTGTGTTCCTTATTTACCATCTACACAATAGACACATATTGTTCTTACCAAAGGACTACGAAAACACACAAAATAACTTTAAGCTAGACAAGCTGACAATGAAAGACATCTAAAAGTCAGTTTGGGAGGAGATGCTGGAAGGAGAATATTTAGCAATTTAACAAAGTTCTATGTTAGAAATAAAATATAGCCGATTAATTCAACTCCTCAATAACAGAATATAGGTTTTGCACGGTTGCTAAAATCATGAGATTTAACTAGAGTGATAAATGCGGTACTTTTCATAATACAGTTTCCAGGTAGTCATATTCACATTATAATGTAAAAAAAATAAAAATAAAAGAACTTTCGCTCACATTTGTTCAAAGAATGTAGCAAAACAAAACTAATAGTCAAGTCAATCAAACTCACCTGCAAGGTCTTAGCTACACCTTCAGGATAGAACTCTCTATGTCTAGCAGTTCCTGGCAGTGGGTCCCCTTCATCATTTTCATCAGCTTTCTCACCATCTCCCCCACTTCCTTTATCTGGCAAGAGCATGTCAGTAAATGCTCCCATTTCATGAAGCTTTTTGCAAGCAGCTAAACAAACAGCCTGCATATTTGAAGAAAGTAACTCATTAGAGTTCATTAAATTATTGACAAAACCAAATTTTTAGAATCACATGCCTGTTGTGCAATGCGCATCGAACTGCATACAGGACCCTCAAGTCTTTCAAATGGTGCATTACAGGGAAGTTGAAGCCTGCACGAATACTCAGTTGGGCCTTCTGACTTCTCGTGACGCTCCATAATGAACTCCGGACGAAGTATGGAGTATCTACAAAAATGGACCCACAAAAGTATTAAGTCAAAGCTAAGATCCCCTCACACATAGCATTATTAACGATCAATTACAGCATCACCTGTCACTAGGCAGTTGAGAGCAGTAGAAATGAATAAGCCCGACAGCAGAATTTAAACTCACAACCGCGCCAGTGGACTCCACCTGGTAAACTGAACCTTGAGTTGGCTCTATGGAAATCAATTTTGAGGTATCCACAAGATGACTAAGGTCAGTTCTTTCAATTGCTTCTTTCCTCAATGTTTCTTCACTATTTCTAGCATTTCTTAGAAAGGCCTCGTGTGACAAATTTGCTCTGAAGAAAAAGATGGCAATACTCAAATCCTGAACTTCTTGTCAAGTCTATATAGAACAACAGAAAGATTTTGGATATAAGGGTCATTACCTCTCAATCATCAAGATATAATCTGACCCAGGCTTTCTGGCCCGACCCCTAGACTGGATATATGCCAATACAGTTTTAGCAAGGTCAAACCGAATAACAACATTACATTGGCGAATATCAAGACCTTCCTCAGCAACGCTGGTGGCAACTAAAAGTGTCACCTATAAATGAAAGACAATGAATCATCAATCGTAAAGAACAGTCACAGCCTACTAGAGGTGACAAATGTGTGGGTTAGGAAATGAGTCAAAACGGACTAGTGTCAAGATGGGTAATGATCCATTGCAGGCGAAAACAGGTTTACGCCAGGCGGAGCCAACTCAAAAACCCATGTTTACAATTTATAAATACATAATGTGCTTATTATATATACTTTTTGCACATAATACACCATCCTTCGTTAATATTGAGATTTAAAAGGTTATTATGCATTTGAATACACTTCAGATGACTTTCACCCATTTGACCCCTTAGAGATAATGCATGACCCAAATCAAACCATTTATTAGTCAAATTTCCATTCTACAAGGGGCAATCATCACTTCCATAATTCACATGATTTACTATGATACATACACGACCATCTCGGAATTTTGAAATAGTATCCTGCATCTGGGAAGTCCGCATTTCTTGGCTATTATTGTGCCCTATCAAACTTGCTGAGTTAATAAAACTTAATGATGGAAGCTCTGCAAAAACCTGCATGGTTGAACATCCATGTCATGTAACACAACGTTAGTGGAAAGATAGAAAGCTAGCATACAATAGTGGAAAGATAGAAAGCCAGCAGCTCATCAAACACTAAACCTTTGGAAGAACAAGGGCAGCCACAACTCGCTCAACAAATATGATGGCACGAAAGTCCTCCGTGTGCTGGTATTTGAGAAGTATCTGGATCAGCGACTGGACTTTGGGAGTCACTTTTCCATCAGCCACGGCGGCTCCTATAACCACATCAACATGTTCTCCCCCAGAGACAGCTATAACAAAGAAAAGAATAAGATTGTAAATCTAAAAAAGTTAACAGGAAGGTATACTTCTTAACCACATTATTGCCACATTAGAAATAGCAGCCATGCTGCTAATCCCTGTACTATTTTCCTAATACAATTCTGATTTTCATCCTCAAAAGTATCAACGGTGAGTATTGCACATTTAGCTAAAACATAAAAGTTGATTTACAAAATATTCAGGATTTGAGAAGAATCAAACCTCAAGAAAGGTCAATTATAACTAATTTACAACTGATTCGCATATAGAACTCTTTCTACATTATCTTTTCTTTTATTCCCTCTAGACTGTTTTTGGTACTTCTAAACCAGATCATGACATTCAACCACCAATACTCAGCGCTATTAGATTATTTAACTATCCAAACTCTACTTCAAAATATTGTCAACTCGTCAAACTGGTCTAGAAAAGGAATCAAAAACAAGATCACTACAATGAACTCATGATTCGCCTAACAATCATTCGCAATACTATATTCACTAGGAACTGAAGATTATTTGCTAAGACCGGTAAAATATACTCACCGTGGCTGTCAGGAAGCTCCCCTTCCTCAATCTCATCAACAGAAGTCGGTTCACACCCCATCTCATCAACATCACCTGTCTTCTTTACGTTATTTTCTGAAACTGCTCCCTCTGATATCTGGCATTGCAATAGTGAAACAACTTTGCTCAAGTAGGACTCTTGAAACTTTATATCAAGCTGGAAATTTGCCCTTTCATCACTTTGCAAGGCTGTCAAAAATGATTGCGCAACCTGCAATACAGGAGTTTCATGAATAATTTTCGAGTCTAATGACAAATCAAGAAACAGGATCCCATATATCAAAAGTAGAATACAAGAACAAAACGATTGATGCAATAAGAACAGATAATCACTACGAACAATGGTCAAAATATTAGAGAAAATGATCAAAATTCCCAAAATATACACAGGTTCTGATAAAATAGCCAAAAACCTTTGTTTATACCAAAATTGGCCACTAAGTCCGCAAAGTTCTTTTGGGGGACCAAATTTTTTTCCCCGAACTTCTTTACCTATGAAACACCCGAAAATACAAAAAGGAATAGTCAAATCTGTTGCAAATGTGAGTAGTAGTTTCCAAGAATTATGTTCCAAAAGGCTTATTCCGCAAAACAAAATTATCTCAAATGTTTTTGCCGAAATTAGGGCTATTTTTTCAAACCCGTGTATATTTTGGCAACTTTGACCATTCACTCTTATCACTAGCACTGATTGTACCTTGTACGCGCACCATTGTCCAAGTTCACCAAGTGCATAGTTGATTGCTCTTAATTTTTGAATTAAGTTTGCAGCCCCATCGCCTTCTGTTCTTTCAGAGACACCATAAACTTGTCGCAGCTCTTCCTTAGCCCCACCAGCATCTCTGGCTCCCATAAATTGCCACTTGCTTTTTCTGGAGCTCGATTGTGCAGCTTGCTCAACTGCCACTTCCATTTGTTTAATCTGTTCATGAAGTGACCATAAACTAGATGCTTTGTCATACTCGACTACAGTTTCTATCGGCGTTGGAACATGTTTTTCAAGCTCTTTGCGATCTTTAATGGTACAAACAACAGAGTCTAGTTTTGTTTCAAGATTACGGATCTTGATGGCACAGTCCACTTGGCTGGAAACACCTACAGTAAAAGGAACACAAGTTATGTGGGAAAATAAGAAAAAATTTGGCACAAATATAAATTGGCAAACAAGAAAAATGCCTATTACCCTTTAAGTTAACAGGAGAAGCGGTCATCCCAAAAACTGAAGGCCTTTTCTCCTTTGCTGTTGTGTGATAGAATTCAGACATCACCAAAGAGTAAGGGTGCTTCTTGACAGCATGATGGCACTCATCTAGAATAAGTAAATTTATTGCATCCATTTTGATTATGCTGTGTCTGAGGATATTTAAAAGAATTTGAGCAGTCATCACAAGAACCTACATGCAGTCGAGAGTATATTTTAGAATGGTGATCAATAAGCCAAGTAATTTGATTCATTAGCAGCAACAATATTGATTAACCTGCCAATCAAATGCGTTGAGTTGTGCTTCCCGCATAAATATGCACAGATAGACTTACTTGACCTACTATAGGGTACTTGGATCGCTATCATGTCTTATGTTTTGCTCGTTAAACTTACTATGCTCATTTATGCAGTTTGTGTTATGTTGGCATCATCGAATATGATTTTTATATACATTAGAACTTGCAATACTCTATTATAAGAAGCAACAGCCATCTATTTCAAGTTCAATGCTTCAATAAAAACATGGCTAAGCAAAATATTATACACTTGTAATAAAGGCTGTTCTGAAAACTGAAAAGCTACCTGTTTCTTCTCGAATTCACGTTGCCATCTCCTAGCATCCCAAAAATCTTGGCCCATCTCACCACAATAATGACCTACTTGATACCCGGTCTGCTCACGAATAACTTCTGCTTGCTGCACATACGATTGAGAAAACAAAGAATTTAGAATACCGGCTGCAAGTTCACAAAATAAGAGCATAACATTTTCAGTAACGAAAACTACCTGATAAACAAGTGGCACCTTTGGAACCAAAAATACAGCCAGCATCTTCTTCCCTTGTTTAAGCATATCATTACACACGCTTTTTATAAGAAGAACAGCAATAAGAGTCTTCCCTGCACCTGTCTCTAAAAACGCTATTGTATTTTTACTCTTAGCTTGTTCAAGAACATCCAACTGATACTTACGCGCATGCTCCTTCGGTGCACTTTTCTTCAAATCCTCCTCCTTTTTCACCTCCCCTTGCTCTTTCTCAACAGAAGCCTTAACATCTCTATTACAACTACCTTCCCAAGGACCTTGACGGAAAACCATATCATTCGTTCCTAACCGATCCCGTTCCCAGTAACCCCTTCCTTCCCTCCACTCCATATCCTTACTCCCCCTTCTACCATTATTACCATACTCTCCTTTCCTCCTAACGGAACTTCTATCCCTATCTCTCCTATCGTTCTCTTCATAATCCCGACCCCTCTTTCTAAAAGGCCGTTCCTTTACATCCCTACTACTACACGAGGAAAGACCATCAACCCGAGCCCGTTTCCCAAATCTTTCTTTTTCTTGGTTATCATCATATCCTCTAACCTTATGCGACCCATTATTACTATCCAAAACCTTATTCTCACTAGGCTTATTAGAAAGATTAGTTTCAATCTTAACATTCGTAGGTAAATTATCAAGAACGCCATCAAAGAAACAAGGATCCAAACTACCATCTTCTTTGACAACATCCGAACCTAAACTAACTAACTCACTCGAAATTAAATCGTCACACAAGATATCCTCACACGCGTCGAGCCAATACGACGGCTTTAACTCGGCCTCATTATTTTCGCCTACTAACCTAGCACCGTTTTTCTCATCATCCATTATTTTACGCAACTAACTTAACTTCTCAATAACTTAATACTTAATCGAACCACAAAATAACTGCATAAATAACAAATAAAAAAACAAATTCAGTAGAACAATATAAAATCAGCTCAAGTAACGAAAACTAAGTAAAAAAACCCCAAAATTTAAATATTGTTTTAAAGGGTGTTTGTTTAGGCTTATTTGTGGGCTTATAATTTCGGCTTATATTTCATAAGCCCAAATTTTCATGCTTATTTTGAGACTTATAAGCTTATATAAATATAAATTTATTATATAATAATAAAGGCCAATAAGTCTCAAAATAAGCCCAAAAACTTAGGGTTGTGAAATATAAGACGAACCGAATAAGCTTGTAAATAAGCTCACAAATAAGGGGGTGTTTGTTTAAACTTATATGCGGGCTTATGAGCTTATTTGATTTCGGCTTATATTTCATAAGCCCCAATTTTCCGGCTTATTTTGAGACTTAAGGGCTTATATAAGTTTATCATATCGTAGTAAACTTAGGGGGTGTTTGTTTCGGCTTATGGCTTATTTGATTTTGGGCTTATGTTTCATAAGCTCACTTTTGTAGCTTATTTCGAAACTTTTTCAGCTAACATACGCTTATTATGTCATAAAAAGGCTTATATAAGCTGAAAAGTTTCAAAATAAGCCAAAAAAAAGTGCGCTTCATAAGCCCAAAACCTAGCCGAAACAAACACCCCCTTATATAAGCCCACAAGTCTCAAAATAAGCTTAAATAAACATCCCTTTAGGGCCTGTTTGGCTAAGCTTATATTTCATAAGCCTCAATTTTTTGGCTTATTTTGAGACTTGTGAGCTTATATAAGTTTATTATGATATAATAAACTTATAGAAGCCCACAAATCTCAAAATAAACCGAAAAATTAGGGCTTATGAAATATAAGCCGAAATTTCATTTATAAACAAACACCCACCTGAATAACTGCATATATATATAAACAAGAAAACAAAATTAGGGCACAGAAAAAAACCTAATCTGAAAGGAATATCAGCTAACCAAAAAAAAAGTAATGAACTTTGTGAAAGATAATAACAAAAAAGATGCTTACATATACTAGTTAGATGAATAATGAAGAAGAGTGTGTGTCTGATGAGATATTTAATAAAAGAGAGAGGGACTGGAGGATGAATAAGTGCAGATTGGCGTGGGATAGACCGTACGAAGCACGCAAATAGTGTTAATTCTTGCACACGGTCTATCTTACGCGATTCTGCTTATCCTCTAAATCAAGAACAATATCTTTTTTTTTCTTTTTTTGTGTTTTGTTTTTGTGATGATGGTTGGGTGGATGGATGGATATTTATGATTCCAGGGAGATGTGACTTTACTGCTTTACAGTAGTTCTGATTCTAAAGTACAAACCCTAGTGTATTTCTTTCTTTATGTTTTGTTTTTCCTTATTAAATATACTGTAATGTACTCCAGCTAACTACCTTTTCTTGAAGTCTTTTGTTTTGAAGTCTTTATGTTTTTCCGTATCATACGGAGTACATGTACATAAACATAAAAAAAGTAAATGTAATAAATGTTTTTACATATTTTGATGACTTGTCTGACCATAAAATAGGCGGTGACATCACATTGTTTCTCTTTTACATAATTTACTAATAGTGACCACACTGTCCGACCCTTTAACCCTTCCAAAATTAACCAATCAAATTCCTCCACCTCATTTCAACCCTCCAACCCTCAATTCAATCTTTTTTACTGGCGTCCATCATTCTCAACCCTCCCAAATCAAATTTACAAAAATGGTCCCTTAAACGGTCGGATTCCAACTGCTGCTGCCTTCCCGCTGTGAGTTATTTACTCGCAAACCATACCCGCACCTCCAACCCGCATCCAACCCGCTGCATCGGCATCCAAGCCCGAGCTCCACTCCTTGTACCCTAACTATTTGTTTTTTTAATTAAAATTTCATTCTTAATTAAATAAACATTACAATAATAATTTAACTTAAAAAAAATAAAAAATAAAAAAAAATTACGATAAATGCAACAAAACCTATATAATAAACACACCTTGTAATTAAAGGTGTGATTAAACGTGTGAAGTATTCATATTCAACACGTGTATTAGCATGCAATTTTACACCTTGTAAATACGTGTGTTTCATATATAAAACCATGCAATGTGTAATCAAAATGTGTTACATATAAGCAACTTAACATTCACCGTCACTCATTAGACAGCCATCAAACTTAGTACCAACTTAATATTTACCCGTTCTTTCTATTTACCATGCATGCAGATTACAACATCTTCTTCCCAACATGCAAGATCATACCCATTTGTATACATATATCATGCAAATACAACATTCCACCTCAACAACACAACTATTACAATTCTCTTTAACAAAACCACATCTTCATTTTTCTTGCTACTTTTCATATGTGAAAAATAGTCTTTTGCTCATCATTTTCTATCAAAAATGATATCCTACTGATGCGAATTTTGCAAAACACAAGAAGTTTTACAATCCTCCTAGGCATTGTACCTAACCGTTGTAGTATAGTATATGCAAGACACAGGGGATTGATCGTTCTCTAGGGGAATATTATTGTGAAAGTCGAAGTGTATGACGAATTAGGTCTAAAGATGAAAGATGATTATTTTTGTATTTTTATATTTTTTTTTAAAAAGCAAGTAAAATCTCGGGGTTTGAAGAGTTTGGTTTTTAACTACTAATTAAACTAAACACGACTAAATTAACTAATTAAACGGAAAAAGTAAATTGGTGAACTCTTATGATATGTAAAAGTGTTTACTTAGAATTTCCTTACTTCCTAGTTATCTCTTATTGATTAGTCGAATTGTCATATCCGTATTTTAATTAGCGCGTTGTATTCCTTAATATTGGTTGTAGGGTGGTGCCGAATTCCGTAACTCTATGAATATATTGGTCTCGTTAAGAAATCTTAATGTCTCAAATCAACAATTATGCCGTCTCGTTAAGACTTCTTAATGTCAACAATCCGCAATTCACGCAATAAATACAACGAATGAAAACAACTAGTGCACTCTAGTGAAAAAAGCGTTTAGTCGGACGTTCAAGCTAATATACTTAAGATAAAGCCAGTTTTCCTACTCCTAACGCGAGACAACTAATTAAATAAGAGACGACAATCAATAATCAACAACTAGGTTTCATTCAATCCTAAGCAAGCACTAATAAACTTAGACAAGCATATTAAAGAGAAGAGAAGATAAACATATAATCAAACAACACATAGAAATATTAAATGATTAAGGAGGGATAACTTATCTTCAATTAAAACATGGAGTTTGGGGGCTAAAAACCCTTACAAGATCTGTAAAATTCGTGCAACAAAGTGTTCCCAAGATACCTCTCCAAGATGTCACACAAATAATGGAAAACATACGAAAATATATATATATTTACAATTGTGACGACGTCACTTTATAGTTGTGACGTCGTCAGCTCGCCGTCATTAGGGTTTCGAGATCTTGCATCGACTTATGTGACGGCGTCACCTTATGGTTTGTGACGTCGTCGCGCTTCATAATTTTGTTCCTGACATCGTCAGCTCTAGACCGTCACCATAACCTGAAGCGTCACTTGGAAATTTTATAACTGATCTGGAAACTTCATTCTTCATGTGACGGCGTCACTTGGTGATTCTGACGCCGTCACATCCCCTTTCTTGTGACGTTTTCGTGACTTGGTCATTTTCTTGTCCGAAATAGCCAAAAACGCGTCCATTTCCAACATTCGCTTCCCAAGTACCTAAAACTCGAAAAGAAACGATTTATGGCAATAAATGATCAAATATATACGAGTTTAGAGGCTAAATGACCCCTAAAAAATGCACGTTTTAAATCCTTATCAAATATCCCTACACTTGGGATTTGCTTGTCCTCAAGCAAATGTGTTTTTAGCCTAATCAATTTACAAGTTAGGGGTATTTAGCATTGGTTTAAAAGTAATTACGACACAACTCATTCCACAATAGTCAAAACAAGCACGGAAATTATATACTAGCACCTCACAATAAAGTGTTTGGGTTTCTTACATCTTTCGGGTGTATATGTTGTATAACATGTATGGAAACGTGAAAATAAAACACTCTCTACCTGTCATAGCACATAGATTACCATAGGCTTAAGAAAGGATCAAACATCCACCACTTTGGCATAAGCACCTAGGATAAACTATCAAAGAGGACTTTTAAAGGGTTGTAACGTTGGGTGTAAAGGTAAGGAAAACACGGTTTTGTGGATATAGGGAATTTTACTAGTGGCAAGTCAATTATCTAAGTCAATCACATGTATAAGGTGGCGTTGCTAAGGCAATACTTGACTCACTAACTCTAACTCTTTTATGTTTTTCTTGACTCATTATTGACTTAAACAAAAGATAAAGGCGGGATGGTAGTCCGTATGTTTTTCTTTCTTTCTTTTTCTTTTTTTTTTCTTTTTTTTTTCGCCTTTTTTTCTGGCCTTTTTTTCATACACTCTTGCCCTACCATCCGCAAAATAATACATCAATATCCATGGGATTTATAGTTGCATCCCTACACTTGCATTTTTGCATAAATATAAACTAACTAATGACCCGAATTGCAAATATCAAAACACGCGGAGTACTTAAACATTAACGTACATATAGGGGTAATAACATTGACTTTCTTCCCCATTACTCCATAATAAATAGTACTAAACCCATGAGTCTCAATCGTCCCAAAACTGCATTTACAAGATATGACTCGACTTAGTGTTGGGTCACTTCAGTGCCCAAGTCACTTTAATCTAGGATTTGAACAAAATATAACCTAAGTGTCACATAACAAATAACGACATCCAAGTCACTGAGTGAACAGTTACTCAGTGAGTCACCTTCAGGAAGCTTAGGACAAGTCTAAGAAGAAAGCCTCTCCATTCAGTGAGGCGGAACTCAGTGAATGGCACCTAAGCCAAAGAAGAAGGTGATGGGTTCTATGAGTGATGACAATAACTCACTGAACCCCAAGACTCCTCAACAACTATAAAGACTGAAGATTAAAGACTGAAGACCTGAAGACTGAAGGATAGGCGGGACAAGGCGGGAAACGTTTGAACAGATAAGACGAAGTTCTTATCAAGCAAAGTCAAACTTTCCCTGAAAGGCTAAATGTCAGGACAGTGTCATCACTGTTCCTCAGAAAGCATTATTGTCCTATACCCAAAATAGCTTCTTGTAATAGAGACAAAATACGTAAGTATTTTTTCCACACTAGCTTAGGTCATCTTTGTCGTTATCATAACTGTTATAAAATACTTGTGTATAAATAGGATTCATAAGATGGAGTAAAAGGTTGACAAGTTTGTGCAATTAATGCTTAGACATTCACAAACACCTTTTACTCCTCCAAAGCAACTAAGTCCCTGAGATAGCTCAGTTGGTTAGCATAGTTGTACTCAAGCTTAGCTTGAGTTTAGTGAGGAGTCATACCATACTTGTCATTTCAATCTCAAGTGTTATTCCGCAAACACTTGGGTATAATTATTTGTTAATTGCAAATAGAATTAAAAGTTAGAAAACCTTGTGTCTTTTACTTTACGTTTGTATTTTAACAAAGTCTTTTAAATGCATTGCTTTACCATGGAATGCGAATAGTTTAACTCTTTAGTTAACACTATCAGTGTAAAGGGACTAACACTTTGCAACCATGTAATCAACTAGACAATTAACTAAGGGTTTAACAAATATGTTGTAACAATAATGCACTAATGATGAGTGCATACAAGGAAGGCTAAGGCGATTTGGGTGTAACATTTGAGGGTAGATTGTAAACAAATTCTTCCTTTAAGTAACCGGAATTTTCTATTCGGAAATCCTTCTTTTCGGTACTTTCTCCTATTCGGAAGTCATTCTTTTCGGTCTTTCCAAGATACTTAAAGTTAGAAAACGAAAAGGATAGGCTCTGAAGGGTTTACTAGGGGTATCTTGTACTAAAAATGAGTACATAACAAGGGTGTGGGAGAATTACTTGACCAATGAAGCCAACGTAATTATAAATAGGTTTAAAATAAGGGTTATCCTAATGGCTCTTATGTGAAGATCGTTTAAAACTCATCTAGGATCTATAATTACAAAGATTGTTGTTGCACATCGAAATTTAAACAAAGACAATTGTTATTAACAAGGTTTACATTCATATAAAACCCAATTCTATTTGATCATGATAGAACGTGTTATCTAATTGTAACAGGGATCAAAGACACTTTGATCTTAGGGTTTGAACGATCTCAAGTGGTGAGATCATTGGTGTGTTCCTAAAACATGATTAAAACACACACATAAACAATGTCTAGGGATCTCTTTATATATATAGTCCACCTAGACTTACAAAGGAAACCTAATTGTATTAGGAAACTAAATCTTTTCCTAATCTTGATCATTATCTTTTAAAGCAAGTCTTCTAGAATCCTCCATCTTCTTGAATTCCATAATGTCGATCTTGGTCCTTTTGTATCATCAAATCAATAAATCCCAACAATCTTCCCCTATTTGATGATGACAAAACAAATAGTAAACTGATTCCAAGATGATCCATAGTAGCTTAATCTTCAGCAATCTTCCTCTATTGAACAATAAGCTTTTTCTTCAACTTGAGCACTTGAACATCTTATATATCTTCAAATCTGATATTCTCCTTAACTTAAGATCTTCATGAACTTGTTTCCTTTGTAACATCTTCCCTTTTTTGTCATTATCCATTAGGGGACTGTGAACATATGCAATTTTGATCTTTACAACTACAAACCATATATTAAACTTCTAATCCAAGCTTTCCAATGTCTCAAATTACCCTCCATGACGCACATTACAAATAATGAATTCAAACAGTAGAAACTTAAACTACTAGTAGTAATAATGACTTAGCAGTAGTAATATTCTTTCATAAAACCTTCTCCTCAAATGATGCATATCCAAATGGTTAAACACTTTATAATATTCTTCCCCTGAAACCAATATGTTAACCATAGAATCACTAAAAATGACTAACCAACAGTAGTAACGAACACCATGTAGTACCATCCATGAAGAGCAGCACTAAAAATGACTAACAATTATACCAAGCAGTAGTAACAATGAAGAGCAGCACTAAAATGGTTGAGCAGTAGTAAAATACTCTAGCAGCATTAACTACTGACTAGCAGTATTAACCTTCTATCACCAGTATTAACTTTTGATCAACAGTAGTAATAGGTTATTCCCTTTGATTATATGTACTCACTTCTCTAAATCGATTATAACCTGTACCATCATGTCCACTATAAGGACCAAGACATAACCTGATGTCCACATCAATACAACATATCCATACAACCAGCATTCATCTCAATTGACTTCTTACACCTTTGTATGACCATTTTGTGCACCACTTGTAACTCCCACATACGATTTAGGTTGAGCATACATCATTAGATACAGCAGATAAAGCTTCTTGTAATTATATTAGTATGTGTACCTTTTGATGAATTTAGACTTGCAGCATGTCCACTCGTATTCATAGGAGTAATAAAAATCCTTACAGCGTTTGGTGCAACACAAATACCATTCCCTTTAGATTACAAAGTCGACTCATAGAAGCAGTAAAAGTACACGACTTACTGCCTTCAAAAGAAGTAACCCTACTATTTTTTTCAATAACCTCATAATGCAAAATACAAGTAGCAGTAAGCTTACTCCCTCCACCAGTAGCTCCATGAGACCAAACAGCCTCCTCGATATCCAAAATATCACAAGTAGGGTTAGTCCCAGCTTCCTCTACATCGAAACCATGAGTGCCAGTTCTAGTAGCAGGTGTAGTTTGTCCACTAGGGTTCATCGTTGAGCCATCATTCAACTCACCAAAGCTAGTATTATTCACATTAGCATCAATACCATGCGCGTTTCTTCCAGATCCCACATTAGGGTTTCGCACAACCCTTAATCGACATTATAGGTTGTGGTAGATCTTCACGCGCAACATCTTTAACCTTCTAATCAAACAGATCGCCACTTATAACACAAGATATGACGTCTTGGTCGGTTTTGTGTAATGATTGCAAGATAGATCAAACCGACAATAAAGAAACCCTAAAAATAAATCGCAGCAGCATAAACCAAAACGCAGCAGCATTAACTTGGAAATCCATGTATGCAAACTTACACAAGCTCGTAATCACAATAAAAACCCTCACAAGAGTTTTGTTACAAATGGCACAGAATCCAAACCCTAAATTAAGGTTTCATTAAGCGTTAAGAGCATCAGAACAGCAGACATCCTTACGTATTAAAATTAAGTCGCAGCAGCATAAAAAAAGAAGCAACAGTATTAACATGAGGATCCATGTATACCTTCAAACCAAGAACCTTAACACGATTAAAACCAGAATTTAAGCACAATAATTCTCGTAACTGACTTCCATATTTAATTAAACCGCCAAATCAAAGAAAAACAAGAAGTTCGATACCCTAAAACCCTAATTAGCGATTACTTCAGAAACCCTAAAAACAGATCGTACATTATCCAAAGCTGCTTTCTTCGATAGTAAAACCTTGCAGATCCTAGATCAAGAGCAACCATGCTCTGATACCAATTGTGAAGATCGTTTAAAACTCATCTAGGATCTATAATAACAAAGATTGTTGTTGCACAGCGGAATTTAAACAAAGACAATTGTTATTAACAAGGTTTACATTCATATCAGCCCCAATTATATTTTATCATGATAGAACGTATTATCTAATTGTAACAGGGATCAAAGACACTTTGATCTTAGGGCTTGAACGATCTCAAGTGGTGAGATCGTTGGTGTTTTCCTAAAACATGATTAAAACACACACATAAACAATGTCTAGGGATCTCTTTATATATAGAGTCCATCTAGACTTACAAAGGAAACCTAATTTTATTAGGAAACTAAATATTTTCCTAATCTTGATCATTATCTTTTAAAGCAAGTCTTCTAGAATCCTCCATCTTCTAGAATTCCATAATGTCGATCTTGGTCATTTTGTATCATCAAATCAATAAATCCCAACATCTTATCATTTAGTAAATCCTAACTCCACGAATGTAGTCTCACTAGCGATCTCAGAATGCATCACAAAAACAAGTTCTAGAATCTATATACTACCGTACAATCATAAGCATTAAAGGTGAATGCTTTTTCCTAAATATCTAAAGGCGAACCTCACATTTTCGGGGTGGAAAATTTTGTGTGGCAGGGTTTTTGTGCTAGCTATATAATTCCTATCCATGAGACGCTTTATTAAGACTAAAGTTTCACTCGTAATGTCATAAAAGATTTTAAATTTGGTGCTAAAATTACCTTTACAAGTATTTCTTTCAGTTTATTACACCATTACTAGAAAACAAAATAGAAACTCATATACCCCGTCACCGGAAAACACCAGTTCTATAACCTACTTTCAGTTTAAAACACGAAAACTATCATTTCACCTCAACAAAAGCTTCATTTACACAACACGAAACCCTTATTTCACATAAATGTCGGAACAACAAAATCAACAAATTCTACCTCCACTACCTTCCTCCGGTGTATCCGGTCCCGAGTACATCACTAACAAAGATGAAGGACGGGCTATTCTAACACAAAATAACCATAACATCATGTCATGACAAACTCAAATAAACATAACTTTATAACCAGAAGTCCACCACTAAACACCGTTAACGCCTCAAGGCCGAACGATAACTTCATACACCACTCACCATAAGGTCAACCTCTAATGATGGTATTTCACATTTTTTGTGTTTCCGAGAGCTGGTATTACTTTAACACGCGCACAAGCAAGTGTGTGAATCCAAGCTACAAATAGAAATATGTAGTAGCGTTAAAAAACAACCTTCCATATAAACAAAATTAAGATGAAATCAGTAAATAAATAAAGCTTATTCGCACGTTTTTTCTGCCAACGTAACCCGCCACCAACTGTTCAGATGTCTCTTGATTTGGATATATATATTTTTTCTTTCATTAACAGGTAAACTCTTGGTCCAAATCTGTAATTCTTGACAGTATGATTTTGTTCCAACAACTTGTTAACCACTTCAAAATCAATGTACTTGTTCATAGCGGCGTCTCTTTCAATTGCAAGCATATTTTCGTTATCCTGCATTGATATAGTAACATGTCATATATTGTTTGCATTTCAATTGCTATAATAAAACAAGGTTGATTTCTGTCCCTTGTCTTCTCCATGTAGTTATCAGTGTAATTGATCTTGTGATTACGTTGCCAAGGTTTTTTATTGTTATGGCTCAGATGCGTATGCATGTCTCCTACTGCCGTTTACTGTTAAAATTCATATATAAGAGTTTAATTTAATTTCATTACTACTCAAAACACATTTATATCTAAGATGTTAGTAAGAGTACCTAAGAATCATTAATATAATTCATTTTTGTCCCCAGCTTAATGGTTCGAGCTGTTACCTTATCATGACTATACCTTAAATAATTCATTTTTGCCTCCAACTTTTCTCGATCTATTACATTATCATGGCTATACCTTAAATGCCTCAACATGAAATTCATCTGAGATGATAATAGCTGAAAGTTAGTATTCAAGTTGGGACGCAAAGCGCATTAATAACTAAACCATAGCAAGCGCAAATTGCATGACTGGGACTATGGGCTAAAAATATAAGGTCGGAGAGGATGTTTGGGATTGTTAGAAATATGCCATTCAATTACGTTTTTGGGATTTGCTTATTCACGGCTAGCTTTATCAATTTCATGAGGAGTAGAAAAAAGAACATTAGAGGCCTACAAATTGTGTAATACCCTAGGCAAATACCACATTGGTCGTGACTTGGAGTGATCATGGGACATATGTTAATATTCGCCTTATATGACAACAACGAATAATCACTCATACAGTTAAGCGTGCTCATGTGAGAGTAGTACTGGCTTGGGTGACCTGCAGGGAAGTCTTCACAAATGGGCCACAAAAGCAAAGCCGTGAGTCTACGGGCAAAGCGTACAATATTGTGGTCTATAAGGTGGGGTATTACAGGTGGTATCAGAGCCACTACAAGCCGTTCGGGATGTGTGGCAAGCCTCATCGAGGACGATGTGTCCCTTAGACAGGGTTGCTAACCAACTGAATCCCGGGACGGAATTCCCCTAAAGGGGGTGAATGTAACACCCTATGCAAATCTCACATTGGCTGTGACTTGAAGTGATGCTGGGACATATGTTAACATTCGCCTTATATGACAACAACGTGTTTTGTGGTGTAACACGAAAACTATCATTTCACCTCAACAAAAGCTTCATTTACACAACACGAAACCCTCATTCCACAGAAATTTCGAAACAACAAAATCAACAAATTCCACCTCCACCACCTTCGTCCGATGTATCCGGAACCGAGGACATCACTAACAAAGATGAAGGATAGGCTATTGTAACACAAAACAACCATAACGTCATGTCATGACAAACTCCAATAAACATAAATTTATTAACAGGAAGTCAACCACTAAACACCGTTAACGCCTCAAGGTAGAACAATAACTTCATACACCACTCACCATAAGGTCAACCTCTAATGATGGTATTACACATATTTTGTGTTTCCGAGAGCTGGTATTGCTTTAACACGCGCACAAGAAAGTGTGTGAATCCAAGCTACAAATAGAAATATGTAGTAGCGTTAAAAACAACCTTCCATATAAACAAAATTAAGATGAAATCAGTAAATAAATAAAGCTTATTCGCACGTTTTTTCTACTAACGTAACCCGCCACCAACTGTCCAGATGTCTCTTGATTTCGGTATATATATATATATATATATATATATATATTTATTAACTGGTAAACTCTTGGTCCAAATCTGTAATTCGCATGACTTTGTTCCAACAACTTGTTAACCACTTCAATATCAATGTACTTGTTCATAGCGGCGTCTCTTTCAATTGCAAGCATATTTTCGTTATCTTGCATTGATATAGTAACATGTCATATATTGTTTGCGTTTCAATTGCTACAATAAAACAAGGTTGATTTCTGACCCTTGTGTTCCCAATGTAGTAATCGGTGTAATTGATCTTGTGATTACGTTGCCAAGCTTTTTTATTGTTATGGCTCAGATGCGTATGCATGTTTCCTACATGCATGTCTCCTACTGCCGTTTACTGTTAAAATTCATATATAAGAGTTTAATTTAATTTCATTACTACTCAAAATACATTTATATCTAAGATGTTAGTAAGAGTACCTAAGATCATTAATATAATTCATTTTTGTCCCCAGCTTAATGGTTCGAGCTGTTACCTTATCATGACTATACCTTAAATAATTCATTTTTGCCTCCAACTTTTCTCGATCTATTACATTATCATGGCTATACCTTAAATGCCTCAACATGAAATTCATCTGAGATGATAATAGCTGAAAGTTAGTATTCAAGTTGGGACGCAAAGCGCATTAATAGCTAAACCATAGCAAGCGCAAATTGCATGACTGGGACTATGGGCTAAAAATATAAGGTCGGAGAGGATGTTTGGGATTGTTAGAAATATGCCATTCAATTACGTTTTTGGGATTTGCTTATTCACGGCTAGCTTTATCAATTTCATGAGGAGTAGAAAAAAGAACATTAGAGGCCTACAAATTGTGTAATACCCTAGGCAAATACCACATTGGTCGTGACTTGGAGTGATCCTGGGACATATGTTAATATTCGCCTTATATGACAACAACGCGTTTTTTGGTGTAACGTGTTAGGAATATAAATATTCATGTGAAGACTCGGTCACCCCGAGTATCTATTTAGCATTTATGTAGCTCGTAGGCTTATTAGTATTATTATTATTAGTTTAGTTTTTAGTAAGATTAGTGTAGCTATATTAAGTATTTGTGGAGTTGGGTCGGGTCTTTACCCACTGTCAGCTCACTCCACAGCCCACTAGGGGCGCCATATTTTAGTAAATATATAAGACCCCTTCCCATGTGTGGGAAGGGTTGGAACTCCTCACACTTTCATTCTAATCTAATATTTTCAGATTCTCTCACTAGTTCCCAACTCTCTCATTCTCTCTCTCTCTCTCTAACTCAAACATGGAAGTGTTCTTCCATAATCCAAGACCACCCGATCCACACAATCAATATGTTTCAATCTTACAATTGGTATCAAAGCCATGGTTAGGTTCGATTGATTGTGTATGCTTGGACTTGGATTCGCCGTTTTTTTTTCATATTTTTTCTCATTATTTTGGTTCGTACATCATTTATGCTTGTTGTCCATATTTTTTGGCTGTTCGTATGTCACAATTTGTTTACAAGTCTCATTGTGATGTTGGGCTTTAATTGTTCATGGGCTTTAACTGGGTTTCATTCACTTGTTTTGGTTTGATGTCTTAAATTTGGTCCGAATTGGTTTATACGGAAGATTTTTGTTATAGTTTGCACCACTTTAGATTAGTTTAAGTGTTTAAGTGAAGCTTGTGGTAGTAATCGTATTTTTTGTTGTCGTTTGCCACACAATTGGTCCGAATTGGTTTTACGTTTTTCCTGGTCGGTTGAATTGTTTCGTGGTGAAAAGTTCTTGGTTGCATTTTTTTTGTCAAAAAGGTGCTGTTCTTTGGGTGAAAAATTGTTCTTGGTAGCATTTTTGTCAAAAGGTGCTGTTCTTGGTTGCGACTTGGGTGATTCTTGGCTGCGATTTGATGAAAGAGAAAACACAGATCTGACTTTTCTTGTAAAGTGTGCTTTGACTGGTCAACTGCGATTTGACAAAGGTTGCGATTTGACAAAGGTTGTGATTTGACCAAGGTTGCGATTTGACAAAGGTATTGCGATTTGACCAAAAGGTTATTTTGACCTCAGATCTTACAAATCTTCCTTGGTCTATTAACAGTCAAAAGAAAATGAAAAGGAAAAAGAAAGATGATGAAAATGACCTGCAACCACAAACCAACAACATAAACTCTTTGACTTCAGTCAAATACATCATAAGTCAAACAACTATCCTAACAATCCAAATCTGTCCCACAGCCTCACGTCTCTCTTCAAACACTTATGAACAACAACAAATCATCACTTCCTCACAACACTTCCCAACTCTCGAACACGTAAACTCCATTAACGAAAAATGAAATGATAAACAAGATCTCAGTGATGATTTTGGTTCGTATCTATTAAAAGATATGAAAGACCCTTTAAGATCTTTACAAATCGAACTCAACATCTCATCATAGATATTTGAGAAGCAAAGCTCCTTTAGTTTAATATCCGAAAACTGTCATAGAAAGAACAAAAACAACTTTGTTTTCATCCTCTCATTCTTTCGGTTTAAGTCTAAAACGAAGATAACAAAACCTACCCGAGACCTCCTTAGAGAGATCTTGAAGAAATGATTGTGCCATGGTTCTTGTTTGTTAGTCAGCCTTCAGTCGAAAGGGATTATGCATCTGTTTTGATGTATAAACATTGAACGAATGGAGGAATAAGGATGGAGTGTGATTTGACATAAAGGATGTTTGTATTCTTATTGTTCAAAGGAGTTATAAGGTTGAAATGATCGTAGTTGTGTTCGTGGAGCGATAAGGTTAATAATGGAGTAACAAGGAGATTGTTAGTATAGATCTAGCAAGAAGCAGTTGAGGTGAAAACAGTGTGATTATGCGTTTGACTGCACAAAGAAAGTGGGGGCGTGTGTTATGAGGAGTAAAATTAGGGTAACAAGCTTTTTATAATCCTTGTAATTAGGTTATAAAGAGTATGGGCTGTTTAGCTTGTTTATCCAAAATTTATCATAACATGATGGACTTGGGATTTCTAAAACCAGATTTTGTTAGTGTTCGGCTTTTAGCCGAATTGCTTGGGCTTATAAAAGGATTTAGCCAAATTTTGGGTTAATGGTTTAATTGGATTATGGCTATTTGAATTTGAGGCTATAAATTATTGATTGGGCTGAGAAATTTTGGTATAAATATTGGGCTAAAAATTGGTTATGATTAATTGGGCTGATATTTGTTTGTACTTTGGCACTCGTTATGGCTTATGGATATCCGAAAATTTGTCTAATTTTCATACATGTGCTGAAATTTAATAAAGATGAATTTTTGGTATGATTGTTGGTTTATTTGTTACTTTTGCGGTTCATGATGACAAAAGTGAATATTTCATGGGGATGCGTCTTTGTTTTCCAAGATCGGGTGTTTTTTTTTTAATCGGGTTGTTAATTTGTTTTGGACCCGCGCACTTTAACTTGTGTGGACTGGATCAGGATGATCATGGACTGAAAATGGACTGAAAGGTATGTTTGGATCTACAATATTTCACGAGGATACACAAGTCACGGCTAGTATTTGGGTATATGAATGTCAACGTGATTACAGAGTTGTTAATTTGGCAGTGTTGTCCTATTGGTGATTGCGATTTGAGTGAGCCTGCGATTTGATCTTTGCGATTTGAGTTATAGTTGACTAATTGCAACTTGGTTAATTGCGAGTTGACAAGTTGCTATTTGACTTGTTGCGATTTGACTGATTGCGATTTGACCAGTTGCGATTTGACGTTGCGAGTTGACACTTGCGATTTGACTTATTGCGATCTGGTTGATTGCGATTTGACTTGTTGCGATTTGACAAACTGTGACTTGACTTGTTGCGATTTGATCAAGTTGAGATTTGACTTCTTTGACTTGAATTTTGAAGATTAGTATTGCACCTCACTCTTGGTTATTCTTGTTGATTTCAAGGTTTCTCTTGTTGATTTTAGAAAATCCCGCGAAAGATTCGATTTCTCGGTTTAAATCTCAAGAGTTGTAAAATCCCGTCAAATCAATTTTGGACAAGTAGGCTGGACTTGGATTTAGACATAATAAAACTCACTGGGTTTGACTATTTTTTTGGGATAAGTTTGTGCTACGAGATCGGTAGGAATTGGGAAGTTATGGTTGCTTGGTTGGTTTGTCAATTCACGGGTTCGTGTACTTAGGATCTCAAATATCTCGGGGTGGATGGATGCACGATGTTTGATGATCCTTGTTCGAGCACATTTATAGTGATTAGACTTGAATGTTCAAGAGGCGGATATATACAATAAAGGATGGAAGGTTGGGTATATACCGCTACCTATATTTAAAGGAGTTACGTTGTTGTGCTCAATATGGGTTCTAAATCACAAATTTAGTGCAAGTATAAGTCGCGGACTTGTCCTTTATCAAGCTTCATCAAGAGATTGTTGTTTCTCAGGTTTCTAATGGGATTGTAGTACGAGATATTCTCAAGAGGTGGTCAGACTTGAAGAAGACGAGGTGGATTATTTAGAGACGTGTTTTAACCCTTTACTCACTCTAAAGTTAAACACATTTCATCAAGCGGTTTTGGCATATTACGAGCTTGATTGAATTTTTAATCTGCTAAACCATTGATGAGGAGACAAATGAGGGGTTACCACAAGAAAGTCTTAATCACCATCTTCTTTGCAGTAGTTTTATTTGGCTCTTTCCATGTATCTATGCTGTGCCTGACAAAATCACAACCATCACGGACTCTCAGCTATGGCAAAAATGTCATTGCATGCCGTTTTTGAGGGGGAGAATAGGCGCATGTTTCTTCTTCCTTTGGCTATTTAACCGCACAAGATGATCACGAAGTTCATTTGGTATTCCTTATTTGAAATTGAAGTGGGTTTCTCGAAGGCTCGTACTTATTGTATCTTGAAGTCGGGGTTGGTTGGATGCATGACTTTCAATGATAACTTGCTCGTGCTTAAGATTTAAGTTGAAGGCTTGGGTTATCTAGTTACCAGAAGTCGGGGTGGATGGTTGAAGACCTGGTTAACTATCACTTAAATGAGTTACATTATAGTACTCAGTGTCACACGCAGAAGACGTTGTGGATAATCGCAAGAGGTGATGAAAGTCTCATACCCTGTCGGGATAGCATTGAGTACTTAGAGATTTGCATGGTGCACAAATTCTCTACACCGTTCTTCCAACAAAAGTGCAAGATTAGGTAACAAATTTGAGGAATTCTACTTCATTTTCAAGTTGGGTATATCGGGTTTCCTTCACCAAGTGGTCACAGCAATAGCCGACTGAATACGAGGTTGGTTAGTTGGCCAAAGTGTTTAAAGGTTGAGATGTGATCAACAATTCTCATGTGATATTCGACGCTATAGCACGTCAAAGATGTCTCACAGTCTAAGCAAAAACCTTTCAAGATCCTTCAATGTCCTTCTTGACTTTTCAAGACGTTTGCTTAAAGACAAGAACTTCTCGGGCTTTATGGTCATACACGTCAATGATGCTTTCGAAAGTTCGAAATCATCATGGGGGAGAAACGTGTACTTTGATGATATAAAGTCAACCTCCAAGGGGAAGTAGTTTATACTACTTTACGTAGCATGGTTTGGGAAGTATTCTACACATGGGGGAAGAATTGTAGCTGATCTCTTGCTGTTTCTCCAAACAGATATTCACGTAAACCAAAATTTGTCATGACACATTGTCTCACGGTTTCTTCTTGGTTTTGTAAAATCCCGCGAAAGAACCTATTTCTCGGTTTAAATCATAGAGTTGTAAAATCCCGTGATGATGGAATTATCCTGGAGAAAGTAAAGTATGTACTTCATGTATTGGAAGAATTCTTGATATACTTTATGGCATTTTGGTTAAAACAAAATTTCACTGGGCTATGCGCTTTTGGCAAAGATCGGGATAAAACCATTATCAATGTTCAGTTAAAACATCATAAAGGGCTAGATTTGGGCATTTAAACCACAAGATGTGACTACGACGTTAATTCACTATTATGTATTTGAGGTTGAAGTGAAATTTCACGAGTATGTGTACTTAGTATCTGAAGATATCGGGGTGGTTGGATGAAGATTCTTCGAGACCCTTGTTAGAGTGTTTAACCTTTACAATGACGAGGACTTGGATATCTAGTTATTTTTTCTTCCTCTCTATTACAAAATAACTATCACTTTAAGGAGTTACGTTGTAGTGCTCAGTGTCACACGAAGTTGTGGATATCCAAGAGGTGATGTACGTCTTATACTTGATGGTTGGTTGGTTGAAGAGTATAGAGTACTTAGGGATTCAATGTTGCACGAAGTCTCTACACCGCTCTTAGTCACGCATTAGTACAAGGTTAAGTCACAAGTTCGGGTTATGTTACTTCAGTCTCAAGTTCATCATATTGGGTTTTCTCCATCAGTGGTCACGACATCAAGCCGACAGAATGATAATGGGGATGGTAACGAGTTAGATGAGAGATGTAGAAAAGAGAGAGATGACGCCAGAATACATCAGTTCAGGCCTCGTTCTTCATTAGCTACGACGTCTGTTCACATCAGTTCAGGCCTCGTTCTTCATTGGCTATGACGCCTGAATACATCAGTTCAGGCCTCGTTCTTCATTAGCTACGACGTCTGTTCACATCAGTTCAGGCCTCGTTCTTCATCGATTATGACGTCTGAATACATCAGTTCAGGCCTCGCTCTTCAATGACAATGGCGTCTGCAGATAACACTTCAGGCCCCGTTCCTCAAAGAAAAGAAAGGTGTACGCTTAAGTGCGCTTTATCTTTGGAAGAAGAGAAATCTTCTTATTTATGGCCATTCTCATCAACAAGTTTCATGCTCTTTTCGTGCTTATTCAGTCTTCAAGTGGATCGACGCACATTGGAGTATACTCTTATTCACTTGTTCTACCAAAAATTGCAGTTGACTGGCATATGCAATTTTTGAGGGGGGAAAGGGTGAATAATCTACATGTCAGTTATCAAGAACCATCAAGTGGATCTACTTACCATTGATGGTATTCTTATTCACTCGCTCAATCAAAAATTGCAGTTGACAGGCATATGCAATTTTTGAGGGGGGGGGGAAAGGGTGAATAATCTACATGTTGATTGATGATTGAGAAATGGTCATACGACTCCTGAATACGTCAGTTCAGGAGTCGTGCAAATCATGATTCTCCAACACTACATCTTCCTCCGTCTATCAAGGTGTTGAAGAACATGGTCATGGAATGCTAATCGACATCCTCTCACGGGCTGGTACAATCAGTGTCAAAGGGTTTCTAGTCAATGCTTCATGTACACGTCATTATGCTTCATGTACACATCATTATGATGATTCCGATTAATCGTAACCATCAGGGGAGAGAAATGTGTACACCAAGGATGCACAACAGGTTCACGTGATCGGGCTTAATATCTCACGATACAAATTATAGATGATCAGTGGTTCAACTTGTTACCTTGGTATTATCATTTTACTTGTACGTCATGGGCTGATTAATCATAACCATCAAGGGAGAGAGAATGTATACATCAAGGACGCACAACAGGTTCACGTGATCGGGCTTAATATCTCAGGATACATATTATAGATGATCAGTGGTTCAACTTGTTACTTTGGTGTTATCATCTCATGTGTACGTTGCGGGCTGATGGGTTATATGTAAGGTTACTGGAAGGCATTTGGTGAGATGAAGATGATTGGTATTTTGTTCCCCCAAATGGACAATCTTGAAGAAGGTCGAGTCTTCGGTCTAGTCTACATTCTCCGCTGTGGGTTAGAAGACTAAAGACGGCATGCATTTGGTTATCAAAAGACTTCTTCATATTATGGGTTGTCATCAAAAGACTTCTTCCTGTTATGGGCGTTCATCAGAAAGGTGGTCAGGTTGGGGGAGAGCACTAATTAGGGGAGAGTGAAAAGCCAGAATTAATCCCTAATTAAATGTGCTCACATTGCTCTTCAGCAAGTAAAGTGATGGCAGCGGAGAAGATTCAGGAAGCTGAGGAGTAATGGTTTTGCTTCGTATCCTTGTATATATTTGCTTCATACATTTTTGTTCATATCTTATACCATTTTGTAAATAGATTCATAGAAAACCTGCAAATTGTAAATAGAGAAACGTAAAACCAGAAAAACCATAAAAATTGAAAAATAGAAAATACCAAAAATAGTTTCACCTAGGCATGTTTTCTATTTATCGATAACATTTACGGTCTTAGAAATGTCATTCAATAATGACACGGGACTTTAAATGAAGCTCGAGCAGAAGTTATACAAACCGGTTAAAACATGTCTAAATGGCTTGCTATTACTTTAGATAGCAACCCGCGCTTCAAAATGGGGAAAGCACGTCGCCAAAAAAGACAGTTTTTCCTCCAACTGGGTGATGTTCACCTGGGCATGGATTACTTTATATCCATGTTTCTCCGACTTGGTGTACGATTCAGTGCATCATTTCTGGTATAAGAAGAGAAGTCTTCTTTGCACCAAAAACTCTTTCCGTTCTATGATTCTTCAGGAGAGTTTTGGTGTTTCACAAGGTGGTAACTGGACTTAAATTTTCACAAATACTTGACACTCAATTGAATGACTACAGCTCTTTAAATAGAAAACGGGTCATTAATTGAGGGGGATAGTATTTGTTCAAATTTTGACAGCTTTTTAAGCATTGTGCAACATCAGCAGTGACACTCTCTCGTGGTTTAAGGAGGAGCATAGTATGCTCCATAATCAGATTGTATATTAACACCTGACCACATTTTCTCCCTAATTTTCTAAACATATTTAAATCAATTAGGATCACAAATCTCAAAAGGTTTGAAATTTTTTATCGGGGGAGAGAATGTGATTTAAATATGAAATCTGATAAAAATGTGATGTTTTGGACCTAAATGTAAGCTCTCCCATATGTGCTAAACTCTTTCGTATATCGATGCACATATTGAGGGGGAGCAAATGGTTTGTGGTAATAAAAAGGATTTGGCATCTCATGTGAGCACGGCTCAGACTTCACCAATGAATTGACGAAACACAAACTGTCATTAATTGAAAGGATGCGTCATGGCCGGGTAATAATTTCAAGCTGGTCTAACCAGTGATGTAAGCGTGTCTCGAAGAGGGCGTATCTGAGTAGAGTGTACCGTTTCGAGAAACTTTCTATGGACTTGACCAGGCCGGGTAATAATTTCAAGCTAGTCTAACTAGTGATGTAAGCGTGTCTCGAATCGGTCATGTTCAATGAAAGTGGATCAATTCAAAAAGTGCAATCTCTACCCAACATGTGCAAATTTTAATTTAAAACATATGGGCACATGTTTGGGGGAGAATTTGAAAAATATAAAACTCTCAAAGTGTTAGCAAAATGTGTTTCATAATCATGAACACTTTGAGAGATTTTTCAAAGATTTGGTAAATGGCAACATAGGATAGTCATGAAGTTATAAGGTGGCTAAGGTTAGGAAAACCGTCCTATGATCCGCCAGAGCCGGAGGGATCTACCCAAGGACAATACCAAATAGTTAGTATTAGAAAGTCCTTAGGTATGATATGAAAAAAGGAGTAATATGAGAAAGGAGAAAGAAGGGGTTGAAGAATTAAAAAGAAATGAAATGAGAAAGGGTGAAAAGAAATAGCCCTCCAATTATTCAACCTTAGGGCAGAAACCGGGTTCAATACATATGCTACTGGTTGTTACCAAAGTAACACCGGTATTGAAGACAAGACGTCATGGACCCAGTGACGCACTGCACTAAATCTTCTAAACCACTAAAGTTCTCTTAAAAGGACTTGTTTCATTTTCACGGGGAACCCTGCATAATCTATCGACCGCTCATTACAAGTTATGTTGATATTGAAACAGGAGACACCGCTCCAGTCTCCGACTACCAAAATGCACTTATCGAGTCTAGAGCCACGAGATGCATCATAAGATCTCATAGGAACACGTGTTACTTCTACACTGGTTGTTCAACATTAAGGACACCAGTTGTAAACTTATGAGTCCTACGCAAATCTTAGCAATCTGCCAGAACATTTATGAAGGAATTTACAAATGTAATTCTCAGTGATTGAATGGAAATTCCTGCCAGGGTCAACATCAAGCAGCCCTGAAAGCAGGTCACTTCGGTAATTCCTTGTGGATTACTCTTAGTGGTCGCGGCAGTTTCAAACGGTCTACAGTCGTGGAGTGATCTCCAGCGACTCACCTAATCGTTGATTTGCTACGGTAAATCTTTAAAGCCCTCTGTGGGTTTCTGATTTAGGAACGGCCTTGGTAACGATTAGAGAGAGTTTTCACACTATGCTGTTAACAATCTCGAAGTCCAAACCTGTAAGTACCGGACGTTTTATTGCTAACTGTCGTATGCAGGAACACCTGGCGGTTGTAGCTGATTGCTGTTGCAGCTGATTGAGGTTGTAGCAGATTGCTGTTGCAGCTGATAGCGGTTGTAGCTGGTTGCTGAACAAGATGCCAATCCATCACCACATGCTCACACTACATCATCAAAGAAATCATGATATCTCAAAGACCTTCAACACTGCTTCCGCAACTCTGAGGCTGAAAATCATGATCCAGAAAAGTGTGAGCATGTCGACTCAAAGATTAACACATCACATGGAGACATACTGCTGAAAGATGACTTGGAGACAAATGTTGGATGATAAACTCGAAGAATACTCAAAGATCATCCAAGACAACCGATCAGTCATCAAAAGATTACTGCTGAAGGCACAAAGATCAATGAATTTGAAGAATCAAAGACTACGAGCTACGAAGTCAATCACACATGATAGAATGCTAGAATTCATAATATTATTTCTGGGGTGACCTCCCTTAGGGGGAGATTGTTAGGAATATAAATATTCATGTGAAGACTCGGTCACCCCGAAGACCTATTTAGCATTTATGTAGCTCGTAGGCTTATTAGTATTATTATTATTAGTTTAGTTTTTAGTAAGATTAGTGTAGCTATATTAAGTATTTGTGGAGTTGGGTCGGGTCTTTACCCACTGTCAGCTCACTCCACAGCCCACTAGGGGCACCATATGTTAGTAACTATATAAGACACCTTCCCATGTGTGGGAAGGGTTGGAACTCCTCACACTGTCATTCTAATCTAATATTTTCAGTTTCTCTCACTAGTTCACAACTCTCTCATTCTCTCTAACTCAAACATGGAAGTGTTCTTCCATAATCCAAGACCACCAGATCCACACAATCAATATGTTTCAATCTTACATAACGAATAATCACTCATACGGTTAAGCGTGCTCATGTGAGAGTAGTACTGGCTTGGGTGACCTGCAGGGAAGTCTTCACATATGGGCCACAAAAGCAAAGCCGTGAGTCTACGGGCAAAGCGTACAATATTGTGGTCTATAAGGTGGGGTATTACAGGTGGTATCAGAGCCACTACAAGCCGTTCGGGATGTGTGGCAAGCCTCATCGAGGACGATGTGTCCCTTAGACAGGGTTGCTAACCAACTGAATCCCGGGACGGAATTCCCCTAAAGGGGGTGAATGTAACACCCTATGCAAATCTCACATTGGCTGTGACTTGAAGTGATGCTGGGACATATGTTAACATTCGCCTTATATGACAACAACGTGTTTTGTGGTGTAACACGAAAACTATCATTTCACCTCAACAAAAGCTTCATTTACACAACACGAAACCCTCATTCCACAGAAATTTCAAAACAACAAAATCAACAAATTCCACCTCCACCACCTTCGTCCGATGTATTCGGAACCGAGGACATCACTAACAAATATGAAGGACAGGCTATTGTAACACAAAACAACCATAACGTCATGTCATGACAAACTCCAATAAACATAACTTTATTAACAGGAAGTCAACCACTAAACACCGTTAACGCCTCAAGGTAGAACAATAACTTCATACACCACTCACCATAAGGTCAACCTCTAATGATGGTATTACACATATTTTGTGTTTCCGAGAGCTGGTATTGCTTTAACACGCGCACAAGAAAGTGTGTGAATCCAAGCTACAAATAGAAATATGTAGTAGCGTTAAAAACAACCTTCCATATAAACAAAATTAAGATGAAATCAGTAAATAAATAAAGCTTATTCGCACGTTTTTTCTGCTAACGTAACCCACCACCAACTGTCCAGATGTCTCTTGATTTGGGTATATATATATATATATATATATATATATATATATATATATATATATATATATATATATACAGGGGGGCGGGATGTATTGGATACTGGGGGGCAGTGCCCTCTACACAATCTCCAAGAACTCAATGTTAAGTGGTGATTTTATTATATTTGGAGCTTTTATAAACCGGGCCCTCACCATATATTTGAGATTGCCCTCCACGGCTTCACTCATTATTTGGTCCAACATGCAAGCCTTCTAATAGGTTGTTTCTTCTTTTTTTCTTTTTTTTTTATACGGGGTGAAAAGGTATATAATAATATTTATTTTGTGTTTAGGCCCACATATTTCTCTTATTTCATCTATATCCACAAGGCAAGAAAATGAACATCCTCCCCAATAAGAGGCTAAATTAGACGTAGGACCCACCTTCTCTCCTCATATAGAAAAAAAGAAACACCCCTTAAGTCTAAAAAAAACCTTATATAAAATTCAAAATAACAATCAAATTAGTTTTGACTATAAAAACAACGGTACTCGTGAACTGTCATGCACATCTATATCATTTGTATTTTAACTCTTGGCTGAGCATGAAGCTCTATTCATTAAACAATATTGGAATTTTTGAGACTCAATGTTTAATTGATAAGAAAATGATAACCGGTAAAACTTTTACTCTTATTTCATCAAATCTTGCATTTAAGTAAGAATTTTTATAATTTTTAAGTGTTAATTATTTGCTACAACTTTACTATGACAAAATACTAAGAGTGTGTAATTCTGAAGTTTGTCTATTTGGTTAAGAAAGAAAGGCAAATAGCTAAATACGATTTTTAATTACTCTGAATTTGTCAGTCGTCATATTACCAGTCTATCTGTATAACATAATTTTTCCGTATCATTTTCTTTAAAATTTCATGTTTCTTGTTAATTTCTTTATGAAAGTAAACCATTTTCTCAATAATTTTTGCGTATCATGTTATTTTTTACACGCTACTAGTTCCTTTTTACACTACATTTTACATGCTTAAGTATTCCAACTTGTCATTTGTTTCCCGTGGTCACTTGCATGAGGAAACTTTTTTTTTTCTTTTTTTTTTTGCCCCCCACAACCTAGTTTTCTGGCTCCGCCACTGTATATATATATATATATATATATATATATATATATATATATATATATATATATATATATATATATATATATATATATATTAACTGGTAAACTCTTGGTCCAAATCTGTAATTCTTGACAGCATGACTTTGTTCCAACAACTTGTTAACCACTTCAATATCAATGTACTTGTTCATAGCGGCGTCTCTTTCAATTGCAAGCATATTTTCGTTATCTTGCATTGATATAGTAACATGTCATATATTGTTTGTGTTTCAATTGCTACAATAAAACAAGGTTGATTTCTGACCCTTGTGTTCCCAATGTAGTAATCGGTGTAATTGATCTTGTGATTACGTTGCCAAGTTTTTTTTACTGTTATGGCTTAGATACGTATGCATGTGTCCTACATGCATGTCTCCTCCTGCCGTTTACTGTTAAAATTCATATATAAGAGTTTAATTTAATTTCATTACTACTCAAAATACATTTATATCTAAGATGTTAGTAAGAGTACCTAAGATCATTAATATAATTCATTTTTGTCCCCAGCTTAATGGTTCGAGCTGTTACCTTATCATGACTATACCTTAAATAATTCATTTTTATCTCCATCTTTTCTCGATCTATTACATTATCATGGCTATACCTTAAATGCCTCAACATGAAATTCATCTGAGATGATAATAGCTGAAAGTTAGTATTCAAGTTGGGACGCAAAGCGCATTAATAGCTAAACCATAGCAAGCGCAAATTGCATGACTGGGACTATGGGCTAAAAATATAAGGTCGGAGAGGATGTTTGGGATTGTTAGAAATATGCCATTCAATTACGTTTTTGGGATTTGCTTATTCACGACTAGCTTGATCAATTTCATGAGGAGTAGAAAAAAGAACATTAGAGGCCTACAAATTGTGTAATACCCTAGGCAAATACCACATTGGTCGTGACTTGGAGTGATCCTGAGACATATGTTAATATTCGCCTTATATGACAACAACGCGTTTTTTGGTGTAACGATTAATCACTTATACGGTTAAGCGTGCTCATGTGAGAGTAGTACTGGCTTGGGTGACCTGCAGGGAAGTCTTCACATATGGGCCACAAAAGCAAAGCCGTGAGTCTACGGGCAAAGCGTACAATATTGTGGTCTATAAGGTGGGGTATTAGGGTTGGCATCAGAGCCACTACAAGCCGTTCGGGATGTGTGGCAAGCCTCATCGAGGACGATGTGTCCCTTAGACAGGGTTGCTAACCAACTGAATCCCGGGACGGAATTCCCCTAAAGGGGGTGAATGTAACACCCTATGCAAATCTCACATTGGCTGTGACTTGAAGTGATGCTGGGACATATGTTAACATTCGCCTTATATGACAACAACGTGTTTTGTGGTGTAACACGAAAACTATCATTTCACCTCAACAAAAGCTTCATTTACACAACACGAAACCCTCATTCCACAGAAATTTCGAAACAACAAAATCAACAAATTCCACCTCCACCACCTTCGTCCGATGTATCCGGAACCGAGGACATCACTAACAAAGATGAAGGACAGGCTATTGTAACACAAAACTCCAATAAACATAACTTTATTAACAGGAAGTCAACCACTAAACACCGTTAACGCCTCAAGGTAGAACAATAACTTCATACACCACTCACCATAAGGTCAACCTCTAATGATGGTATTACACATATTTTGTGTTTCCGAGAGCTGGTATTGCTTTAACACGCGCACAAGAAAGTGTGTGAATCCAAGCTACAAATAGAAATATGTAGTAGCGTTAAAAACAACCTTCCATATAAACAAAATTAAGATGAAATCAGTAAATAAATAAAGCTTATTCGCACGTTTTTTCTGCTAACGTAACCCGCCACCAACTATCCAGATGTCTCTTGATTTGGGTATATATATATATATATTTTTATTAACAGGTAAACTCTTGGTCCAAATCTGTAATTCTTGACAGCATGACTTTATTCCAACAACTTGTTAACCACTTCAATATCAATGTACTTGTTCATAGCGGCGTCTCTTTCAATTGCAAGCATATTTTCGTTATATTGCATTGATATAGTAACATGTCATATATTGTTTGCGTTTCAATTGCTACAATAAAACAAGGTTGATTTCTGACCCTTGTGTTCCCAATGTAGTAATCGGTGTAATTGATCTTGTGATTACGTTGCCAAGCTTTTTTATTGTTATGGCTCAGATGCGTATGCATGTGTCCTACATGCATGTCTCCTACTGCCGTTTACTGTTAAAATTCACATATAAGAGTTTAATTTAATTTCATTACTACTCAAAATACATTTATATCTAAGATGTTAGTAAGAGTACCTAAGATCATTAATATAATTCATTTTTGTCCCCAGCTTAATGGTACGAGCTATTACATTATCATGACTATACCTTAAATAATTTATTTTTGCCTCCAACTTTTCTCGATCTATTACATTATCATGGCTACACCTTAAATGCCTCAACATGAAATTCATCTGAGATGATAATAGCTGAAAGTTAGTATTCAAGTTGGGACGCAAAGCGCATTAATAGCTAAACCATAGCAAGCGCAAATTGCATCACTGAGACTATGGGCTAAAAATATAAGGTCGGAGAGGATGTTTGGGATTGTTAGAAATATGTCATTCAATTACGTTTTTGGAATTTGCTTATTCACGGCTAGCTTTATCTATTTCATGAGGAGTAGAAAAAAGAACATTAGAGGCCTAAAAATTGTGTAATACCCTAGGCAAATACCACATTGGTCGTGACTTGGAATGATCCTGAGACATATGTTAATATTCGCCTTATATGACAACAAAGCGTTTTTTGGTGTAACGATTAATCACTCATACGGTTAAGCGTGCTCATGTGAGAGTAGTACTGGCTTGGGTGACCTGCAGGGAAGTCTTCACATATGGGCCACAAAAGCAAAGCCGTGAGTCTACGGGCAAAGCGTACAATATTGTGGTCTATAAGGTGGGTTATTACAGGTGGTATCAGAGCTACTACAAGCCGTTCGGGATGTGTGACAAGCCTCATCGAGGACGATGTGTCCCTTAGACAGGGTTGCTAACCAACTGAATCCCGGGAGGGAATTCCCCTAAAGGGGGTGAATGTAACACCCTATGCAAATCTCACATTGGCAGTGACTTGAAGTGATGTTGGGACATATGTTAACATTCGCTTTATATGACAACAACGTGTTTTGTAGTGTAACACGAAAACTATCTTTTCACCTCAACAAAAGCTTCATTTACACAACACGAAACCCTCATTCCACAGAAATTTCGAAACAACAAAATCAACAAATTCCACCTCCACCACCTTCGTCCGATGTATCCGGAACCGAGGACATCACTAACAAAGATGAAGGACAGGCTATTGTAACACAAAACAACCATAACGTCATGTCATGACAAACTCCAATAAACATAACTTTATTAACAGGAAGTCAACCACTAAACATCGTTAACGCCTCAAGGTAGAACAATAACATCATACACTACTCACCATAAGATCAACCTCTAATGATGGTATTACACATATTTTGTGTTTCCGAAAGCTGGTATTGCTTTAACACGCGCACAAGAAAGTGTGTGAATCCAAGCTACAAATAGAAATATGTAGTAGCGTTAAAAACAACCTTCCATATAAACAAAATTAAGATGAAATCAGTAAATAAAGAAAGCTTATTCGCACGTTTTTTCTACTAACGTAACCCGCCACCAACTGTCTAGATGTCTCTTGATTTGGATATATATATATATATAATATATATAATATATATATATATATATATATAATATATTATTTATATTTTTTTTTTTTTATTAACTGGTAAACTCATGGTCCAAATCTGTAATTCTTGACAGCATGACTTTGTTCCAACAACTTGTTAACCACTTCAATATCAATGTACTTGTTCATAGCGGCGTCTCTTTCAATTGCAAGCATATTTTCGTTATCTTGCATTGATATAGTAACATGTCATATATTGTTTGCGTTTCAATTGCTACAATAAAACAAGGTTGATTTCTGACCCTTGTGTTCCCAATGTAGTAATCGGTGTAATTGATCTTGTGATTACGTTGGCAAGCTTTTTTATTGTTATGGCTCAGATTCGTATGCATGTGTCCTACGGGCAAAACATAACTTTATTAACAGGAAGTCAACCACTAAACACCGTTAACGCCTCAAGGTAGAACAATAACATCATACACTACTCACCATAAGATCAACCTCTAATGTTGGTATTACACATATTTTGTGTTTCCGAAAGCTGGTATTGCTTTAACACGCGCACAAGAAAGTGTGTGAATCCAAGCTACAAATAGAAATATGTAGTAGCGTTAAAAACAACCTTCCATATAAACAAAATTAAGATGAATTCAGTAAATAAATAAAGCTTATTCGCACATTTTTTCTGCTAACGTAACCCGCCACCAACTGTCCAGATGTCTCTTGATTTGGGTATATATATATATATATATATTTTTATTAACTGGTAAACTCTTGGTCCAAATCTGTAATTCTTGACAGCATGACTTTGTTCCAACAACTTGTTAACCACTTCAATATAAATGTACTTGTTCATAGCGGCGTCTCTTTCAATTGCAAGCATATTTTCGTTATCTTGCATTGATATAGTAACATGTCATATATTGTTTGCGTTTCAATTGCTACAATAAAACAAGATTGATTTATGACCCTTGTGTTCCCAATGTAGTAATCGGTGTAATTGATCTTGTGATTACGGTGCAAAGCTTTTTTATTGTTATGGCTCAGATGCGTATGCATGTGTCCTACATGCATGTCTCCTACTGCCGTTTACTGTTAAAATTCATATATAAGAGTTTAATTTAATTTCATTACTACTCAAAATACATTTATATCTAAGTTGTTAGTAAGAGTACCTAAGATCATTAATATAATTCATTTTTGTCCCCAGCTTAATGGTTCGAGCTGTTACCTTATCATGACTATACCTTAAATAATTCATTTTTGCCTCCAACTTAATGGCTCGAGCTGTTACATTATCATGGCTATACCTTAAATGCCTCAACATGAAATTCATCTGAGATGATAATAGCTGAAAGTTAGTATTCAAGTTGGGACGCAAAGCGCATTAATAGCTAAACCATAGCAAGCGCAAATTGCATGACTGGGACTATGGGCTAAAAATATAAGGTCGGAGAGGATGTTTGGGATTGTTAGAAATATGCCATTCAATTACGTTTTTGGGATTTGCTTATTCACGGCTAGCTTTATCAATTTCATGAGGAGTAGAAAAAAGAACATTAGAGGCCTACAAATTGTGTAATACCCTAGGCAAATACCACATTGGTCGTGACTTGGAGTGATCCTGGGACATATGTTAATATTCGCTTATATGACAACAAGGGTTTAAGATTAATCACTCATACGGTTAAGCGTGCTCATGTGAGAGTAGTACTGGCTTGGTGACCTGCAGGGAAGTCTTCACATATGGGCCACAAAGCAAAGCCGTGAGTCTACGGGCAAAGCGTACAATATTGTGGTCTATAAGGTGGGGTATTACAGGTGGTATCAGAGCCACTACAAGCCGTTCGGGATGTGTGGCAAGCCTCATCGAGGACGATGTGTCCCTTAGACAGGGTTGCTAACCAACTGAATCCCGGGACGGAATTCCCCTAAAGGGGGTGAATGTAACACCCTATGCAAATCTCACATTGGCTGTGACTTGAAGTGATGCTGAGACATATGTTAACATTCGCCTTATATGACAAAACGTGTTTTGTGGTGTAACACGAAAACTATCATTTCACCTCAACAAAAGCTTCATTTACACAACACGAAACCCTCATTCCACAGAAATTTCGAAACAACAAAATCAACAAATTCCACCTCCACCACCTTCGTCCGATGTATCCGGAACCGAGGACATCACTAACAAAGATGAAGGACAGGCTATTGTAACACAAAACAACCATAACGTCATGTCATGACAAACTCCAATAAACATAACTTTATTAACAAGAAGTCAACCACTAAACACCGTTAACGCCTCAAGGTAGAACAATAACTTTATACACACTCACATAAGGTCAACCTCTAATGATGGTATTACACATATTTTGTGTTTCCGAGAGCTGGTATTGCTTTAACAACGCACAAGAAAGTGTGTGAATCCAAGCTACAAATAGAAATATGTAGTAGCGTTAAAAACAACCTTCCATATAAACAAAATTAAATGAAATCAGTAAATAAATAAAGCCTATTCGCACGTTTATTTCTGCTAACGTAACCCGCCACCAACTGTCCAGATGTCTCTTGATTTGGGTATATATATATATATATATATATATATATATAATTTTATATAATATAATATAATATTTAATATATATATATATATATATGTATATATATATTAACTGGTAAAACTCTTGGTCCAAATCTGTAATTTCTTGACTGCATGACTTTGTTCCAACAACTTGTTAACCACTTAAATATCAATGTACTTGTTCATAGCGGCGTCTCTTTCAATTGCAAGCATATTTTCGTTATCTTGCATTGATATAGTAATATGTCATATATTGTTTGCGTTTCAATTGCTACAATAAAACAAGGTTGATTTCTGACCCTTGTGTTCCCAATGTAGTAATCTGTGTAATTGATCTTGTGATTACGTTGCCAAGCTTTTTTATTGTTATGGCTCAGATGCGTATGCATGTGTCCTAAATGCATGTCTCCTACTGCCGTTTACGTTAAAATTATTATATAAGAGTTTAATTTAATTTCATTACTACTCAATATACATTTATATCTAAGATGTTAGTAAGAGTACCTAAGATCATTAATATAATTTATTTCTGTCCCCATCTTAATGGTTCGAGCTGTTACCTTATCATAACTATGCCATAAATAATTCATTTTTGCCTCCAACTTAATGGCTCGAGCTGTTACATTATCATTGCATACCTTAAATGCCTCAACATGAAATTCATCTGAGATGATAATAGCTGAAAGTTAGTATTCAAGTTGGGACGCAATGCGCATTAATAGCTAAACCATAGCAAGCGCAAATTGCATGACTGGGACTATGGGCTAAAAATATAAGGTCGGAGAGGATGTTTGGGATTGTTAGAAATATGCCATTCAATTACGTTTTTGGGATTTGCTTATTCACGGCTAGCTTTATCAATTTCATGAGGAGTAGAAAAAAGAACATTAGAGGCCTACAAATTGTGTAATACCCTAGGCAAATACCACATTGGTCGTGACTTGGAGTGATCCTGGGACATATGTTAATATTCGCCTTATATGACAACAACTCGTTTTTTGGTGTAACGAATAATCACTCATACGTTAATCATGCTCATGTGAGAGTAGTACTGGCTTGGGTGACCTGCTTGGAAGTCTTCACAAATGGGCCACAAAAGCAAAGCCGTGAGTCTACGGGCAAAGCGTACAATATTGTGGTCTATAAGGTTGGGTATTACAGGTGGTATCAGAGCCACTACAAGCCGTTCGGGATGTGTGGCAAGCCTCATCGAGGACGATGTGTCCCTTAGACAGGGTTGCTAACCAACTGAATCCCGGGACGGAATTCCCCTAAAGGGGGTGAATGTAACACCCTATGCAAATCTCACATTGGCTGTGACTTGAAGTGATGCTGAGACATATGTTAACATTCGCCTTATATGACAACAACGTGTTTTGGGGTGTAACACGAAAACTATCATTTCACCTCAACAAAAGCTTCATTTACACAACACGAAACCCTCATTCCACAGAAATTTCGAAACAACAAAACAACAAATTCCACCTCCACCACCTTCGTCCGATGTATCCGGAACCGAGGACATCACTAACAATATGAAGGACAGGCTATTGTAACACAAAACAACCATAACGTCATGTCAGACAAACTCCAATAAACATAACTTTATTAACAGAAGTCAACCACTAAACACCGTTAACGCCTCAAGGTAGAACAATAACTTCATACACCACTCACCATAAGGTCAACCTCTAATGATGGTATTACACATATTTTGTGTTTCCGAGAGCTGGTATTGCTTTAACACGCGCACAAGAAATGTGTGAACCAAAGCTACAAATAGAAATATGTAGTAGCGTTAAAAACAACCTTCCATATAAACAAAATTAAGATGAAATCAGTAAATAAATAAAGCTTATTCGCACTTTTTTTCTGCTAACGTAACCCACCACCACAACTGTCCAGATGTCTCTTGATTTGGTATATATATAATATATTTTTATTAACTGGTAAACTCTTGGTCCAAATCTGTAATTCTTGACAGCATGACTTTGTTCCAACAACTTGTTAACCACTTCAATATCAATGTACTTGTTCATAGCGGCGTCTCTTTCAATTGCAAGCATATTTTCGTTATCTGCATTGATATAGTAACATGTCATATATTGTTTGCGTTTCAATTGCTACAATAAAACAAGGTTGATTTCTGACCCTTGTGTTCCCAATGTAGTAATCGGTGTAATTGATCTTGTGATTACGTTGCCAAGCTTTTTTATTGTTATGGCTCAGATGCGTATGCATGTGTCCTACATGCATGTCTCCTACTGCCGTTTACTGTTAAAATTATATATAAGAGTTTAATTTAATTTCATTACTACTCAAAATACATTTATATCTAAGATGTTAGTAAGAGTACCTAAGATCATTAATATAATTCATTTTTGTCCCCAGCTTAATGGTTCGAGCTGTTACCTTATCATGACTATGACCTTAAATAATTCATTTTTGCCTCCAACTTAATGGCTCGAGCTGTTACATTATCATGGCTATACCTTAAATGCCTCAACATGAAATTCATCTGAGATGATAATAGCTGAAAGTTAGTATTCAAGTTGGGACGCAAAGCGCATTAATAGCTAAACCATAGCAAGCGCAAATTGCATGACTGGGACTATGGGCTAAAAATATAAGGTCGGAGAGGATGTTTGGGATTGTTAGAAATATGCCATTCAATTACGTTTTTGGGATTTGCTTATTCACGGCTAGCTTTATCAATTTCATGAGGAGTAGAAAAAAGAACATTAGAGGCCTACAAATTGTGTAATACCCTAGGCAAATACCACATTGGTCGTGACTTGGAGTGATCCTGGGACATATGTTAATATTCGCCTTATATGACAACAACGCGTTTTTTGGTGTAACGATTAATCACTCATACGGTTAAGCGTGCTCATGTGAGAGTAGTACTGGCTTGGGTGACCTGCAGGAAGTCTTCACAAATGGGCCACAAAAGCAAAGCCGTGAGTCTACGGGCAAAGCGTACAATATTGTGGTCTATAAGGTGGGTATTACAGGTGGTATCAGAGCCACTACAAGCCGTTCGGGATGTGTGGCAAGCCTCATCGAGGACGATGTGTCCCTTAGACAGGGTTGCTAACCAACTGAATCCCGGGACGGAATTCCCCTAAAGGGGGTGAATGTAACACCCTATGCAAATCTCACATTGGCTGTGACTTGAAGTGATGCTGAGACATATGTTAACATTCGCCTTATATGACAACAACGTGTTTTGTGGTGTAACACGAAAACTATCATTTCACCTCAACAAAAGCTTCATTTACACAACACGAAACCCTCATTCCACAGAAATTTCGAAACAACAAAATCAACAAATTCCACCTCCACCACCTTCGTCCGATGTATCCGGAACCGAGGACATCACTAACAAAGATGAAGGACAGGCTATTGTAACACAAAACAACCATAACGTCATGTCACGACAAACTCCAATAAACATAACTTTATTAACAGGAAGTCAACCACTAAACACCGTTAACGCCTCAAGGTAGAACAATAACTTCATACACCACTCACCATAAGGTCAACCTCTAATGATGGTATTACACATATTTTGTGTTTCCGAGAGCTGGTATTGCTTTAACACGGCACAAGAAAGTGTGTGAATCCAAGCTACAAATAGAAATATGTAGTAGCGTTAAAAACAACCTTCATATAACAAAATTAAGATGAAATCAGTAAATAAATAAAGCTATCGCACGTTTTTTCTGCTAACGTAACCCGCCACCAACTGTCCAGATGTCTCTTGATTTGGGTATATTATATATTTATTTTTATTAATATATATATTTTTTGATTGTCCAAATTGTAATTCTTGACAGCATGACTTTGTTCCAACAACTTGTTAACCACTTCAATATCAATGTACTTGTTCATAGCGGCGTCTCTTTCAATTGCAAGCATATTTTCGTTATCTTGCATTGATATAGTAACATGTCATATATTGTTTGCGTTTCAATTGCTACAATAAAACAAGGTTGATTTCTGACCCTTGTGTTCCCAATGTAGTAATCGGTGTAATTGATCTTGTGATTACGTTGCCAAGCTTTTTTATTGTTATGGCTCAGATGCGTATGCATGTGTCCTACATGCATGTCTCCAACAGCCGTTTACTATTAAAATTCATATATAAGAGTTTAATTTAATTTCATTACTACTCAAAATACATTTATATCTAAGATGTTAGTAAGAGTATCTAAGATCATTAATATAATTCATTTTTGTCCCCATCTTAATGGTTCAAGCTTTACCTTATCATGACTATACCTTAAATAATTCATTTTTGCCTCCAACTTAATGGCTCGAGTTGTTACATTATCATGGCTATACCTTAAATGCCTCAACATGAAATTCATCTGAGATGATAATAGCTGAAAAATTAGTATTCAAGTTGGGACGCAAAGCGCATTAATAGCTAAACCATAGCAAGCGCAAATTGCATGACTGGGACTATGGGCTAAAAATATAAGGTCGGAGAGGATGTTTGGGATTGTTAGAAATATGCCATTCAATTACGTTTTTGGGATTTGCTTATTCACGGCTAGCTTTATCAATTTCATGAGGAGTAGAAAAAAGAACATTAGAGGCCTACAAATTGTGTAATACCCTAGGCAAATACCACATTGGTCGTGACTTGGAGTGATCCTGGGACATATGTTAATATTCGCCTTATATGACAACAACGCGTTTTTTGGTGTAACGATTAATCACTCATACGGTTAAGCGTGCTCATGTGAGAGTAGTACTGGCTTGGGAAAAAAAAAAAAAAAAAGCCGTGAGTCTACGGGCAAAGCGTACAATATTGTGGTCTATAAGGTGGGGTATTACAGGTGGTATCAGAGCCACTACAAGCCGTTCGGGATGTGTGGCAAGCCTCATCGAGGACGATGTGTCCCTTAGACAGGGTTGCTAACCAACTGAATCCCGGGACGGAATTCCCCTAAAGGGGGTGAATGTAACACCCTATGCAAATCTCACATTGGCTGTGACTTGAAGTGATGCTGGGACATATGTTAACATTCGCCTTATATGACAACAACGTGTTTTGTGGTGTAACACGAAAACTATCATTTCACCTCAACAAAAGCTTCATTTACACAACACGAAACCCTTCATTCCACATAAATTTCGAAACAACAAAATCAACAAATTCCACCTCCACCACCTTCGTCCGATGTATCCGGAACCGAGGACATCACTAACAAAGATGAAGGACACGCTATTGTAACACAAAACAACCATAACGTCATGTCACGAAAAACTCAAATAAACATAAATTTATTAACAGGAAGTCAACAACTAAACACCGTTAACGACTCAAGGTAGAACAATAACTTCATACACCACTCACCATAAGGTCAACCTCTGATGATGGTATTACACATATTTTGTGTTTTCGAGAGCTGGTATTGCTTTAAACGTGCACAAGAAAGTGTGTGAATCCAAGCTAAAATAGAAATATGTAGTAGCGTTAAAAACAACCTTCCATATAACAAAATTAAGATGAAATCAGTAAATAAATAAAGCCTATTCGCACGTTTTTTCTGCTAACGTAACCCGCCACCAACTGTCCAGATGTCTCTTGATTTGGTTTATATATATATATATACATATATATATATATATATATATATATTATATATATATATTTATTTATTAACTGGTAAACTCTTGGTCCAAATCTGTAATTCTTGACAGCATGACTTTGTTCCAACAACTTGTTAACCACTTCAATATCAATGTACTTGTTCATAGCGGCGTCTCTTTCAATTGCAAGCATATTTTCGTTATCTTGCATTTATATAGTAACATGTCATATATTGTTTGCGTTTCAATTGCTACATTAAAACAAGGTTGATTTCTGACCCTTGTGTTCCCAATGTAGTAATCGGTGTAATTGATCTTGTGATTACGTTGCCAAACTTTTTTATTGTTATGGCTCAGATGCGTATGCATGTGTCCTACATGCGTGTATCCTACTGTTTACTGTTAAAATTATTATATAAGAGTTTAATTTAATTTCATTACTACTCAAAATACATTTATATCTAATGTTAGTAAGAGTACCCAAGCTCATTAATATAATTCATTTTTTTCCCTAGCTTAATGGTTCGAACTGTTACCTTATCCTGACTATGCCTTAAATAATTCATTTTTGCCTCCAACTTAATGGCTCGAGCTGTTACATTATCATGGCTATACCTTAAATGCCTCAAAATGAAATTCATCTGAGATGATAATAGCTGAAAGTTAGTATTCAAGTTGGGACGCAAAGCGCTTCAATAGCTAAACCATAGCAAGCGAAAATTGCATGACTAGGACTATGGGCTAAGAATATAAGGTCGGAGAGGATGTTTGGGATTGTTAGAAATGTGCCATTCAATTACGTTTTTGGGATTTGCTTATTCATGGCTAGCTTTATCAATTTCATGAGGAGTAGAAAAAAGAACATTAGAGGCCTACAAAGAGTGTAATACCCTAGGCAAATACCACATTGGTCGTGACTTGGAGTGATCCTGGGACATATGTTAATATTCGCCTTATATGACAACAACGCATTTTTTGGTGTAACGATTAATCACTCATACGGTTAAGCGTGCTCATGTGAGAGTAGTACTGGCTTGGGTGACCTGCAGGGAAGTCTTTACATATGGGCCACAAAAGCAAAGCCGTGAGTCTACGGGCAAAGCGTACAATATTGTGGTCTATAAGGTGGGGTATTACAGGTGGTATCAGAGCCACTACAAGCCGTTCGGGATGCGTGGCAAGCCTCATCGAGGACGATGTGTCCCTTTGACCGGGTTGCTAACCAATTGAATCCCGGGACGGAATTCCCCTAAAGGGGGTGAATGTAACACCCTATGCAAATCTCACATTGGCTGTGACTTGAAGTGATGCTGGGACATATGTTAACATTCGCCTTATATGACAACAACGTGTTTTGTGGTGTAATACGAAAACTATCATTTCACCTCAACAAAAGCTTCATTTACACAACACGAAACCTTCATTCCACAGAAATTTCGAAACAACAAAATCAACAAATCCCACCTCCACCACCTTCGTCCGATGTATCCGGAACCGAGGACATCACTAACAAAGATGAAGGACATGCTATTGTAAAACAAAACAACCATAACGTCATGTGATGACAAACTCCAATAAACATAACTTTATTAACAGGAAGTCAACCACTAAACACCGTTAACGCCTCAAGGTAGAACAATAACTTCATACACCACTCACCATAAGGTCAACCTCTAATGATGGTATTACACATATTTTGTGTTTCCGAGAGCTGGTATTGCTTTAACACGCGCACAAGAAAGTATGTGAATCCAAGCTACAAATTGAAATATGTAGTAGCGTTAAAAACAACCTTCCATATAAACAAAATTAAGATGAAATCAGTAAATAAATATAGCCTATTCGTACGTTTTTTCTGCTAACGTAACCCGCCACCAACTGTCCAGATGTCTCTTGATTTGGGTATATATATATATATATATATATATATATTATATATATATATATATATATATATATATATATATATATATATATATATATATATATATATATATAACAGGAGGCGTTACACGTAGATAATGCCACATAAATGCCACCTCAATGCCACATAATCATAAAAATGCCACATAATCATAAACTATGCCATGTCATCACATTTTGTCAAAATTCGGATTAATTAAAATGTTTAAGAATCTAGACCATTACAAGATTCGAACCCGGGTCTTAGAGTCCACACAGAAGCACTCCAACCAGTGGAGCACGCCAATTTTCGTGATAAACCATTGCATTCCCAAATTCATATACTCACACCAATCCATTAACTGCAACCCCTAATTTTGCACTAACAAACCGAAACATTTAAATTCTAATCGCCCTTTAACTGTCCTTCTTTTTCATTGTATCCCACCCAAGTTCCTAAAACCCTAATTACTTGCAGGGAAAAGTATGTTTATGTCTTATAATGGTGTTCACCAGGTACATATATTCATCTTCGCATATTACATATATTCATATTTAATTACTCTCTCTTATGATCAATCTTCTAATTATCACTTCATGATTAACGATTACTTTGTGATTAGCTAAATAGTTTCAGATGATTTAATGATTTATATATTTTCTTTTAATTTTTCCTTGATTTTAACGGTGTATTTGGATGGTTGTTGCAGGTGATTTGAGTATTAAATATTGAAGATGATCAAACCAGGTAACAAAAAAAGGTACACCTCCTTTTTCTCATAACCCTAATGATAAATCTGGTTTTTTTATATCAATTATTTTGAATCTTCATATCTGCCAAACTTGAATGAAGGGTGTTAGCAAGTCAGTAACAATCTTAGGCTGTTGCTAATTTCATCATTAATGTGTAGCTTGGAACGATCATATCGGCTCATGGATGCTGGATGCACTATGAAGAACATGGACCTCCATTCAAGAAAGGGACAAATTAGGTAATATTCCATCTAGGATGGATCTCAGTGTGCATATATACAAACATTATGCTAAATATATTTAATTGATAAAGTTGATCTGAATTATTAAAACATGAATTATTAATTTTGGTTATATCAAAATTTGATTATATGATTGGTGGTGTAACTAATTTGATAAACATGTATATGTTTATGATAAAGCTTGCAAATTTTTGGTTCTGATTCAATTAAATATATTCGGATTTTGAATATATTTATTAAACTAAGTTGATCTGAATTTTGATAAAGTTTTGAGATTTTGGGGACTAATGTAAGTCGGTTCATGATTAGGGAGTCCAAGAGTTGACGGTGATGAAGATGAGGAGGGATTTGATTATTTGGATAATGAGTTTGATCTTGCAAACTATCCAAGGAGAGATCATCATGGTGGTTCCGATGGGGGCCTCATTATTGGTCGTGGGTCTTCTAATGCTTACGCCTCTTCCGAAGTTGATAGCGCCACTCTTAACCCGGATATCCCTCTTCTTACTTATGGTCAAGTTGGTTTTTTTCTTTTATAATTTGTATCAATGCATTTTTGTAGTTTAGAATTTATGTATACGTGCAGACTATAATCGTTTATGCTGATTCAGTATTTGTTTTTTTCTCGGCTGTATAGATGTAAATGTGCAGACAATTACTTGATCCCCACGGCTACGAGCCAGCGGTGATAACGCTCAGCCGTTTACTAGAGGTTGGTTGTTTTGTAGTTTTAATGTTAGCCGACTCTTGGTCTTGGATATGCTATTATTTTCTTTCTGCATTTTATTTTTGAAATACCTGTTATGAATTATGATGGTGGAAATTAATTTAGTGTTAACTGTCATTGTTACAGCTGAAGCCAAGATACCCAATATACGTTCCCGTAACGCCAATACGCGTTGCAGGCGTTCTAGGACCGTTCGCCAGGGTCTATATATTTCACATCATTCCAAGTACCTCATGCTGTCACTTAAAGCAGAGAGACAACCTAATTTATTTCAGCGATCTTATGGTCGTCTATAAACGTGGTTTCAATGGTTCAATAATACTCAATCAGGTAATCATTTATCGTTTCAGTATTGTCTTGGTTGCTTTGAATGGGTTTGTTCAGTGGGTTAGTTCAGTGGTTGTTTCAAAGGGGAGCAGTACCAACCATGAGGCAATATTAATTGAGCGGTACAAACTTGAATGTAACAGTAGCCTAAGAACCAAGAGCTCATTTTGAAAGGGGCTTGGTTTGTGCGAATTGTCTAAGTGAATGATATATGTTTGGGACTTATTGAGGTTTATCGACGCGTTGGTTAGCCATAGTTGCAGCACCAGTAGCTGAAGGGCCAACAACATCCAACAGTAAGAAAATGTTCCCATTTTATGAAACAGATTGGATGATCCAAACGCATGAAACTGCTTATCTGCTTAAAATTAAACACATATGCAGAAAAGATAAGATATTATTATTTGTTTATATAGATTATTATAAATTCTTAATCTATTTGTTTTGTGTTTTTTAGGGCTTGAAGGTGTACTGAGATTGTAGTTTATTTGTCGAAAAAATAATATATAAATGGGGAAAAATAAGATTGCAGTTCGTGAGGGTGAGGGTGGTGCTGTAGGTAAGTCTAGAAAGAAATATGTGTGATATGAAAAGGAATATTATAAATTCTTAATCTATTTGTTTTGTGTTTTTTAGGGTTTGAAGGTGTACTGAGATTGTAGTTTATTTGTCGAAAAATAATATATAAATGGGGAAAAATAAGATTGCAGTTCGTGAGGGTGAGGGTGGTGCTGTAGGTAAGTCTAGAAAGAAATATGTGTGATATGAAAAGGAATATTATAAATTCTTAATCTATTTGTTTTGTGTTTTTTAGGGTTTGAAGGTGTACTGAGATTGTAGTTTATTTGTCGAAAAATAATATATAAATGGGGAAAAAGAAGATTGCAGTTCGTGAGGGTGAGGGTGGTGCTGTAGGTAAGTCTAGAAAGAAAGATGTAGTGATTGATGTTGATGAGTACGGTATTGGAATCGATTTACCCGAGGATGATAATAAATCAGTTCAGGAAGAGGATAATGTTGCGTCGGTTTTCGGTGGTAAGAAAAAAGGAAAGAAAGGTAAGAATTTGAAGAAGAATAACGATGATGACGAGGCGGGGGATGGGGAATACGAGAAAAAAGCATGTTGTAGTCACTAGCATCTATCTCAAACATAACAGACCCGACGAAGGACACAACTCAGGGCACAGATAAAAAAACTTATTGCACCACCGAAGAGAGAGCAACTGTCTCCTTGAACTCATCAGATACAACCAATGACACATCTCCGGGCCCTAATAAAAAAACTTATTGTACCACCAAAGAGAGAGCAGCTGTCTCTTTAAATTCAACTGACCCGATCGAGGACAAAATTCATATACTGATAAAGAAAGTTACTGTACCACCGAAGTGAGAGCAGCTGTCACCTCAAGCTTAACAGAACCGACCACGGATACTACATCAGTTACTGATAAGGAAACTCACCGACTCACCGTAGCACTGAATTGAGTGCAGTTGCCCCCTCAAGCTTATCAGACCAGACTGAGGACACAACTCCTGATAAAAAAAACTTCCATTGTAACAAGATCAATGAAGAGGGAAAAGCCGACAGGTCTTCGTAGCGAGGTTGGTTGTTTTGCAGGCTTAATTTTAGATTTTTTTTCCTTTTATAATTTGTATCAATGCATTTTTGTAGTTTAGAATTTCTGTATACGTGCAGACTATAATCGTTTATGCTGATTCAGTATTTGTTTTTTTCTCGGCTGTATAGATGTAAATGTGCAGACAATTACTTGATCCCCACGGCTACGAGTCAGCGGTGATAACGCTCAGCCGTTCACTAGAGGTTGGTTGTTTTGTAGTTTTAATGTTAGCCTACTCTTGGTCTTGGATATGCTATTATTTTCTTTCTGCATTTTGTTTTTGAAATACCTGTTTTGAATTATGATGGTGGAAATTAATTTAGTGTTAACTGTCATTGTTACAGCTGAAGCCAACATACCCAATATACGTTCCCGTAACGCCAATACGCGTTGCAGGCGTTCTAGGACCGTTCGCCAGGGTCTATATATTTCACATCATTCCAAGTACCTCATGCTGTCACTTAAAGCAGGGAGATAACCTAATTTATTTCAGCGATCTTATGGTCGTCTATAAACGTGGTTTCAATGGTTCAATAATACTCAATCAGGTAATCATTTATCGTTTCAGTATTGTCTTGGTTGCTTTGAATGGGTTTGTTCAGTGGGTTAGTTCAGTGGTTGTTTCAAAGGGTGTGTTCAGTGAGCGCGTTCAGGGTGGTGATAACAGTGAGTGGGCTCAGTTTGTTGGTTCAGTTGTTGCGTTCAGAAGTGAGTTCGGTGTAGTTACTTTAATCTGCCTATTGTGACTACTTTAAAACCAGATTATTAATATCTGAACTTTGTCTACATTTGATTGAACTTTGTCTGCATTTGATTGCTAAATTAAATTGTATAGTTAGATTATATCTACAAGATATGATGACATATTTTAATCAAGATTTCAAGGTATTAGTTTAATTATATTTTATGCACTCTGCCTTTGTTTTCTGATGTTATACCAGGGGGTTAGAAAGCAAACAACTAAGTTACAAGGTAGTGGTAGAGCAATGGCTACTCGACATGAAGCAGTAGTAGGAACCGATATTTCAAAACTTCTTAAAGGACAACTAATGCAGTGTACAAGTGGAATATATTTAAAATTTTAAACTGCAGTGCACAAGTGGAATTGATCTCAAAAAAATTTTGGACCCGGTTTGTGATAAAACTGATCTAAAGCTACCTTGCCAAGTAATATCTTTCATGGCAACAAAGTTGTGTTGGTCGAGATCTATGCACCTTGGTCAGTCATATTTGATATATACAGTATTCATGTTTCTCATGGTTTTTGATTGGATTTATTACGTATTCTATTCCTTTATATGATAACTGAGATAGACCCACACCCTAGGTGGTGTGCTGATTATTGATGTTTTTGCAACTTACAATCTTGTCTCCGTGTGGGCAGTGCAAGAGTCTTGCTCCTGTACGTATTTAAGCTCTTAATCTTTATTTGTTAACTGGACCCTGATTGTAAACATATATTGATCGTTATAATGCACATGCTGTTTACTAGAGGTTGGTTGTTTTGTAGGCTTAATTTTAGATTTTTTTTTCTTTTATAATTTGTATCAATGCATTTTTGTAGTTTAGAATTTCTGTATACGTGCAGACTATAATCGTTTATGTTGATTCAGTATTCGTTTTTGTCTTGGCTGTATAGATGTAAATGTGCAGACAATTACTTGATCCCCACGGCTACGAGCCAGCGGTAATACATGTAGGAAAAAGCTGATGAAGTTTCTGTGCACAGAGGTAATACAATCAGTTGGTTTCGTATTTAAAGAAATGGTAAATAAGCTATAAACAAACTATGAATATATGAAAGAGGTTGTGTTTCGATATTTTTACTGCTGTAACAAAACTGAATTCTTAGATAATTATGTTTTCTGGGGCTGTACTGCTGTCTTTTGCTAATTTTTTCTGCGTTTTTTTGGTATTTATAGGTTGCTCTATGGATTGTGTCATAAATTAGCTTTTGGTGTTTTCAACCATTTCGTTGGAAAGTGCGGTATGGGAAAAACGTTGCATTGTTTTTTGGATCATAAGTGTGGATGGATTGATAACAGTGAGGAGGTGAGTATTTGCTTAAAAAAAGTGTAATATGACATCTTTAGTTTATGCTAAATTGTGCATGTTTATATAAAATTATATGCAGATTGATTTAGGAATTGATTGGGGAAATAATAGGAGAAAAAAGCATGTTGTAGGCACTAGCAGCTGTCTCAAACATAACAGACCCGACGAAGGACACAACTCAGGGCACTGATAAAGAAACTTATTGCACCACCGAAGAGAGAGCAGCTGTCTCCTTGAACTCATCAGAGACAACCAAGGACACAACTCCGGGCACTGATAAAAAAACTTATTGTACCACCATAGAGAGAGCAGCTGTCTCTTTAAACTCAACTGACCCGATCGAGGACAAAAATTCATATACCGATAAAGAAAGTTACTGTACCACCGAAGTGAGAGCAGCTGTCACCTCAACCTTAATAGACCCGACCACAGATACTATATCAGTTACTGATAAGGAAACTCACCGACTCACCGTAGCACTGAATTGAGTGCAGTTGCCCCCTCAAGCTTAACAGACCAGACTGAGGACACAACTCCTGATAAAAAAAAACTTCCATTGTAACAAGATCAATGAAGAGGGAAAAGCCGACAGGTCTTCGTAGCAATGAGAAAGTGTAAAGCCTTCTAAGAAATTGAAGGTCAGAATTACTTCAGATGATCAAAGCCTATTGGAAGCGGGGCAGAGTAAAGAAGTAAGCAACGCCTCTCTTAGTCCATCTGGTGCTGTTAAAAAAAGCTAAAGCTGATGGTGAAACCAGTGAGGCAACCAAGAATGAGATACGTATACAATATTTAAATTCTTAAAACACACAAAAACGATCCATGTATAATTCTACATCATCACCGGTATACATCCATCTTCATCATGTTGATTTTTAATACTACATGTTGCTGATATCTTCTATTGATTTTTTAAAGGTATTTATTATAAGGCTTTTCCTAATAATAGGCTTTTAATTATGTATTTTTCTATTGCATGTTCATTTTTTATTCATTATATGTTTTTACATGTTCGAATTTGATTTGCAACATATATGAAACTGGTGCATATATACAAACATTATGCTGGATTTATTAGTATTATTTTGTATTTAAAGATAATTTTTATTTGATTATTATTGAAGTGGATGTGTTTATAGATTCTGTCTCCTCCAAGTGATGACGTTTTTAGATTTTTCATGTAAATGTTACTTTTTAGGATAGTCTTTTGTGAGTGCAGATTTAATATTCTGTTGGTTTTATTATTTAATGTTGGTTTTCGTATTAAGATTACTGAGTTTGTTGCTCTACATGTCACACCCCCAAAAATGGTTTGCAGCGGAAAGTAATGTTATTGGGGTGCAACTCAATTGGTATCATAACACAAGTGCAAAGAACGGTTTTCATCTCATTCATTTAGAATAAAATAGTTTAACAAAAATGTTGATTTACATTGTAAAAAGTAGTGCGGAATTTGGCCCTTGAAAATATCATTTAAAACGGTCCCTTATGAATATCAGAGTCTTCTATGACCATGCCGTGCCCTGCCAAAACCTCCAGTAGCGTGCCTTTGCTTAATACCTGAGAATACATGCTAAAGTGTCAACACGAGGTTGGTGAGTTCATAGAGTTTGTATTAAAATAGTTGAAAAAGCCTTCAAAGAATGTTTCCACAGCAAAGGCATTGTAAATCCACTCAGTTCCAAGCCCCGGCCATACAAGACTCGCAACCTGTGTGTTTACAACCCACTGCTAACATATAGTATGATTAAGTCAAATGTGTATACGATATATGCACGCTTAATGTAAAGTTTAATAGCCTACTGAACCTCACGACAAGAATAAGCAAGAATGCTTCATAGCTGGATTATATTCACCCAAGGCCATGAATCGCGGGCCAAGGGTGGGGGTGTCAACCCGATAGTACTATCAATACCTCTCCGTCGGCTCCATCCAGGAGTTAAACAGTGGTGAATGAATATAGCGTATAGAATAGTTTTCCACATTAAGTCATATATCGTAATAAAACTACACATCATGAGTAAGTGTATAAAAGCGTAGCATAGCATATGAGTAAAATCGTCTTGAGTAATAGCAAACAGTTTAAGCATGTATCTCCCCCAAAGAGTTTAAAACAAGTATTAGAGAGTAAAAGTGGGGCTATGAAACTCACCTGGTGCGATAGCTACGATGACAAAAGTGGATACACAGAGATGAGGTTCGATCTCTAACCGCAACCTAATATGAATGATAGTGATCTACTTAGATCATGAAAGGATGAAGAGAACATGCATGCACATGATACCTATACCACTCGTAACTTGAAAATAGTTGTTATTGTCAAAATAAAGTATTTTCCATACTTAGGAAAAATAAGTCCAACTAGGCTTGTAAAATCTTGTCGTAATATATCGTATATAAAATGTTAGTGTTGAAATCCTTGATTTGAAAACCTTGACATAACGTCGTAAATACCATGAAAATATACTTGTAATTACTAATACTTTATTAGTTAGGCATGTGGGTATTTGGGTAATATTTTCTAGAAATATAAGTCACTACATAAAGGTATTTTTATTTTTGTAAAAAGCTGTCAAAACGTAACTTGTTTCGTCGGTATTAAAACGTGAATAACTTTGTCGTCGTAGGTCCGTTTTACTCGTTCCTTATATTCCCGGAATCGTGAGACATAATCCTAACATATTTTTGATAAATCGGGATGGTTAGATTCAGTTTTCGCCACGAAATTGGCGTGGGTACTGTTCCACAGCAAGCATTTTCAGGAAATCGGTTTTCGTCGTCAAACTTGTAAAAATCATATCTCCTTCGTTATAAGCCCGTTTTACTTGATTCTTTCGCTCACGGCTTCGTTTTTAAAAGTATTTTCTAGGAAAAATATCAAAAGCTACTGTAGAAAATCGTATTTTTCTGGGTGATACAAAACAGGACAGCATGTATTTTCTCTTGTCCAAAAACCATTTTCAAGGTATAAAACTAGTTTCTAACATCATAAAACCCCTTTTCAAACACCACAAAGCTAGTCTAATCCTACCATACACCTTCTTAGGGTGTCATGGGTTCCTAAACATCACCAATCAAGTGGATCTAGCAAGGATCTAACTATAATCTATTTCTAGAGTTCAAAAGTTAAATATATATATAAATGAGTGGTATAACTAACATATGCATGTAGATCTTGAATGGAAATCATATGAGTAACATAAAAGCTTGATAAAATTATAAAGATGAGTTTGTTAAACTTACATGAAGATTGGATGATTTTTGAGTAAGGAAACTTAAGAATCTTGAGGTTTTTATTTCAAAACCTAAACTAGATTATTACTAGGATTTGATTAAACACTTGTATCTTGAAAGTTAATGGTTTCTTCCTTGGTCTTGTGGTTTGGCCGATTACATGGAGAAGAGAGAAAAGGAAGAAAACTTTTGCTAGTTTATTTTTAGAACATGTGCAAATGAAGTGAAAAATATCTATAAGTCTTGATGTATATTATTTTCAAGACATGAAGTACCAATAATTATGAGAGTTAGTAAAATTTTCAAAGTTGTAAGTAGATGGGAATGGGGGGTGGCGTACAATGGGATGGGGGGGAAATTGAGTGGAAGACTTTTGGTGATAAATGTGTATAATATTGTGTTTATTTAGTAGTTTTAGTGTATACCGGGTACCGAGTTAACTAGAAATAAAATTTAACGGAGTTAACCGGGACTTAATAAAGTCATAAAAATTATAAAAATATGTTGGGTACAAGTTTTGGGTGTTTGGACAATTATTGTTTAGTTTTTACGAAAACCGTCGTAATTATATAAAACGTACGATATAAAATAAATAAATTTCCAAAATACCGGGTAAATTAATAATATAATTTTTTTTTTATATTATTATATGAGTATAAAAATGTGTTAGGACCATAGTTGGGGTTGTTGGATCAATTATTCAAAATAATAGTTTATAGGATAACGTTTATTTAAAAATAACATACGTATACAGAAATGACGCAACTCGGGCATAAATGACAAATTTTCTCCGGAGGTGAATAGTGTTTTATGAATAGTAAAATTTTTGAACGCTTCTCGAAATCACAAACTGACACCAAAAACGATGAATAGTAAAATGATGAATAGTGATCGGTGAATAGTAAACGATGAATAGTAACCGATGAATAGTAAATTGTCGAGGTTCGGAAAAATGACCTAAAATTTCGGGTTGTGACAGTCTCCCTCCCTAAAAGGAACTTCGTCCCGAAGTTCAGCTCGTTCGTTCTGCGCACGCACGTTCTCCTGGTCAGATTTGATGAGGCAAACTTTCCCATCCTCGAGCGTAGCCTTCAAAAGATCTTAAGGTAACCGATTTTTACTTAATCCCACAACTCATCAAACAAGAACTGTCATGGGATTAGGCTAAATCGGTTTAGGTTGTCGATCCAAATTTAATCTCACAACTCATCAAACAAGAACTGTCATGAGATTAAACTGAATCGGCTGGGGTAACAACTTGGATCTTAGCTTGATTTTCGCAACTCATCAAACAAGAACTGTCACTAGATCAAGCTAGGAAACAAGTTGCCAAAAATAATGGATTCAACATCCTGAAATGAGGTCTTTTGAAAGATTGGCTCGATATTGGAATTGCTTACACCGATCAAATCAATCCGGACATAATTCCATTATAACTACTCTCAGTATTGCAAAATTCATCTCTGAGTCGAACATAGGTGGTCAGGCTATGTCCCACTGTCCCGGGTCGAATATAGATGACCAGTCTATATTCCACCGAGGTTTAATGAATTTTGGAATACTCAGCTTAGTTATACTAATACTATGTCCTTCACATGTAAAGGGTGGTTCAAATGACTAAGGCATGTGATCAGGCTTGAGGTCGAATGATGAAACTACATAAGGAAAATGTGTAACGCTATGACGTGTATGATATGTGAGCATGCTTATGTTATAGTAATCAATGAAAATAAGAAGGTGTATTTAATCTGATAATATGACACAAATCTCAGCAAATGTGTCAGCAAACAAACCACAAGTGGGGCATCAGCTTGGCAGGCAGGCACGTGGCGGTCATAGGGTTAAGTTTTCATGAAAGTAGCTATAGTCTAGGTTTTAAAATCACCCAGTTCTCTATAGCCTAGGCTCTGATACCAATCTGTCACACCCCCAAAAATGGTTTGCAGCGGAAAGTAATGTTATTGGGGTGCAACTCAATTGGTATCATAACACAAGTGCAAAGAACGGTTTTCATCTCATTCATTTAGAATAAAATAGTTTAACAAAAATGTTGATTTACATTGTAAAAAGTAGTGCGGAATTTGGCCCTTGAAAATATCATTTAAAACGGTCCCTTATGAATATCAGAGTCTTCTATGACCATGCCGTGCCCTGCCAAAACCTCCAGTAGCGTGCCTTTGCTTAATACCTGAGAATACATGCTAAAGTGTCAACACGAGGTTGGTGAGTTCATAGAGTTTGTATTAAAATAGTTGAAAAAGCCTTCAAAGAATGTTTCCACAGCAAAGGCATTGTAAATCCACTCAGTTCCAAGCCCCGGCCATACAAGACTCGCAACCTGTGTGTTTACAACCCACTGCTAACATATAGTATGATTAAGTCAAATGTGTATACGATATATGCACGCTTAATGTAAAGTTTAATAGCCTACTGAACCTCACGACAAGAATAAGCAAGAATGCTTCATAGCTGGATTATATTCACCCAAGGCCATGAATCGCGGGCCAAGGGTGGGGGTGTCAACCCGATAGTACTATCAATACCTCTCCGTCGGCTCCATCCAGGAGTTAAACAGTGGTGAATGAATATAGCGTATAGAATAGTTTTCCACATTAAGTCATATATCGTAATAAAACTACACATCATGAGTAAGTGTATAAAAGCGTAGCATAGCATATGAGTAAAATCGTCTTGAGTAATAGCAAACAGTTTAAGCATGTATCTCCCCCAAAGAGTTTAAAACAAGTATTAGAGAGTAAAAGTGGGGCTATGAAACTCACCTGGTGCGATAGCTACGATGACAAAAGTGGATACACAGAAATGAGGTTCGATCTCTAACCGCAACCTAATATGAATGATAGTGATCTACTTAGATCATGAAAGGATGAAGAGAACATGCATGCACATGATACCTATACCACTCGTAACTTGAAAATAGTTGTTATTGTCAAAATAAAGTATTTTCCATACTTAGGAAAAATAAGTCCAACTAGGCTTGTAAAATCTTGTCGTAATATATCGTATATAAAATGTTAGTGTTGAAATCCTTGATTTGAAAACCTTGACATAACGTCGTAAATACCATGAAAATATACTTGTAATTACTAATACTTTATTAGTTAGGCATGTGGGTATTTGGGTAATATTTTCTAGAAATATAAGTCACTACATAAAGGTATTTTTATTTTTGTAAAAAGCTGTCAAAACGTAACTTGTTTCGTCGGTATTAAAACGTGAATAACTTTGTCGTCGTAGGTCCGTTTTACTCGTTCCTTATATTCCCGGAATCGTGAGACATAATCCTAACATATTTTTGATAAATCGGGATGGTTAGATTCAGTTTTCGCCACGAAATTGGCGTGGGTACTGTTCCACAGCAAGCATTTTCAGGAAATCGGTTTTCGTCGTCAAACTTGTAAAAATCATATCTCCTTCGTTATAAGCCCGTTTTACTTGATTCTTTCGCTCACGGCTTCGTTTTTAAAAGTATTTTCTAGGAAAAATATCAAAAGCTACTGTAGAAAATCGTATTTTTCTGGGTGATACAAAACAGGACAGCATGTATTTTCTCTTGTCCAAAAACCATTTTCAAGGTATAAAAACTAGTTTCTAACATCATAAAACCCCTTTTCAAACACCACAAAGCTAGTCTAATCCTACCATACACCTTCTTAGGGTGTCATGGGTTCCTAAAACATCACCAATCAAGTGGATCTAGCAAGGATCTAACTATAATCTATTTCTAGAGTTCAAAAGTTAAATATATATATAAATGAGTGGTATAACTAACATATGCATGTAGATCTTGAATGGAAATCATATGAGTAACATAAAAGCTTGATAAAATTATAAAGATGAGTTTGTTAAACTTACATGAAGATTGGATGATTTTTGAGTAAGGAAACTTAAGAATCTTGAGGTTTTTATTTCAAAACCTAAACTAGATTATTACTAGGACTTGATTAAACACTTGTATCTTGAAAGTTAATGGTTTCTTCCTTGGTCTTGTGGTTTGGCCGATTACATGGAGAAGAGAGAAAAGGAAGAAAACTTTTGCTAGTTTATTTTTAGAACATGTGCAAATGAAGTGAAAAATATCTATAAGTCTTGATGTATATTATTTTCAAGACATGAAGTACCAATAATTATGAGAGTTAGTAAAATTTTCAAAGTTGTAAGTAGATGGGAATGGGGGTGGCGTACAATGGGATGGGGGGGAAATTGAGTGGAAGACTTTTGGTGATAAATGTGTATAATATTGTGTTTATTTAGTAGTTTTAGTGTATACCGGGTACCGAGTTAACTAGAAATAAAATTTAACGGAGTTAACCGGGACTTAATAAAGTCATAAAAATTATAAAAATATGTTGGGTACAAGTTTTGGGTGTTTGGACAATTATTGTTTAGTTTTTACGAAAACCGTCGTAATTATATAAAACGTACGATATAAAATAAATAAATTTCCAAAATACCGGGTAAATTAATAATATAATTTTTTTTTTTATATTATTATATGAGTATAAAAATGTGTTAGGACCATAGTTGGGGTTGTTGGATCAATTATTCAAAATAATAGTTTATAGGATAACGTTTATTTAAAAATAACATACGTATACAGAAATGACGCAACTCGGGCATAAATGACAAATTTTCTCCGGAGGTGAATAGTGTTTTATGAATAGTAAAATTTTTGAACGCTTCTCGAAATCACAAACTGACACCAAAAACGATGAATAGTAAAATGATGAATAGTGATCGGTGAATAGTAAACGATGAATAGTAACCGATGAATAGTAAATTGTCGAGGTTCGGAAAAATGACCTAAAATTTCGGGTTGTGACACTACATAACAAGAAAATTGACACTGCCCAAAATGTTGATATTCCTTCTGTTGTATACTGAATTGTCCATACATATTGGTAAAGCGATGTAACGATTTGGTTTCTTATACAACAGAAGTTGTCTACTTTTTTTAAAATAATTTTATGTCTTTTTTCCTTTTTCAAGTTGTTAGAACAGGGAGGTTCAATTAAAGTTACAGAAAACTTTTGTGATAAGAGCTACTATGTTGGTTCTTGCTACAGATTAAGCAACTACATATATATATATATATATATATATATATATATATATATATATATATATATATGTATATATATATATATATATATATATATATATGTATAAATCAGGTATTTTATATCTCAAAGGTTAAAATGAAATTAGTCTATATAATAACCTATGTCGTACTTTGTCCATCTATTTTATCTATTTGCGAGGATGTGTATGTTTCAACTTAAACAATGAGCCTTTTCGATTTGATTTCTTGCAGTAGATCATATGTATTGCATTGATCATACACATAAAGTTATTTCATATGAATTAATGCTCTGACTTTGATTAGCTTGAGCGTAACCTTTGATCTCCTACCTTAACTTTTCTTTTGACCTATAATTTCCCAATGTCATTATTCGTAGAATTTGGGTTTTAGACAATTGAACGCAACTCATTACTTTCACACCATGATTGTACCCTTTACTTGCTACCCTTCTCTATAAACACCACCTATTTCATCAAATTTTATTGTTGCTCCTCACCTTGAGCGGCAACATACATGTTGTGGACTCAAACATTGTCACCTTGCTACTGGGGATGAATAATCAGATTTCAGCAGCTGCAAAGAGGCCACTCAAGGCTGTTTGGACTTTGGATAACCTTTTTTTAGAGCATAACTTATGATACTATATAACTTCTATACTATAATTGTTGTGCAAGTTCTTTTATGTGTGGTATAAGATATAAGATCAATATTTGTTATCGATGTCTTGATATTATGTGCTCTATTCTTAATATTAGGATACATAAACTCTTGCTACTATACAAAATCTATATGTTACTCTTGAAAATTGATTAGTAATGATGCGGTTACATCTTTTAAAGCCTTAAAGGGTTTTATTGAAGCAAATGCCTTTATAATTGAATTCCTTTCTTATTGCATATTCGGACAATTCACTATTATAGGTACGAAGAACGTGTGCAACAACATTGATCTCTATTCATATTAGAAAAGCTGACGAAGGTACACTTTGACTTTTTTTTTTATTTTGCTTAAAATTATATACTGTCATGAGAGTTGCAATTAGTTTCATCCTGAACCATTGCAATTAGTTTCACACCTTTTTAAGCTTTCATCCATAGCTAAACTGCTCCTAATAAGTGTACGATTTATGAAACGGGGTCTTTATATCCAGAAATAAAAAACTCTAGAGTTGATCATCCAATAAACTCGAAAAGTTAGTATTAATCATTTTTTTTTTTTTTTTTTTTTTTTTTTTTTTTTTTTTTTTTTTTGCATGTTATAAATGAATCCGCCCAGTAGGATAATAACATTACACATTTATAAATGAAGCAATTTTGCTACCTAAAGATTTAAACAGCTCATAGCATTTTCAAGCGCTTGCCACCCATTAACATTAGTGTCATTTGTATAGGCCATTACCATCTAAATTGATCAGTTTGCAATTTAAAATTGTTCAACAGGTTGCTGAGAAAGTTGCAATAGGTGAACTTAATTCTTCCTCTGCCATAGTAAGACTACCAGACACCATGCAAAATATTTTGAACCCATGAGTGCTGCCTATACAGCAATAGCAGTCGGATAATAATTCTTAATCATGGGAAAATGTTGAATATTTTGGATGGCAACAAAAGTCGATAGTTATGGCTCAGGTAATTTGTGAGGTTCACTTAAAGGTATTCGATTGTATGTGGTGTGTCATCTATTGTATTCAAGAAAGGTGATTTTTAACTCAAAATTAACATAACCAAATACTCTATTATATGCATCCATTTCCTCTAACATATGGTATTTTTGTTGATTAACTGCTATGTGCATCCTTACCAACCTAACTATGTTGCTCCTCCTCTTCGACCTTGCTTGGAAGAGAGCACCATATATGTAATAGGTGTAATTTCTTTCTTTTAATATCGATTACTCCTAAAAAAAATTCCTTAAAAATAGTTCCATACTAAATAAATCAACTATAATTTGGTCTATTAAATTTAATAATAATGGTTATCGTCTTGCAAATAATAGATTAAAATAGCAGCATGAAAAGACCGCGTATAGGTTCACTATAACCTTTGAGTAGTAACGATTAGCTTAAACTGTATTCTTATGAAATATATACTTTTCAATATACATCAAACCGTATTCAAATGTTATTAGGATATAAAACATATTTTCATACAGAAATACCATATCGATTACTCCTACAAAAAAGTCCTAAAATATGGTTTCATAATAAGTAAAGCCATCCAAATTTAAAATACAAAAAATGCCCGCCCATCGGGCTCAATATCGATTACTCCTACAAAAGATTACTCCTACAAAAAAGTCCTAAAAAATGGTTTCATAATAAGTAAAGCCATCCAAATTAAAAATAAAAATAATGCCCGCCCATCGGGCTCAATATCGATTAAAAATAAAAAAGTAAAAAAAAAACGTTGACTTCAGTTAAAAAAAAAAAAAATGGTTTCACAAAAGTCCTTAAAAAATGGTTTCACAATAAGTAAAGCCATCCAAATTAAAATTACAAATCATGCCCGTCCGTCAGGGCTCCTTAAAAATGGTTTCACAATAAGTAAACCCATCCAAATGAAAATTAAAAGTCATGCCCGCCCATCGGGCGGGCTTTGAAGTCTAGTATATATATATATATATATATATATATATATATATATATATATATATATATATATATATATATATATATATATATATAATATATATACTAGACTTCAAAGCCCGCCCAATGGGCGGGCATGACTTTTAATTATAATTAGGATGGTATTAGCTAACTTAAAATTCTGTTTTAAGTTTGCTATATTAAATCAATAAAATAGAGCCAATTATATATGATTAAAAAATTGTTATCCGGATTAAAAAAAAAAAAAAAAAAAGGATAAATATACAATTTTGAACTTATAATTTTTGTTACGATATTTGATGTTACTTATATGTTTTACTTATTTAGAATTTATTTTATTTTATGTAAGTGTATTTTTAAGTGAACTTCAAAGCCCGCACGATGGGCGGGCATGAATTGTAATTATAATCTGGATGGTTTTAGTTATTCTAAACTTATTTTTAAGGAAGTTTGTTTTATTGTAATTTTTAATATCACAAATATAAGATGTTAGATGGTGTCAGTTAGTGGAAAATTATTTTTAAGGATGGGTATTTCTTTTTCTTATGGTATTAGTTTACTTGTGAATTGTTTTTTTTTAAAAGTTATTTATAATTAACTGGGTGGGAAATTTTTAGAGAAAGTGAATTATAAGTTTGACGCATGAGTTGTAATTATAATATTATATTTACGGGTGGGTAATCATAAAGAAGTTTTTCCATAAAAAATTATATAACATGTCTAAAAAGTAAAAAACATGTCTACACTGAACCGTAGCAACCCACCCGCAATTCTAAATCATTCGTCACCACGTATCTGTACTACTAAAATTAGTTCAATGTGACTATATCCTATGATTAAATGAGAAAGACTACAGTCTACAAAATAAGACGGGATTCTTAGGACTTGATATATCTTTATCATACTTATGAATATACAACAACAATCATAATGAAATTAAAAATATTGATATCATAATCGAGCATATTCTAATCCAATACAATTAAACTTATAACTTTACCACTATTAATCCTTACATTTCATTCAAATTTATGCGATGCTGATAAATCAAAGATCATGTTACAGTTCTCATATTTTTTTTCCTTTCTATAGAAAACTTCCATCACTGCATAAATTTAAAAGCATGTATAGTTTCAGGAACATTATTTTAGTGAAAAACAACAGTGGCAAAGTTTTAGCATGTGACTTATCATTATACTTTTAGTTTTGTTAAGTATCAAGTTATAGTTAATTTCTATGTTTTGAAAATTATTTGCTAAAAATCGAAAACACTCATATATTTTTTAATTTTGTTAAATATCATTAATTGATAATACAATACAACGGTTCATATGTGTTACATTGTGAATACCTTTTCCATAAATTGACCCTTTCCAAAGAATAAACCACTTTGGTAGAATGATGCTAACATACAATACTTTCTTTACATATCGGCACTAAACATCAAACTAAAAATAATGAACCACAATTTTGTCCAAATGATTGTAGTCCGTAGTGCAGTTACTTCATACACATGGATGTATCAAGATGATATTAAAAATTAGAAAATAGCAAGGAAACCATGACTTGTTGGTTGTAGTTGTGATAACACATCTTGACAGTAAAGACCACATAGCTAAACTGATTCACATCTAACAATGAAGACCAAATAGCTTAGTTGATTCCTTAAAGGACTTCCTGGTAAGGGTTTCGTAGTTCTCTGCCCAATGCCGCACAATTTAACAAAGCATGTCAGTCGCATGTATTAACAAATAATAAAAACAATAGTGTGAAAACAGGTCCCTATTTTTTTATTTTTTTATTTTTTTTTGAAACCAAAAAGTTAATATATTGTAGATACAAATGGGTGATGAGATATATGAACAATCATGCCATGATTCTAAATTATTTATTAGTAACGTATGAATTTGAGTATAAAAAAATGATCATCAATAACAGTCGTTGCAATACCCACAAAAATAGAGAACCCATTTTCATATTTCAAATCAGTTGTAACGTATGTGATTACAATTTTAATTCTATATTATAGTTATATAATCTACATAAAAAGAAATAATATGTGTGAGTTTTCAGGTCAAACGGGTAAATTTGGTACAGGTTAAGCTATGTATCTCTCAAACAGGTCAAAAAGGGTAAATTATGGCAAGTCCAAGGCCTTACCTGAAATTTGTATATGTTGGCAATGATGCCCTTACTCTTTGAGAAACCCCTTGCATAAGGTTTTCCCGTCATCTCGGTTTCAAACACAATGTTAAACAACTTTTTACCTGCATAAACCTGGAAACAATTACAGTAGATTAACTAATTTTTACACTTAACAGTAAAAAAAAAAAAAAAAAATGCAAACTTATATTGAGAACCACTAATGCAGTCATTGACAAACTATATTTCACTTTAATGAGTTTTTCAACCACAACTTTGATTTTTGATCAGTCAAATTTCTTCACAGGATTATAGCAAGAAAAATTCAGTATTTCCCAAATATGAAGAATTAATTCGGATTTCATCCATTTATTTTATATACAAATTCTGATTCTACCATCCGCTGCTGAAGCATATTCAAATTTCATGTAAAAGTCAGTTTCATAAAGATATTCCAAGTACATTTGTTTCTGCCTATAGAAGATAGAAGACAGACCTTTTTTAGATTTTCCATCCGTCCTTCATATGCGAGATATTTCAAACCCTTTTCAATATTTTCTACATCTTTTTGTATGATTTTTAGTTTTTTTTCTAGAGCAGCAGCTTGATCGCCCTTTGATAATAACTTTTATTTATTCTCTTTAAGCACTTCTTCACGACGGCTTATCCAGAACATATATCTTGCTTCGCATCAACAATGCACGCCGCAAAAGGACATGGAGAAGAATGACATCTGAATATCGAATTGCCAGCTACCTAACAAACAAAACATTTCAAATAGTCTCATAGTATGCATTTAGATGAAATCAAACTACGAAATAAAAGTCAAATACTACTACAAATCACAACTAAACAAAAATAGAGCGAGTCGTAGTAACAACATTAGAAGACCTTACCATTCTGCGTCCAAAATGATCGGCTATTGACCAAAAAACGGAGTACTGAAATTAACAGTGTGAAAAGTTGATAGAAATAAGGGAGTACATTTGAAAAGATATCATATAGTTTTCAACCATCAGTTTCATGTAGTTATGCAAAAAATATACTGCAAGTGTGCATCAGGATAGTAGATAATAAAATCTACTGGTTGACTTACAACTGACTGATGATTGTCGCCGTTTATTTTGCAGACACAAGTTATCCAGCAAATTTGGCAACGGGTCATTCATACCCACAAAGTTAATCAAATCTTAAAGGTTGCTGCGATATAAATAGTCTTCTAAATAATATACAAAAAGTTTGACTTTCAAAATGAATTAACATAGTTACTTCTGGTAATTATGCGTCTGCGCCTGCCGGTGATGGAAGTGCTAGAGCGGGCCTGGCCTGACGTGCAACAGTGTTAATGGAAAGTTTAACAGGACTGCGATTCGTTGGGAGTATATTACTACCTACGAAACTAACGAAAGCACATTCATGGTTGGGGCTAAGTGTGTTTTGGATCCATTGACCACTGTCAAGGCTCGGATCATCTGGAGTGGCAAGTGCACTCATGCAACACCAGTTGCTTCCAAATATCCATTTTACCTCGGGTTTTGATTTTGACTACGTGGGAACAATATTGATCCATATCTTCCTCCTTTTCTTGACGTAACTCATTCTATCCTCGGCGATATGAAACAAATACAGTTAATACTGGATGATATATTATAGTAAATGGGTGTTTGGAATAGCTTAGGTCCCAGGAGTATGGGCTTATTTGAGTTTTAAAAAGCTCATAAGCCCACGTTTGTTGATTATCAGCTTATCAAGTCGAGCTTATAAGCTTATAAGGTCCAAAAATAGAGCTAATTCATGTAGTAAAAACTGTTGGCAGCAGTATCTTGAGCCGCAATAGGTGACCATGCTTCAAAAATGTAAACTCTTGGTGCAGTTATTTCCAGCTACATTCAAATTTACAGACATAACCTATGAGAATTCGAGTTTCGGTTGCTAAAAACTAAAATTAACAAAGATGAAAAAAGTTACCGACTTTTATTATATCCAGGGTTATAATTTTAGGTCCCTTGGAGGAGAAAATCGCCATTGCTGGTGCTGGTTTAGTATCATAGCTGTCGAATTCCTAGGATTAGAAACATGTTAGATCATTTAGGAACATGTTTTGTTCTTCATTTCTTCAGTGAATAGATCATTTAGGAAGTTAGATAGCGCCAACAGTTATTCTTGGACGTACGTTGCTTCTTAATACATTATTGCTTTCACGCAATTGGCTGTTCAGTGGTACGCATGTACCCAATGAACTATTACCAAAAAGCGTGTGGCATTTCTTTTTAGCATTTTCAAATGCCTGTATGGAACGACTACAACAGATGCTTGAATTTTATGTCATCATATGATTACCGGTTGCAAAACATGTAAAACTGTAACGATAAGCAAGCAGAAAAACACTTAAATAAGCAATCCCAAACACCCTCTTAACCTGCTTTTTAGAATGTGACCTGTTATAACCCACTTAACGCCCTACTTGCTTGCATATACATATCAATAAATATAAAAAATACTGGTAATCTATTGACATAAGAGAACAAATCTAACGAAGCTGCAAATACCTGAATACACCAAGAATTGGTAATCCCTTCTACAGAGCAGTACTTCTCTTCATCAGAAGGACAGCTCCAGTAGCGTCACTCATCTGGCTGGAAGTTCCTGTTACGATAACAACAAAATAGTAAGATCACGTGCCAAGAAATACCACTTGTGGCTAATGAAGAAAGCTTCGTTATGTACCAGAAGTGGTTGACCCGTCTCTCTTAAATACTGGCTTAAGTTTCGCAAGATCTGCCAAAGTAGTTCCTGGACAGATGCCATCATCAAATTCAAAAATCAAATCAAAATCGATTCAACTTTGACCTTGGTAAATTGCATCCATCAGGCTGCCATTTCCAGTTTTGATATGATGAATCAGGCCTCCCATTTTTCTGACAACTCACTTGTTTGACCAAAAGTGGACAACTTGCCTCTGTATATAATGGGTGAGACTCATTGTCCCAGACCCATTTTCCTTCAAAAACATTGCATCCATTATCTATGACTTCATTATCTGAAACGCGAATAGGTGGTCTTTTAACCACTCGATGGACCAAAATACTCATGGATATGGTAGTTATTTTTCAAATTATCTAAGGCTATTCGTAGAGACCTGAAGTATCAGCAATTTAGTTTGATCAGGGTACAAAGCTAAAGAGCGACCAAACTCATAAAGTTGTCGAGACCCCAACCCCTATCCAATATATAAGTGACCAACTTATGCTTTTTAAACATAACCTGCTTCACTACAATGTGTAGTACTGTATCTCCTAAAATTCTCATTCAGAATTTTAGTTTAGATTACATCTCTCAAATAGCAGGTCATCGAGTGTATCACCAGTCATGTCCTCTATAATATTCCTAGATGCCATACCTTCTAATGTCTCAATCTGGTATGAACTTCTTTATATGCGCTCCAAGGAGACCACTTTGTGCCAAAATCTCAGCTCTCAATCCACGTTTTCTGGTTTCGCATTTAATACTTTCTAAATTTTTGTTAGGAAGCATGTAACCTGAATAAACACAAAGTGGTGATACATTTGATCCCTATGATTAAAACGCCCATACTAATTAGAAATTGGTTAATGATTTTGAAGTCTATATATTAGGGTGTTAAATCCATATGCTAATTAGAAATCAATACAGTAGATTTAGGAGGTTTAAAGTACACCTGTGACTGGAGTTACTGGACTCTGATGCAGTATACAAAACACTACTGAAATTAATTTGTGTGTGAACAGCGGAGGAGCTGCTAGCGCGAACAATTGCATACATGTGTTTATTCAACTCTCCATCCTCCTCTTTGATCTCATTCATCAACCAAGACGCATATTTGAATGATTGAAGCAATGAACAATCACGGAGTACATACCGTTTGTTTGTGGTGGCAGGTGGTGGGTTGGTGAAGATTGACGTTTCAAAAATATAGGGTCGTGATTTGGTGGGTTGGTGAACATTAGGCTTTATCATTATAAAAATTAAAAATAAAAACATACCCCAGAGATATCTAAACCAACAGAGTATCAAATGTGCACTTTGTTCACAAAGCTGGCAGTACTAACAATATATCCGATAAAGCTAACAGTATTAACTTTCTTGAGCCAGCAGTATTAATGAAACAAATAAATAACAATAATCCAAATAAGAAGATGAGTACCCAATAACCTGTTCACAATCAAACAAATGAATCAATTTATTTTCTATAAAATAACAACTCACAAACCTGACAAATTATAATTAATTGGCTCTAATACATGAACACCTAAAAAAGTCAGTAGATGAGCATTAGAGAAAAGAGAAAAAAAATATTAGGGTTTTTGAGAAAAAATATATTATGAATAAAGTGCAGATTTTTTTTACCTGTATGTTTTGATTAGGGTTGGCTAACTTGTAGGGATTCTCCTAATTATCTAATATAATTAATATTGCAGAACTATATTTAAGGAAAAGATATGCTTGATAATTTAAATTGCTCTTTTGTCTAGTATATCTTTTTTGTTTTAGGTGCTTCATCACAATCAATGGCTTGGTTCCATTGGTTGAGACGTTTCCATGTTTACCTAAAGATGTATGTTCGAATCTCACTATGGTCATTTTTTAAAATTTTGGATTTGAAGGTCAAACCTTCGAAAATTTGGTCAAATCTGCTTAGGTGACTGCTAGGGGAATAAGAGCATGATTCCATCAATCCAACGCTTATTCATCAATCATGCATTTGATGACGTCATACGCATCCTGTTATATATAATATGTAGATATATATACTAGACTTCAAAGCCCGCCCAATGGGCGGGCATGACTTGTAACGATAATTTGTATGGTTTTAGTTAAGTATAATTTTTTAAGCTGTTGGGTTTTTTTTTTTTTTTTTTTTTTTTTTTTTTTTTTTTTTTTTTTTTTTTTTTTTTTATATATATATATATAGTGGTTTTTGTTGGTGAATATTTTAAGAGATAGTTATTTCAATAAGATGAAAGTAGTGTATGTTAATCATTACTACTTAAAGTCTATAGTGAACCTACACATGGTCTTTTCATTTCACTTTATTTAATTTTGATATAGTATTGGTTAACAAAAATTCATTTTTAAGGACGGGGAGCTTAACTAATATTTTGATGGTTTAGTTTACGTTAAACAAATATATACATGAAGTACTTACTGGAACTCTTGGATAGCTTTGCAACCTGCATATTAATGCCATAAAAATAAATTAGAATGACACGTTATATTAAGCCCTCCCGGGCATATAGATAGATAGGAATGATATGACCATCTTCAGTTAGTGACCACCAAAATAGCTCCAATTAGTGACCACCAAATGTTACTAATGAAAACGGTTTTTGATTTATGTATTAAATCCTTCGTTACTACATTTTAATGTAAATCATGGATCAATACTTGTAAAAAAAGCGTACATCCATAGTGTCAATGTGTCATATGTATATAGTTTGGCATTTAATAAGCCAATTACTTTTTAAACTTGTAATAATAAGCAAATCTTAAACACACCATTAACAATTAATATATGCAACCACATACATTTATCACATTAGTAATCCTAATCAATCTCCGAGTACACTTTACCCATTAAAAAGCAACAATATCTCAATCATAATAATGTTTCATATATCCAAGGTAATATAGTAAATTTAATAACAATGTAATTGTTTTGATGCTCTGCATCTTCAAAATCATTCTCAAAATCTTTAATATACATTTATTTATTTTGTTTTTCAAAACCATAACTCTGGCTACTTACTGTCAAACATAATTATGTTGTAGTCCCAACCTGCTCCAAGTTCGCCTTCTTCCCGTAGACGTATGTCCAGTGTGTGCGGAGTGTGTGCGGAACTGGTATTCCACCTCATACTTGCCAAGATACATCTCAGGGTCACATTTAAAAAAAAAAAAAAAAAATTGTATTGAATGCAAGTGCAAAGAAACCATAAAACTTGACTACATGTCTTTAATTCTTTGTTTTCTTACATTTACACAAGAAAATGGTCTCCTTGTAACCAAATATAAAGAATAACGTTTCAAAAGTTAAGCACATGTTCCTTCAGCAATTGTGAACTCAGTAGCCAAAATTACACACTATCAAACAGCAAATACTACTTACTGTGATTATCATTTCTTCATTTGTTAGAGGCGAATCTTCATTTATATCTTCAGATCCACTTGTTTCCTTTACAGACCCCATAAGTTCATTGTTTTCCTTGCTACCTATACGATAATCCACGTGAGTGTCAAAATAATCCACGTGAGTGTCAAAATAATCCACAAAATTATGGCTTATGTTATATAAGCTTAAAAAACACCCCCTGAGTTGACCTTCACACTTTTTTGCCTATATTTTATTTTATAAGTTTTTTATAACTGACTGATGTGTTAATTATGATTAGAAAATCAATAAAAATTACCATTGCAATATAAATCCTACATAAAAGATGCTTAGGAGATTTATACTGATTTAAAAAATACATTTTGTGCGACTTCAACCCGTCTCAACCATTTGACCCATTAGAACCATTTCAGATAGAAACACAACCCACTGTAACCATCCATATGTAAATGGGTCGAAATCATTAAATGGAAATGCGACCCACAAATCGGTATACAAAAGTACAACCTGACTTTTCCACATCTGCTGAAGATCGGGTCTTTTTACTACTTGAAACTTCTTCTGCTGAATTTTACAAAAAGAGATAAATGAGTGAATGCTTAATTTTTGACATATATACGATGAAAATATTACCTTTTTCCTTTAGAATTACCATCATCTCTACATGGCGAGATAGATAGAATAATGGAAATCAAATACTATTAAAGGAGCTTGCATTCACCTGCTGAGATGCACCAGTAAGTGGCCAACTGAACGGTTCCTTCAATATCAACTATCGATTCTTCACTTATGTCGGCAGTATACTTAACCATTTGAGCACTGACACCATCATTATCGTCAATTGTCAACACAAACTGAGCCGTATAACTCCCTTCTCCCCCTTCTCTCAACGTCAAAAATGCCAATTTTATTTTACCAAATTCACTACTCCCATACACTCGTCCTCTAACTAACACTGATTGATTTATACGATCTTCTATTACAGAGCTAACCTTGGTCCATTCACGAACTGTACCCGTCATTGATTGAAGCTCTTTGACAGGAATGTCACCATAGAGCTGATAGGTTGACACTAAAAAAAAAAAAAAATCTTCAAACGTTGTTATAAGTTAATAGCAAATTCCTTGAAATAGCAGAAAGTTTACGAATATGACTAAGATAATGGTGCCCATTCGCCTGAATATTATGTTAATCATTTGAGTTAACATAGCCTTGGACGTATCTTGGTTGACAGGACTTTTACTAATCATCAAAAAGTAGGTTATGTACAATTTACCAAAAATAAAAACATAATATACAATTTACCAAAGTGGAATATACAATTAGAAATAAGTAATATTTACCTGTTAAGAGAAATATTATAGCACACTCTAATTGCATTCAGCAATGGTTCCATGTGAACTGCATATGTGGAAGTTAGATAAAATTAAGAAAAAAAGACAACCAACAGCAGTAATGCTACAAAGAAAGCAAAGTTTAATCAATGTGAGATCCTGGCCACATATCTCATCACTTTTGCAGGACTGTAGATGACAATTTTAGTCTATAATTATGAATGGGTTGATGTGGCTTGTGTTGACAATTTCAGTCTAATGTTACCTGCGGGTTGACTGCAATAGGAAAAGAGGACATACCGAAAACGGTGTTGGTAGGATTCATAGCAACCTGGTTCTTAGCAGCTTCACCGATCAAACAATCAATCTCAAGAACAAATGGGAATAATCTTCAAACGCTGAATCCTAATGTGGATAATCTTGTTAGAAGGTCAATGTAAACCAACTTGACTCGTTTACTGAAACACTATCAGAGTTACGCATTTTGATCTCTTATTCAACATTTTTGACAGTCCTTGCACCATATTGATATGTTGGAATTTCACAATATTTCAAAACCCTATTGCAATACAAAATGAGAGCATTAATAACTAAATAGCATAAATAAAATATACCCAATATTGAAAACACAATATGTTGGAATCAAATGTTCTCTGTGAACAGGTGTTACTAAATAAACTAATTATCAGGATGATGCTCAGTAGTCAATTCAGCTATCATAAATTATCATCTAACCATATGGATGCTTTTATTCTTCAAAATTATGATCGTTTCACTGCTGAAATAGCTTCAAAATTGAGATTGCTCTAATCTCTTGAGACCAGGTTCCGATGGATATGCCGAAGGAAAGTCATCACAAAGTTTTCTTTTACCACAGTAAAATAATATAGGGTATTGTATTGGATTAGGACATTTAAGGAGTTACGAAGATTAAATGGTTACAAAGATGAACTTTTGGTTTATCACAAACTGAGTTAATGAGATCTTTTTAAAGTTTAAAAACCAAATTATGTTATATGAATGGCTTCTACATTTCCATGTATTTGTTGATTTCAAAATTCTCAGCTGTCTTGTTCCATAGTGTGAACGTAACCGTGTTGTTACTAACAAAAGGATACGAAATTTATTTAGATATTCTATAATGTCGTATGAAAATTTCTGTAAAGAAATACGTACTTCACATTTTCATCTCAATGTTGCGCATTGATGTGTGGGCAAAACCGGATCAGCTGTATCCCCTGCGCCTACATATGCAGTGCGTGTTTATGCTAAACCAAAAACAGGGAAAAGGTCAAAGAAATTGGGTAGGAGAATACATGTACTACAGTTATATTATTCAAATTTAGTTAATTAAGCGAAACAATACCCGCACGCGTATCTGGCCTACGATTAACTGCTGAACCTGAGCGTCTTCTCCTGTTTGTATGTCTAGTAGCTGCAACCATAATAGAATGATAAACATGTGTAAATATAAACATACAGTTGCGCAAATATAATAACACCAAAATTTAGTAGTGGCCATTTGTTTTGGGATAATTAACTAATAATGTCATAATAACCTGACAATCTCACTTTGTGCTTTAAACCCTTCGATTGCCATTTGTTTTGGGCTAATTAAAAATAATATAGGGTTTTGTACTGGATTAGGACATTTAAGGAGTTACGAAGATTAAATGGTTACAAAGATGAACTTTTGGTTTATCACAAACTGAGTTAATGAGATCTTTTTAAAGTTTAAAAACCAAATTATGTTATATGAATGGCTTCTACATTTCCATGTATTTGTTGATTTCAAAATTCTCAGCTGTCTTGTTCCATAGTGTGAACGTAACCGTGTTGTTACTAACAAAAGGATACGAAATTTATTTAGCTACTCTATAATGTCGTATGAAAATTTCTGTAAAGATATACGTACTTCACATTTTCATCTCAATGTTGCGCATTGATGTGTGGGCAAAACCGGATCAGCTATATCCCTTGCGCCTACATATGCAGTGCGTGTTTATGCTAAACCAACAGCAGGGAAAAGGTCAAAGAAATTGGGTAGGAGAATACATGTACTACAGTTATATTATTCAAATTAAGTTAATTAAGCGAAACAATACCCGCACGCGTATCTGGCCTACGATCAACTGCTGAACCTGAGCATCTTTTCCTGTTTAACATGTGTAAATATAAACATACAGTTGCGCAAATATAATAACACCAAAATTTAGTAGTGGCCATTTGTTTTGGGATAATTAACTAATAATGTCATAATAACCTGACCATCTCACTTTGTGCTTTAAACCCTTCGATTGCCATTTGTTTTGGGCTAATTAAGTCAACTGAAATAGTTTATAATCCTGACATAAAATGTTTTGATATTTTATAAACAATTATATATATATATATATATATATATATATATATATATATATATATATATATATATATATATATATATATAATGTTTTCTGTACTGGACCAGTAGAATTCAAAGGAACTGGATCTACAAAATTCAAAGGAATTGGACCCGTAGAATTCATAGGAACTGGACCCGTAGAGTTCAAAGGAGCTGGACTCATAGAGTTCAAAGGATCTGGTCCCATAGAGTTCAAAGGAACTCTTGTTTGATCTTCAAAACAATTATCCCACTATAAAACTCAACGAAATAATAACAAAGTAAATCACTTATTGGAAGCCCACTTTTACGTATCCTCTTTTACGACACAAACAAAATTTAACAGTCAAATTCCAAAGTTAATAACATATCAGTACATATTTAATTACCTGCAATGCACTGATGGTTGAATAAGTAAAAGGAAAATAACTTACATATGCAAGCATTTTATGATCTGATCATCAAGGGTTTGACTTACCATAACTCCTAATATGCTGCATTACCTTCTGTAAAATCCAAGTTTGTCTTCCACTTTATTGTTTTGACCTTTCCCACATTCCAAACCACCATTGATAATGTTTGTGATCACTCCATAACCAAAGATACGCCCCACTGACCTGTCTGCAGCTGATGGACTCCACCTTCCGGTGATCACATCATGGCTTGATGATTTGTTAGCTTATGGAGTTATCCATAACCATATCGCTGATCGAAATGATATTGTATTATAGGAAAATTTTATTTTTTAAAAACCTGTTGCAAATGATGTCATCTTTTACCTGCAACCCTTTGGATCGTACAGCTTAATGATTAGCTAATATTGCCCAGGACTACACTCTATCTTGTAAGTGTTGTAACGATAGAGAAGACCAAGAACTTACTGAGATAGTTGGATAGGTCCTCTTCCAAAGTAGCTATGGGGACACGGCCACTCATTAGAGTCACAATACCTATTTGCTTGATCTTGTTCTCTAGCGAAGCAATATTCCCATGCAAATTGACCATCCGCGCAGTGGGCCATCCACCTAAGTCGCCAAGCAAAGAGCTCGTTAGCATAGCGAAACTGACAACAAACGTGATACCGATGACAATGGTAATGATTATGAACAATTAAATCTGACCTTTACTTAGCCTTTGTAAAACCGTGATTTAGTGCAGCAACTCAAGCTTGTCTTGCCTTTTGGGTCTTTCTGACTTGCGGGCTTAACTCCACAATCATCGTCGTATTCATCTTTATCTTCTTCCTCAATCATGTCCTCGTAAAACTCATCTTCAATCTCACGATCATCTTGATCAGTGTCCGGATGTGGCAAGTGATGGTCTTCATCTTCTTCCAAATCATTGCGGCCATCATCATCTCCATCCTCATCTTCATCAATTTCATATCCTTCGTCCCCTGACATATCCACCTCATCTTCATCAAGGCTCTCACGAATATCTGGTTGGATTTCAAACCTTATTTCCATAGAACCAAGACCATTATCAAATCTACTACTTTTATACTTGACACTTTATTAGCCATTTACTTCCGTAAATGGTTCATGGGCTAATCAATATATCATTTTCCAATTAAAATATATCAGACAGTAGATATTGATCTAGATTTAGTCTTAATTCATACTCCACCATCAATGGTTTTTGGTGGCTTAATGACCTTTGGTGTACCTGATACACATGATTAAAAATTAATGAACTTGATGGGACATATTAAATCTTAGTAACAATCAAAACCATGCTTAATTTTTTACCATCAAAGCTTTTGTCTCAGCTGCTAGTCTGCTAAAAAAAGTTGACCAAAGTGTGGCCTGATGCGTTCTGGTTTAAGAACACTAATAGCCACTTCCTGACTAAAATATGTACCTTTATACCTGAGGAAATCACAGATGTTGGATCCAAGAAGCTTTTGCGAATTCTAAAAAAGGGTTGGAACACTTACAGATCACCGAAAGTACCAGATGCAACTTATTTTCAAATTTGAGCATATATTAAACTTTCCAATTAAGCAACATCATTAAAGCATGCATTTCAAAGAGCTCGTAAATAAGTGAATTACGAAAGGCCACTTTACCTTAATACTTTATGTTAAGCAGAAAATCCATTGCTAGTCAGGATAATATTGCATGTACCAAAGACTGATTAGAGGTGGAAAAGTCGGGTGTGACAAGTTGCATGTTAAAGAGGCTGATTAGAGGTGCCCAATACCTAAAAAAAATATGATTAGTTAACTAAATATGTATACTTATAAATACGTTCAAGGTCCATATACCTCAAGGATCGAAGCTTCAAGTATCTTTAGGGCGCTTTTCTTCTCTTTTCTACAAACTGATTGTTTAAATTTCCATCATTGAGCAGCGCCGGAACTTCGTGAGCATGCTCTATTTTTTCTTTAGAACGCTGGTCATTTTTTCAATTAGTATCACACAATAGTTCATAATGATCCAAAATAGTGAGTCAAGTACTTGATTTACTATCCATCTCTATATCATTGTATTGGTTAATCCTGCTTAATATAATCGATGGAGCAATATCTGATTGAGGTGCGTTCTCTCCAGGAATTGAGTTCAATTTGGGAACTGTATCCACTTTGGGAGCTTCATCCACTTCGTTTGCATCAGCCATTGTCCTGCAGAAATGCCACATTGTTTGGCCGCAAATCATCGCCTTATCATAACCACCTGATAAAGCAATCAGCATCATTTACAGCTAACTACTACTCAGGTTGCGAATATATTCTGTGAGTGAAAAGTACTAAAAAGATCAATTGATAGGCATAATACAAAATCTACTTACCCAAGTACGGCTCAGAAAAAAGAATGTCGCGAATCAAATAACAGCAATTAGCCAATTCCATGCCAAAAGCCAACAAAAGAAATCACACATTAGCTCATATCATTGCAAGCGGTCCATGTTTGAGCACCAAATTCATGCTTTCCCAAATATTCAGACATTACAGTCTTCTCCAAACACCCTAAAACCATTCACAACTCTAGAATCATCCAAAACTTACACAACCTACCATGAAAATAGAAGACAATCATCAATACAGCAGTAGATTAGAGACAAAACTTCTTGGAAGATATTTTCATTTATATATATAAATCTCTTTGTCGTTCAAAAAAAATAAAAAATGCCCTTCTAAATTACATCATATACCTCGCAAACTGGATCAAACCCGCCTTCTCCCAGCTTGTTGTCGAATGAAAAGTTATTGGTGGCCTTAGAAACTTCTGATAAGCTAATCAACGGGAGCTCTATATCTCCTTTCATGCGACTATATATATTATCTTTTGAAGAATGAAGAACCCGATCTAATGAGGTTCAGATTAATCTAAACAGTAGCATAACTGGGTGACTGATACGGCTGCAGTCACACACTTTTCGTTACTGCCTAGCAAGCATATGGGTCTAAGGAAGCAACATACAGCAAACTAAAAGGTTCATCGTCATTGCGTATAAGAAGAAAAGTGATAGTGATGTGATTCAGTACACGATCAATATTTAAGTGCTAGCAACAGAGAGCCAAACCTTTGAACCACATCCAAGAACAAACAGGACCATTTTCAAACGATGTAGTTTTAAACAGCTCTTGATATGTTTCCCCAATTTAAACTGCATATGTTCAGGTCCACGAATATTTTAGTATGTATTTGGCTAGAGATTGTGAATAAACATTGAATACAAATGATATACTACTAAAAACATAAAGAGGCAAATGCAAGAGTCTACCTTGGCTTTCATCAATATATGGTTCTCCTCTTCTAAATTCAAAGCTAAAGATACCAACCTGGACCAGGAGTATTCCCACCTATTAGTGTGGCTGAAAAAAGGTTTTCAATGCCTGCAAAGAAATCATTTAATCAGAAATCTACAATCGAATACATTCCAGTCAATCAATATCTTACAATTAGAGTTTCTGCATACCCTTCATCAGTTTCATGATGATATTGTGACAACTCTTAAAATTGCAATTTTGTAGCAGAATATATATGTTTATGTCAAGGTTGGTGATTACAGACTTATCTTTCAAATAACATACCTGTTCAATTGAAATCTGCAATTGAGGTGACAATCGGATCAAAAAATTAGTGTTTGTTTTGGCTGTTTAGGGTTTCGTAGGTTGTCAATCAAGAACAATTAGTTTTGCAGCGGATGTGGTTGTTTCAAATGAAATTGAGCAATGAGAGTAATATTGCTTTCAAAAGTGTACATCACCTGTTTTGGAGAGTTTGAATCAAGGCCTTATGCCAAAGAACAACAAAGAAGGATAAGTATATACGGGATAGACACTTAAACAAATAACTTAATAAATTAGCCATGCTTGCCACAATTGTAGGAACCTCACATGAATGATATTAGAGCTAATGCTTAAAAAAAATACAAACTAACACTTTGTACTGCTGGGATGTTGCCAGTTTGTCTTTTACATTCGTACTGCTACGATCTCGAATTAGTACTGTCATTGAAGGTTAGTACAGGTTCATTGATTATTCAATTAATAAACATGAGAATAAAACATACATTAAATTTCATGATTAGTTCAAAGTTTTTCAAAGTTGTTGGAAAAATAGACAATCTAATCATGCTATCAGTTTGTCAATTAATCAACATGAGAAGAAAACATACCTTGAATTTCATGCTTAGTTCAAAGTTTCTGGAAAAATAGAAAATCTAATCATGCTTAATAATGAACATAATAAAGCATTATAGAAGCAAAATAAAATTATGGGGAGGAAAAATTAGGGGTCTCTGATCATTAATAAAACCTGTATATTAAATGGGCTTACAAATCCGGTATATACTCTAAAATATATGCATAATCTATTCCTTAAATATAGCTTAACAATATCAAAATTTTAAGCATGACTTACTTTTTTTGTATTGTAAATCACAAAAAAATGACTTGGTCTAGTGGTTGAAGGATTTGTATGTTGATTAAATGGCCCAGGTTCAAATCTTGCAAATGACAATTTTTTTAAAAATTAAATCCGAATTTTATTTGGTCAATGCGAATTAATTTGGTCAAACTTTGCTTAGGTGGCATGCTTAGGTGGAATAAGAGCATGATTACTCATCAATCCAGCGCTTATTCATCAATCCAGCATTTGATGACGTCATACGCATCCTGTTATATATATTATGTAGATATATATATATATATATATATATATATATATATATATATATATATATATATATATATATATATATATATATATATCTATTTATTTATTTATTAACTGGTAAACTCTAGGTCCAAATCTGTAATTCTTGACAGCATGACTTTGTTCCAACAACTTGTTAACCACTTCAATATCAATGTACTTGTTCATAGCGGCGTTTCTTTCAATTGCAAGCATATTTTCGTTATCTTGCATTGATATAGTAACATGTCATATATTGTTTGCGTTTCAATTGCTACAATAAAACAAGGTTGATTTCTGACCCTTGTGTTCCCAATGTAGTAATCGGTGTAATTGATCTTGTGATAACGTTGCCCAGATTTTTTATTGTTATGGCTCAGATGCGTATGCATGTGTCCTACATGCATGTCTCCTACTGCCGTTTACTGTTAAAATTCATATATAAGAGTTTAATTTAATTTCATTACTACTCAAAATACATTTATATCTAAGATGTTAGTAAGAGTACCTAAGATCATTAATATAATTCATTTTTGTCCCCAGCTTAATGGTTCGAGCTGTTACCTTATCATGACTATACCTTAAATAATTCATTTTTGCCTCCAACTTAATGGCTCGAGCTGTTACATTATCATGGCTATACCTTAAATGCCTCAACATGAAATTCATCTGAGATGATAATAGCTGAAACTTAGTATTCAAGTTGGGATGCAAAGCGCATTAATAGCTAAACCATAGCAAGCGCAAATTGCATGTCTGGGACTATGGGCTAAAAATCTAAGGTCGGAGAGGATGTTTGGGATTGTTAGAAATATGCTTTTCAATTAAGTTTTTGGGATATGCTTATTCACGGTTAGCTTTATCAATTTCATGAGGAGTAGAAAAAAGAACATTAGAGGCCTACAAATTGTGTAACACCCTAGGCAAATACCACATTGGGCGTGACTTGGAGTGATCCTGTGACATATGTTAATATTCGCCTTATATGACAGCAACGCATTTTGTGGTGTAACGATTAATCACTCATACGGTTAAGCGTGCTCATGTGAGAGTAGTACTGGCTTGGTTGACCTGCAGGGAAGTCTTCACATATGGGCCACAAAAGCAAAGCCGTGAGCCTACGGGCAAAGCGTACAATATTGTGGTCTATAAAGTGGGGTGTTGCAAGTGGTATCAGAGCTACTACAAGCCGTTAGGGATGTGTGGCAAGCCTCATTGAGGACGATGTGTCCATTAGACATGTAATACCCAAAATTTCAAAACATACAAAATGACAAAATTACCCTTGTAACTTTAAATTTCAATTAATGATTAAATAAAACACCAAATAAATCCCAAACTCATGAAAATTAACAACTTATGAAATAAGATGATTTTGTTACAACATTTTAATATTTTACAATGTCCAAAAATTACTTGTCACACATAAAATACTATATGGACCGAAAATATATATGCATGTATTTTTAATTATTTGTTTTACATTTATAAGGTATAAAATCAATTTAAATTAGGGATAATCATCAAATCAAAAAAGGAAACAATTGCAAAATTAACTAATTGATCCCCTAAACCAATTAACCGACATTCATGCCCTCTCCTCCTCATTCTCACACGGTTTATAGTTATTCTCCATTTATTCCACTCGCTAAACCCTAAACACACACAAAAACTCACCCATTCATCAAACGAATTTTTGGAGGCTGTGGTTTATTTTTCCTTGGTTCATTCAAGTCTAGGGAAGGTGAGAAAATAGTTTGGAGGTCGTTGAATCGCTGGAGTGATCGTAGGAGTTTTGTGTTGTCGATTTGTTCTAGCCGAGAGGTACAAAACTCTCACACTTCATTCGATCGTTCAAAACCACATCTGGTATTTTTATAGCACTCTCTACATCATATATGATTCATATAAAATAGCTATCATGATCCATGCACGTTAAAATCAATCGGGTTAATTATAGATATCAAAACGTGAATAAAACCTAAAAGTGTTCATGCGAGTTTTTTGGGTTTCGTATATAATTTATTTGGGTCCTATACATGTCATATGATTCTGGAAAAATGATATTTGTATTGATCGAAGCTTATATCAACCATGGCGAATTTTTGTTCAAACCGGGTTATAAAAAGAAAAAGGGATTCGAAAAATAAGAAAACATGTCGACTGGGTTAGGGTTTGGATTTTTGATGTTAGATCTGGTCAAATTAATGCATATTAAGGCTGTGTTAATGATTGGTAATGATTGGGAAATTTAGGGTTTAGAATTTTCGTATTTTGATTTTATCGATAGAAAGATAAAAAGTATAGGGTGTGTTTCGTAATTTTATAAACATGGGGGTTATTTTTGTAAGATGATTTGGACCAGGGGCAATTCGTAAAAATTATAAGATGAGGGTATTATGCGTAAAATTGGTAACTAAATGGTTTAATTGGTAAATTATGTAATATGTAGTTCGAATTGTAAATTAATAAATTAAAAGGAGTTGTTTTGTAAATTATCGAAAGTTAAGGGTACTTCGTACCAAATATTATGTAATGGGTGTATTGTGTAATTTTGGAAAATTAAAGGCTTAATGTGTAAATATGTATATTAAATGGATCGATTTGCAATTTATTTAGATAAAGGGTTTAATCTGTAATTTAATTAACCTAAGGGTCTAATTTGTAATATGGTTAAAGTTAAAGGATTAAAATCGTTAAAATGGGTAACTTATGGATTAAAATGAATAACTTGTAATATTTGCACTTTAGACCTTTATCTTTGGCATATTTACATTTAAAACCCTAAAATATGGAAAGTTACTATTTTTGGAAAGTTACTAAAAATAGAAAGTCACTTAAAATGAGTAAACCTACTTAAAGTGGAAACTTGCTATATTTGGAAAGTTACTTAAAATGGAAAGATAACCTAAGATGAGTAATCTGAACTTGGAACCTCTTGTAATTCTGTCTTCTACTCCTTTAGGTGTGAAGAAGGAGAGATCTTGACTCTTTTCAGTTTTTGCTATTATTGTTGCTTGCTTGCTTAATAAGGTACGGATATTCTGTCTTACTTTGAGACACTTATGTTATCGTACAGATATTCTGACCTTCTCACAGGTTTCTCATGAACTCTTTCTCTTTTATATCTTGTTTCCCTTGAACCTTGCTATGCTTCCCTTGTTCTGTGAACCCTGCTATGTTTCCCTGGATTTATGAACCTTGCTATGTTCCCTTTTGTATTGTGAACCTTTGATATGATCCACTTGATTTGAACCTTATTATGAACCCTTGCTATGATATCTTGTTCTGAACCTTGAATTGAACCTCTGTTATAAACCTTGATCTGATATACTTGAAATGGAAACTTGACTCGAACATTGATATATACTTTGATCTGATATACTTGAAACGGAAACTTGATCTGAACCACTTGATATGAAACTTGAACTTGAACATATGATACTTGATACTTGACCCTTGACCCATAATTTGATACTACGAGCCACTACTTGTTTCACTAGGCATGAGGGTTTCATGTCCTTGTCATTGATGCACCGATGACTTGACTCTAGGGTAGGAGAGTGATGACCTATCCCGTCCCTGACCTGACTTGACTTGTTACGTAGAGGAAGAATCTGGCCTACTGGGGCGTATGGATGCATCCTAGATTTGATTTGTTCCTGTTTCTGTTTATCTGTTATATATCTGGTGACTGATGGTGTGTGCGATACACGTCTTTCACATATCTGGGAGTTGATCACTCCATTTGGTTACTGAGGCCACCCCTCATATTATCTGGTTATACAAGTGGTCTCCCCTCTATATGCTTATATGGTTACATTATTATGATATGATCTGTTCTGGGCTCGTGGTGGATTTCTGTTTCCTTTTCCTTTACTCTTATTCATTATTTATTCCTTAACTCTTATTATATCTGCATGACCTTTATTTCTGTTACTCTGTACTTTTCTCTATTACTGCTTTGTTATCGTTATATCTGTTCACTGAGCTCTAGTAGCTCAGCCGCATTTCCTTTTCCTGCGGCAGGTATTTAAGCTAGGAGCTGGGTATTGCTTTGGGATGAGAGCTATTTGAATGAAGCATTGACCTTAGTCATCTTAGTTTGCCATTTTGGATTTAGACTTGTTTATGCCATTGTTTGGGCACTTGGATTATTATGTACTTCTGTTATTTTCCATCTTGCACTTGATATAAGTCGTGTTGACTTATTTTCCTTTGATTATTAATGTTAAGACTTCCGATGTTTTGTTATTAAATGATCTGATATGAAACCATTATTGTGACATCTTTACCCTTGTCGGGTCGGGGTGTTACAATTTATGTTATCAGAGCATAGGTTTCCGAAACCCTGGGAGCTTAGGCTTTTGACCTGTGAGGATTGGGTAGACATTAGGTTTCCTTTTCGCGTAGTCTCTTTCCTTCTTTGTCCTACTCTATCATATTTTGTCTGATCTTGCTAATTGTTTTGATAATCGTTCAGATGGTTGTCACTCGCCGTAATCCTGGAGGTAACCCTGAAGGGGGTGATGAGATCCCTAACTTGGAGACTTTGGTTGCTAATGCTGTAGCCAACATGTTACCGGGGCTTAATGCCAATGAGGTGATCACTCGGATCATCAATGATGTCCGTAATGGAGCAGGTTCTTCTGGTGGTGGGGGTCGACCCACTACTATTCATGGTTGGCTTGAGAGCTTCAACAAGCTCAAGCCCTTGTCTTTCAGTTCAGCTGCCACTCCTCAAGCAGCCGAGGATTGGATTACGCATCTGGAGAAAAACTTCGAGGTGTTGGGATGTGAGGACGAGTTTAAGACTCGTTTGGCTACTTTTAAGTTAGAAGGGGATGCGCTGAACTGGTGGAAAGCGCATAAGCAGGCTAAAGGGGTGGAACCGTATATGCTTACTTGTACTTGGACCAAGTTTCGCACCACTTTCTATAAGAGGTATTTTCCGGATTCTGAGCAGTAGAGGTTTGAACGGGAGTACAATTCGATTTCCCAGCTGGAGAGTGAGCACGCAGGGGAATATATGCAGAGATTCCTGAGGTTGGCCAGTTTTGTAGGTCCTATTGCTGGAGATGCTAGCCGCCAGGCTAAGCATTTCAAATGGGGTCTTAAAAAGTGGGTGCTTGACCGTTTGCTTAATATTGAGTTTTCGGATGTGTCGGCAGTTTGCGACGCAGCTCGCAACATTGAGATCTTTCATGAGGGTGTTGGGTATAAGCGGAACCGTGACGGGGACAGAGTTCAGCCACGGGTTCAGAATGGGGACAATAAGGGGCAGACTGGTAGGAGTTTTGAGCCACGAGGACAGGCGGATCGGGGACATGATCATCGGGGACAGTCGGCAGAAATTTCGATCAGAGGCGACAGGATTCGAGGGGTCAGGATTCTAGGTCTGCTACTAGACAGGGTAATGATCGTCAAGGACGCAACGACAACTAGAGGCAGTGGAAGGATCAGCCTTCCAGGGGTTATCAGCAGAATCGGGCTACTGGATCGAACTCTTAGAGGGGGCCATCTGAGAACTTACCTCCCCCACCTATTTGTGTTTCTTGTGGGAAGAGTCATCCTAGAGCTTGTCGTAAGACTTCTGGTGCTTGCTTTAGGTGTGGTTCTACTGAGCATAGGGTGAAGGATTGTCCTAAACAGAATCCGGCAGCAGTTGTGAACTACCTTCCTCCTCCTCCTCCTAATACAGGTCGTGTGTATTCGACTACTCGTGACCTGGCAGCTAAGGCGTCAGGTACCATTACTGGCATTCTTTATATTGGTGACCGTATCGTCTTCGCATTATTTGATACTGGTGCTACACACTCTATTATATCCTTGAAACTTGCTAAGAAACTTAATATGTCTCCAACACCATTAATAAATCAAATATCTATCTCTACACCAATGAAGAACCGTATTCTTATCGATCATGAATTTGTGAATTGTCCTTTGCGCTTTGATGATCGGATTCGTCTGGCTAACTTACATCCTATGGATATGATTGATTTCGATGTAATCCTGGGTATGGATTGGTTGGCTTCTCATAGAGCTACCATTGACTGCCATGCCAGAAATGTGATATTTGGTGATCTGAATCGACCCGAATTTGTTTATCATGAATCCCGCACTCTTAAATATGTTAAAATCATTTCTGCTATGGAAGCACGAACTCTGATATCTCATGGTTGCCAAGGTTACCTGGCTTCTGTTAAAGATTCATCCTTGGAGAGTCTTGATATAGTTAGCGTTCCCATTGTTTGAGATTTTATTGATGTCTTTCCCGAGAAACTTCCTGGTCTTCCATCGGCTAGAGAAGTTGAATTTGGTATTGAATTGATTCCCGGTGCCGAACCTATCTCTAAGGCTCCGTACCGGATGGCACCTGTTGAATTGAAGGAGTTAAAGGAGCAGTTGGAAGAGTTGTTGGAGAATGGTTTTATCCGGCCTAGTGTTTCTCCGTGGGGCGCTCCTGTTCTGTTTGTGAAGAAGAAGGACGGTAGTATGCGTTTGTGCATTGACTATCGTGAGCTAAATCGTATTACCATCCGAAACCGTTATCCTCTTCCTCGTATTGATGATTTGTTTTATCAACTGCAAGGGGTTAAAGTATTTTCTAAGATTGACTTGAGATCTGGTTATCACCAACTGCGGGTAAAGGAGCAGGATGTTCCTAAAACTACTTTCCGTACCAGATATGGCCATTACGAGTTTATGGTTATGCCCTTTGGTTTAACTAATGCTCCTGCGGTGTTTATGGACTTGATGAATCGGGTTTTCCACGAATATCTTGATAAATTTGTTATCGTTTTCATCGACGACATCTTGGTGTACTCTAAATCGGAAGAAGAGCATGAGCAACATCTGCATATTGTTTTGGGCATTTTCAGACAACAGAAGTTGTACGCCAAATTTTCGAAGTGTGAGTTCTGGCTGAACCAAGTTACTTTCCTTGGTCATATTGTGTCTGCAGATGGAATCACCATGGATCCATCTAAGGTTGAGGCTATCACCAAGTGGCCAAGACCTACCACTGTGACTGAAGTTAGGAGTTTCCTGGGATTGGCTGGTTATTACAGGCGTTTCGTTGAGGGATTTTCGAAGTTGGCCTTACCTTTGACTCAGTTGATGCGGAAGGGTGAAAAGTTTAAATGGACAGATGAGCGTGAGAAGAGCTTTGAGGAGTTGAAACAGAAATTGGTGACCACTCCCATTTTGACTTTACCATCGGGTTCTGGAGGTTTTCAGATTTACAGTGATGCTTCAAAGAAGGGTTTAGGCTGTGTGCTTATGCAACACGGTAGGGTAATTGCCTATGCTTCCAGGCAATTGAAACCCTACGAAGAGAACTATCCTACCCATGATCTTGAATTGGCTGCTGTTATGTTTGCTTTGAAAATCTGGAGACATTACTTGTATGGTGAATCATGTGATATCTTCACAGATCACAAGAGTCTCAAGTACATCTTTACCCAAAAGGAGCTTAACATGAGACAGAGGAGATGGTTAGAGCTTCTTAAAGATTATGACACGAATATCCAATATCATCCAAGCAAGGCAAATGTTGTTGCAGATGCCCTTAGTCGGAAATCTGGCATGATTGCTAGTTTGGAGATTGAACCCCGTGTTCTCAGGGACTTAGAGCGTTTGGATGTTGAATTGTGTATGCGAGGCTATGGTGGATATTGGGCTAGTTTGAAGGTGGAATCAAACCTTATGTTATGAATTAAGGAAGCTCAGAAAGACGATGGTGAGCTTTGGGCTATAGTGCAAAATGTTGAAGAGGGTAAGCAGACTGAGTTCAGAGTTGATGATAACGGAGTTGTATGGTATGAGGATCGCTTATGTGTGCCTAATGATCATGATTTGCGTGAAACTGTGTTGACTGAGGCTCATAGTTCCCCTTTCACTATTCATCCTGGTTCTACCAAGATGTATCGGGATCTTAAGCAACACTTCTGGTGGAATGGTATGAAGCAGGACGTGGCTTTGTTTGTGGCTAGATGTATGACGTGTCAGCAGGTCAAGATTGAGCACCAGCGGGCTAGTGGATTGTTACAGCCTTTGGAGATTCCTACTTGGAAATGGGATGAGATCTCCATGGATTTTGTTTCTGGTTTGCCGTTGACTCGTAAAAGACATGATGCAATTTGGGTGGTTGTTGACCGACTAACTAAATCTGCTCATTTCTTACCTATTCGTATGAACTACAGTATTAGTAAGTTGGTGGAGATTTTTCAGCAGGAGATTGTTAGATTGCATGGTACTCCTTCGGCTATTGTTTCTGATAGAGATCCTCGTTTCACTTCGCGTTTTTGGAAAGGGCTCCATAAAGCTTAGGGCGCTCGCCTTAAGTTCAGTACTGCTTTTCATCCTCAAACTGATGGTCAATCGGAGAGGACCATTCAGACTCTGGAAGATATGATACGGGCTTGTGCTTTGGAATGGACCAGAAGTTGGGATGAGTATTTGTGCCTGGTGGAGTTTGCCTACAACAACAGTTAGCATGCTAGCATCAAGGCATCACCTTTTGAACTTCTGTATGGTAGGAAGTGTAGAGCTCCGATTTGTTGGAATGAAGTAGGTGAATGTCTTATTGAGGGTCCTGAGTTGATTGAGATCACCAATGAAAAGGTGGCCGTTGCTAAGGAGAAATTGAAAGAGGCATGTGCTCGTCAGAAGAGTTATGCTGACAAGCACCGTCGTGATCTGGAGTTTATTGTTGGTGACCGGGTATTTCTTAAAGTATCTCCGTTTCGTGGGGTTAAGCGTTTTGGAATCAAGGGCAAGCTCAGTCCTCGATTTATTGGTCCTTTTGAGATTTTGGAGCATATCGGAGAAGTTTCTTATCGTTTAGCTTTGCCTCCTCAGCTGTCACATGTGCATAACGTCTTCCATGTATCTCTTTTGAGGGGATACAACTATCATCCTTTGCATGTGGCATCATATCCTCTTGATCAGATCCGACCTGATATGTCTTTGTCTGAAGAGCCGGAAGCTGTTTTAGATCGGCAGGAAAGCGTCATGAGAAACAAAGTCATTCCGTTTGTAAAGATTCTTTGGAAGAACCACCCGGAGCGTGAGGCTACCTGGGAAACCGAGGAATCGATACGAACCAGTTATCCGCATTTCTTGTTATAGTCTGGTATGTCCTTGTTTTGTTTCCGTTCCATTTTTTTTCTATTTCCTTGCAAATTTCGAGGACGAAAATTTTCTTTTAGAGGGGAAGAAGTTGTAAGACCCAAAATTTCAAAACATGCAAAATGACCAAATTACCCTTGTAACTTTAAATTTCAATTAATGATTAAATAAAACACCAAATAAATCCCAAACTCTTGGAAATTAACAACATATGAAATAAGATAATTTTGTTACAATATTTTAATATTTTACAATGTCCAAAAATTACTTGTCACACATAAAATACTATATGGACCGAAAATATATATGCATGTATTTTTAATTATTTGTTTTACATTTATAAGGTATAAAATCAATTTAAATTAGAGATAATCATCAAATCAAAAAAGGAAACAATTGAAAAATCAGCTAATTGATCCCCTAAACCAATTAACCGAGATTCATGCCCTCTCCTCCTCATTCTCACACGGTTTATAGTTATTCTCCATTTATTCCACTCGCTAAACCCTAAACACACACAAAAACTCACCCATTCATCAAACGAATTTCTGGAGGCTGTTGTTTATTTTTCCTGGGTTCATTCAAGTCTAAGGAAGGTGAGAAAAATAGTTTGGAGGTCGTTGAATCGCTGGAGTGATCGTAGGAGTTTTGTGTTGTCGATTTGTTCTAGCCGAGAGGTACAAAACTCTCACACTTCATTCGATCGTTCAAAACCACATCTGGTATTTTGTATAGCACTCTCTACATCATATATGATTCATATAAAATAGCTATCATGATCCATGCACGTTAAAATCAATCGGGTTAATTATAGATATCAAAACGTGAATAAAACCTAAAAGTGTTCGTGCGATTTTTCTGGGTTTCGTATATAATTTATTTGGGTCCTATACATGTCATATGATTCTGGAAAAATGATATTTGTATTGATCGAAGCTTATATCAACCATGGCGAATTTTTGTTCAAACCGGGTTATAAAAAGAAAAAGGGATTCGAAAAATAAGAAAACATGTCGAATGGGTTAGGGTTTGGATTTTTGATGTTAGATCAGGTCAAATTAATGCATATTAAGGTTGTGTTAATGATTGGTAATGATTGGGAAATTTAGGGTTTAGAATTTTCGTATTTTGATTTTATCGATTGAAAGATAAAAAGTATAGGGTGTGTTTCGTAATTTTATAAACATGGGGGTTATTTTTGTAAGATGATTTGGACCAGGGGAAATTCGTAAAAATTATAAGATGAGGGTATTATGCGTAAAATTGGTAACTAAATGGTTTAATTGGTAAATTATGTAATATGTAGTTCGAATTGTAAATTAATAAATTAAAAGGACTTGTTTTGTAAATTCTGGAAAGTTAAGGGTACTTCGTACCAAATATTATGTAATGGGTGTATTGTGTAATTTTGGAAAATTAAAGGCTTAATGTGTAAATTTGAATATTAAATGGATCGATTTGCAATTTATTTAGATAAAGGGTTTAATCTGTAATTTAATTAATCCAAGGGTCTAATTTGTAATATGGTTAGGTTAAAGGATTAAAATCGTTAAAATGGGTAACTTATGGATTAAAATGAATAACTTGTAATATTTGCACTTTAGACCTTTATCTTTGGCATATTTACATTTAAAACCCTAAATATGGAAAGTTACTATTTTTGGAAAGTTACTAAAAATAGAAAGTCACTTAAAATGAGTAAACCTACTTAAAGTGGAAACTTGCTATATTTGGAAAGTTACTTAAAATGGAAAGATAACCTAAGATGAGTAATCTGAACTTGGAACCTCTTGCAATTCTGTCTTCTACTCCTTTAGGTGTGAAGAAGGAGAGATCTTGACTCTTTTCAGTTTTTGCTATTATTGTTGCTTGCTTGCTTAATAAGGTACGGATATTCTGTATTACTTTGAGACACTTATGTTATCGTACAGATATTCTGACCTTCTCACAGGTTTCTCATGAACTCTTTCTCTTTTATATCTTGTTTCCCTTGAACCTTGCTATGCTTCCCTTGTTCTGTGAACTCTGCTACGTTTCCCTGAATTTATGAACCTTGCTATGTTCCCTTTTGTATTGTGAACCTTTGATATGATCCACTTGATTTGAACCTTATTATGAACCCTTGCTATGATCTCTTGTTCTGAACCTTGAATTGAACCTCTGTTATAAACCTTGATCTGATATACTTGAAATGGAAACTTGACTCGAACATTGATATAAACTTTGATCTGATATACTTGAAACGGAAACTTGATCTGAACCACTTGATATGAAACTTGAACTTGAACATCTGATACTTGATACTTGACCCTTGACCCACAGTTTGATACTACGAGCCACTACTTGTTTCACTAGGCATGAGGGTTTCATGTCCTTGTCATTGATGCAACGATGACTTAACTCTAGGGTAGGAGAGTGATGACCTATCCCGTCCCTGACCTGACTTGACTTGTTACGTAGAGGAAGAATCTGGCCTACTGGGGCGTATGGATGCATCCTAGATTTGATCTGTTTCTGTTTCTGTTTCTGTTTATCTGTTATATATCTGGTGACTGATGGTGTGTGCGATACACGTCTTTCACATATCTGGGAGTTGATCACTCCATTTGGTTACTGAGGCCACCCCTCATATTATCTGGTTATACAAGAGGTCTCCCCTCTATATGCTTATATGGTTACATTATTATGATATGATTTGTTCTGGGCTAGTGTTGGATTTCTGTTTCCTTTTCCTTTACTCTTATTCATTATTTATTCCTTAACTCTTATTATATCTGCATGACCTTTATTTCTGTTACTCTGTACTTTTCTCTATTACTGCTTTGTTATCGTTATATCTGTTCACTGAGCTCTAGTAGCTCAGCCGCATTTCCTTTTCCTGCGGCAGGTATTTAAGCTAGGAGCTGGGTATTGCTTTGGGATGAGAGCTATTTGAGTGAAGCATTGACCTTAGTCATCTTAGTTTGCCATTTCGGATTTAGACTTGTTTATGCCATTGTTTGGGCACTTGGATTATTATGTACTTCTGTTATTTTCCATCTTGCACTTGATATAAGTCGTGTTGACTTATTTTCCTTTGATTATTAATGTTAAGACTTCCGCTGTTTTGTTATTAAATGATCTGATATGAAACCATTATTGTGACATCTTTACCCTTGTCGGGTCGAGGTGTTACAAGACAGGGTTGCTAACCAACTGAATCCCGCAACGGAATTCCCCTAAAGGGGGTGAATGTAACACCCTATGCAAATCTTACATTGGCTGTGACTTGAAGTGATGCTGGGACATATATTAACATTCGCCTTATATGACAACAACGTGTTTTGTGGTGTAACACGAAAACTATCATTTCACCTCAACAAAAGCTTCATTTACACAACACGAAACCCTCATTCCACAGAAATGTCGAAACAACAAAATCAACAAATTTCACCTCCACCACCTTCGTCCGATGTATCCGGAATCGAGGACATTACTAACAAAGATGAAGGACAGACTATTGTAAAACAAAACAACCATAACGTCATGTCACAAGAAACTCCAATAAACATAACTTTATTAACAAGAAGTCAACCACTAAACACCGTTAACGCCTTAAGGTAGAACAATAACTTCAAACACCACTCAGCATAAGGTCAACCTCTAATGATGGTATTACTCATATTTTGTGTTTCCGAGAGCTGATATTGCTTTAACACGTGCACAAGAAAGTGTGTGAACCAAAGCTACAAATAGAAATATGTAGTAGCGTTAAAAAACAACCTTCCATATAAACAAAATTAAGATGAGATCAGTAAATAAATAAAGCTTATTCGCACGTTTTTTCTGCCAACGTAACCCGCCACCAACTGTTCAGATGTCTCTTGATTTGGGTATATATATATATTTTCTTTTATTAACTGGTAAACTCTTGGTCCAAAACTGTAATTCTTGACAGCATGACATTGTTCCAACAACTTGTTAACCACTTCAATATCAATGTACTTGTTCATATAGCGGCGTCTTTTTCAATTGCAAGCATATTTTCGTTATCTTGCATTGATATAGTAACATGTCATATATTTTTTGCGTTTCAATTGCTACAATAAAACAAGGTTGATTTCTGACCCTTGTGTTCTCCATGTAGCAATCGGTGTAATTAATCTTGTGATTACGTTGCCAAGGTTTTTAATTGTTATGGCTCAGATGCGTATGCATGTGTCCTACATGCATGTCTCCTACTGCCGTTTACTGTTAAAATTCATATATAAGAGTTTAATTTAATTTCATTACTACTCAAAACACATTTATATCTAAGATGTTAGTAAGAGTACTTAAGAATCATTAATATAATTCATTTTTGTCCCCAGCTTAATGGTTCAAGCTGTTACCTTATCATGACTATACCTTAAATAATTCTTTTTTGCCTCAAGCTTAATGGCTCGAGCTGTTACATTATCATGGCTATACCTTAAATGCCTCAACATGAAATTCATCTGAGATGATAATAGTTAAAATTAGTATTCAAGTTGGGACACAAAGCGCATTAATAGCAAAACCATAGCAAGCGCAAATTGCATGACTGGGACTATGGGCTGAAAATCAAATGTCGGAGAGGATGTTTGGGATTGTTAGAAATATGCCATTCAATTAAGTTTTTGGGATTTGCTTATTCACGGTTAGCTTTATCAATTTCATGAGGAGTAGAAAAAAGAACATTAGAGGCCTACAAATTGTGTAACACCTTAGGAAAATACCACATTGGTCGTGACTTGGAGTGATCCTGGGATATATGTTAATATTCGCCTTATATGACAACAAAGCATTTCGTGGTGTAAATATTAATCGCTCAAATGGTTAAGCGTGCTCATGTGAGAGTAGTACTGGCTTGTGTGACCTGCAGGGAAGTCTTCACATAAGGGCCGCAAAAGCAAAGCCGTGAGCCTACAGGCAAAATGTACAATATTGTGGTCTATTAGGTGGGGTGTTGCAGGTGGTATCAGAGCCACTACAAGCCGTTCGGGATGTGGGGCAAACCTCATCGAGGATGATGTGTCCCTTAGACAGGGTTGGTAACCAACTGAATCCCGGGATGGGATTCCCCTAAAAGGGGTGAATGTAACACCTTAAGCAAATCCCACATTGGCTGTGACTTGAAGTGATGCTGGGACATATGTTAACATTCGCCTTATATGACAACAACGTGTTTTGTGGTGTAACACGAAAACTATCATTTCACCTCAACAAAAGCTTCATTTACCCAACACGAAACCCTCATTTCATAGAAATGTCAAAACAGTAAAATCAACAAATTCCACCTCCACCACCTTCGTACGGTGTATCCAGTCTCGAGGACATCACTAACAAAGATGAAGGACGAGCTATTCTAACACAAAAAAACTATAACGTCATGTCACGACAAACTCAAATAAACATAACTTCATTACCAGGAAGTCCACCACTAAACACCGTTAACATGTAAAGGCTGAACGATAACTTCATACACTACTCACCATAAGGTCAACCTCTAATGATGGTATTCCACATATTTTGTGTTTCCGAGAGCTGGTATTGCTTTAACACGCGCACAAGCAAGTGTGTGAATCCAAGCTACAAATAGAAATATGTAGTAGCGTTAAAAAACAACCTTCCATATAAACAAAATTAAGATGAAATTTGTAAATAAATAAAACTTATTCGTACGTTTTTTCTACCAACATAAACCGCCACCAACTGTTCAGTTGTCTCTTGATTTGGATATATATATTTTTTCTTTTATTAAATGGTAAACCCTTGGTCAAAATCTATAATTCTTGACAGCGTGACTTTGTTCAAACAACTTGTTAACCACTTCAATATCAATGTACTTGTTCATAGCGGCGTCTCTTTAAATTGCAAGCATATTTTCGTTATCCTGCATTGATATAGTAACATGTCATATATTTTTTGCATTTCAATTGCTACAATAAAACAAGGTTGATTTTTGACCCTTGTGTTCTCCACGTAGTAATCGGTGTAATTGATCTTGTGATTACTTTGCCAAGGTTTTTTATTGTTATGGCTCAGATGCGTACGCATGTGTCCTACATGCATGTCTCCTACTGCCGTTCACTGTTAAAATTAATATATAAGAGTTTAATTTAGTTTCATCACTACTCAAAACACATTTATATCTAAGATGTTAGTAAGAGTACCTGAGAATCATTAATATAATTCATTTTTGTCTCCAGCTTAATGGTTCGAGCTGTTACCTTCTCGTGGATAAACCTAAAATAATTCATTTTTGTCCCCAACTTAATGGCTCGAGCTATTACATTATCATGGCTATAACTTAAATACCTCAACATGAAATTCATCTGAGATGTTAATAGTTGAAAGTTAGTATTGAGGTTATGACGCACAGCGCATTAATAGCTAAACCATAGCAAGCGCAAATTGAATGACTGGGACTATGGGCTAAAAATATAAGGTCGGAGATGATGTTTGGGATTGCTAAGAAATATGCCATTCAATTAAGTTTTTTGGATTTGCTTATTCATGATTAGCTTTATCTATTTCATGAGGAGTAGAAAAAAGAACATTGCAGGCCTACAAATTGTGTAAGACCGTAGGTAAATCCCACATTGGTCGTGAATTGGAGTGATCCAGGGACATATGTTAATATTCGCCTTATATGACAACAACACGTTTTGTAGTGTAACAGTTAAACGCTCATACGGTTAAGCGTGCTCATGTGAGAGTAGTACTGGCTTGGGTGACCTGCAGGGAAGTCTTCACATAAGGGCCACAAAAGCAAAACCGTGAGCCTACGGGCAAAGCGGACAATATTGTGGTCTATAATGTGGGGTATTACAGGTGGCATCTGAGCCACTCCAAGCCGTTCGGGATGTTGGGTAAACCTCATCGAGGATGATGAGTCCCTTAGATAGGGTTGTTACCCAACTGAATTCCGGAACGGGATTCCCCTAAAGGGGGTGAATGTAACACCTTAGGAAAATCCCGCATTTGCTGTGACTTGAAGTGATGCTGGGACATATGTTAACATTCGCTTTATACGACAACAATGTGTTTTGTGGTGTAACACGAAAACTATCATTTCACCTCAACAAAAGCTTCATTTACCCAACACGAAACCCTCATTTCATAGAAATGTCGAAACAGTAAAATCAACAAATTCCACCTCCACTACCTTCGTCCGGTGTATCCGGTCCCGAGGACATCACTAACAAAGATGAAGGACGGGCTATTCTAACACAAAACAACCATAACGTTATGTCACGACAAACTCAAATAAATATAACTTTATTACCAGGAAGTCCACCACTAAACACCGTTAACACGTCAACGCAGAACGATAACTTCATACACTACTCACTATAAGGTCAACCTCTAATGATGGTATTCCAGATATTTTGTGTTTCTGAGAGTTGGTATTGCTTTAACACGCGCACAAGCAAGTGTGTAAATCCAAGCTACAAATAGAAATATTTAGTAGCATTAAAAAACAACCTTCCATATAAACAAAAATAAGATGAAATATGTAAATAAATAAAGCTTATTCGCACGTTTTTTCTACCAACATAACCCGCCAGCAACTATTCAGTTGTCTCTGATTTGGATATATATATATATATATATATATATATATATATATATATATATATATATATATATATATATATATATATATATAATATATGTGGGAAACTAGAAGGGGGGTTGAATAGTTTACTGGTTTAAAAACTTCTTTTAAAAATCTTGTTTTAAAAGTATGCTATTGGAAACTTTGATTCGAACTCTATGTGTAATCAATCAACACCAATATGAACTACAAACTAAGCTACGTAATAATAACAAATAAAATTAAAGAGTAGAGTTGGAAAGATCAAACCGAGACAGAGGATTTATAGTGGTTCGGCTACGAAGCTCTTCTTCGCCCTACTCCACTCCCCGAGTACCACACTCGAGAGTTTCAAACACTATATCAACAACCTCCCTTCAGGCGGAGAAAACCGTACACGTCGCTTATCCTATTACCGACACTAAGCTAGATGTCGAGTGCTAATCTTAGCTAGCACCAATCTACCAAGGTCCACGTGACCAAACACTCAAGCCCAGTGGCTTCAAGAGATCACCAAGATCTCAACACGATCACAATGATCAACACTCACTTCACTCTACTCGACTAACACTAACCTAATGACCCTTGATCTTCTTGATCAATCACACAAGCCCAATGGCTTCAAGAGATGTTCACTATCTCTATAGATCACACTTGATCTTCACTCTCACTCACAAAAAGAAAATAAACTTGATGTATGCTAAGACACAACAAGGTTGTAACAAGTGTTACAAAAACCTATCAACTATAACTCTAGTATCTTCTTGATTACTTGAGTTCTTCTCTTGCTAATGAAGAGGGATGACAACACCTTGTATCAACTTGGATACTTGTGTTCTTCTCTTGCTAGTGAAGAGGTATGAAGAGGATCACTTGAAGGATGATTGGATCACTCTTGAAACAAAGAAAAACTAATCTAAATGACCCTAAGAAGTGAAAGGTGTGAGAGGATTTAGCTAAGGGATTTTTCTGTGTGTGAAGGGTGCCTAAAACTGTGAAAGAGGTGGGTATTTATAGGCAAAGAAAATCTGAACGTTACAATTCAAAATGGTACGGACGGCTCCATTAAATGACCCACGGCTCCGTTAAATTTAACGGTACCGTGGAGCCGTGGTAGACTAGGACGCTCCAAATTTTGTCTTTTCTGGTGAAAACTTATTTGGGGAAGGTTGGAGCTGATTTTGGGGGGAAAAATAGCTGTTGTGATTTTCAAACTTATTTTTCCATTAAAACATTTTTTAATATTTCAAAAATAATTTGTCATGTGTATTTTTGAAAAAATGTTTTGTCCCATTTAAAATGTGAATTTTCAAAACATGAATTCACTTCTTTGATCACTAGTTCAAGTTGTAACTTTGTTCAAGAGTGATTTGCGTAGAAACGGGATCTTCCGATTAAAAACTTGTTAACGTTAATTTTAACGTAACGTGAGTTCACATTTTGTCATCCTCAAAACGTGAAGTAATCGAAAGATATAAATAACGTTTTTAGAACATTATTTGCGTCAACAATCTCCCCCTTTTTGATGATGACAAAATATAAACTCATTTTAGGTTAAAATTAGTTTTAACAAGTTTTTAATGAGTTTACTCCCATTTCTCCCCCTTTTTGTCAAATCAAAAAGGTGGTTAAGGCTCCCCCTTGATGTGTACTCCCCCTCATTTGGAGAACACAAAGGAATCGAGCAATGGTTCGTGCTACAAAACAAAGTTAGACGACAAATATACAATATCTAACAAGTAGCACATTGTGACAAATATCCATCCATACAAAGAAAATATGGCTAAGTAGCCAAAATGAAAAGCCCATTTCATAAATATGAAATAAATGTCATACATAAGTATCACTACAATAGGAAAGCAAATTAAACTAACAAGAAGACACATAAACATCTAAAGTAACATGAGGCTTCTAGATTTGCTTCCAACTTCAAAAGGTTTTTAATCATTTATTGAGAAGGACTAAACATAACCATGTTTAGTTTGGGCTATTGTGTGGTGGAGGTGGTGGAAGGATGATGGGTCCTATGGGTGGTGTGAGGAGGTGTTCTAGGTATGAAAACCTAAAGCTAAGCTCATCTCTAAGGTTCATGATGAGTTCAAGGTTGTAGTTGCAACAAGGGCAACTCAAGGTGTGTGAGTGAAGGGGGTACATGATTGGATAACCCATTAAGGGTTGAGGTGATGGTGATAGTGAAGGTGATGATGTGTTGCTCCCAAATTCAAATGGAGTGTTTGGTGAAAGGGTGAGGGTGAGAGTTAGAGGTTGTGGTGATGTTGAGAGTGATGAGGGTGTTGTGTTAGTTCCCAATTCAAGGGAAGTTGATGGTGATGAGTTGAGTGTTAAGGTTAAAGGGTGAATGGGACTAGGTTGAGATAAGTATGTATTGATTCTTGTTGTGGAGGATGAGGATGTAGGTTGAATAGAGGTTGCCTTGGATGGAGCTTGGGGTGTAGTGAAGGAAGATGATGATTTGGTAGAGGTTATGGGTGTATGGGTTTCATCTTCATCATCCAAGGTGAGATCAATGAGGGGAATGTCATTGGTGATAGGTTTAGTTGATGATTGGGGTGTGTTGACATTCTTGATCCATTGATCAACTAGAGAGGTTTGGTTGGTTGGTTTGATGTTGAATCTAGGTTTCTTGAATACTCTTGATCCCATGATGATGGTATGGTGAATGTGAAGGTGTAAGGATGGGTGTAAGGATGGCAATGCATAATGTTAGCTTAAATAGCCAAAACATAAGCATGCAAGCTTAAATAGCCAAAACATAAGCATGCAAGTTTGCATGGGAATCAGGTTATGGTTGCAGTTTTTCAGGGAAAAGAAGTCAAAAAGTGGAAGAGAATAGCAGTTTTCGTCTTCCAGAGGCACGGCACCATTAAAGGTGCTACGGCACCACTAAATTTAGTGGAGCCGTGGCCTATTTAATGGAGCCGTGGGCTCTTTTGACCTTCTTTCCAGGTCTGCAGGTTTTAGGCAGCCTAAATGGGGAAATTTCTGGGGAATCCATTGGCTGCAAATCTCAAAGCCTCAAATTACTAAACACATAGAATTCCTAAAACTAGTTTCAACTAGCAACTAACATGATCATGTGATCATCTATGTATTTAGGCAACTATTAAGCATGCATGAATTCAAGCATTTTTAACATCTAGTGCATGTAATAAAATAAGCTAACATGCATGATTTAGGCAAGATAAACCAACATGAGGATTAATTAACAAGAGAATTAATCATGTTCAAGTGTTAAAAGGAAACACATCAAGCAAGTTAATGTCATGTCTTTATTTATAATAGCTTAATAATACTTAAGTTAATAGTACTACTTAAGCTAATCCTAACTAGTCTCGTTTCTTCCCCAACTTCTTCAGCTTGCTCCCAATCCCTTTTAGGGCCTTTCCAATAGACTTGAAACCCCCGACAGTTTGCTCATGCATCTCCACTTGTCTATTGTACATTGTAGTTTGTTCTCTCATCACTTGGGATAGGTTGACCATCCCGTTTTCGGGGTAGGTTGTACGTCGAAATGATGAGGTGTCAAGGTTGTCAAAGTAGACGTCGGGAGAAGGAGAACGTGTACAAGACGTTCCTTCTTCGTTCACCTCATCATCATCTGCATGCATAGGTTGAGATGATGATTCATGACCGAAGGAAGAGGATGAGAGAGGAATGTCGGAAGTGGATTTACGACCACGCTTGGACCCTTTGTCCTTACGTTGCTTTGTGCGACGTCGTGGTCCACCAAGAGGTTTCATAACAGAATTGACTAGGACATAGTCGACACTTTGGAGATTAGGAAAATGTTCCATGACCCAATGGAAAAGACGAGTAAGCAGCATACCATATGGCATGAGCTTATCCGAACGACTGTGAATATTGGCCATCCTTTTGACCATATAGTATGCGAGGTTATATGGTTCCTCGATACTAAGACAGTAGAGCATATGGGCGAGACTCGCAGAGACGTGATCACGGTTGCCCGCAAGGCTCAACACGTTCTCACGAAGAAGGAGTTCCCAACTTCTAAGGTCGGGAAGGAGCTCTTTGAGGTAGATACGGTTTGGGTCAAGGTGGACAATTGAACCATCACGCTTTTGATACGTGTGGACGACTCGAGGTCGGGAATTTCAGTGCGATAGGCACCTACATCCTCAAGATTATAGAAGAGAGACTCAAGAGTATGGTCTTCAGTGTATGCACACTGACCATATGCAGGAACACCGAGAATTTGTCCAATCTCGGAGACAGACAGGATGATATTTTGGTTTTGAATCCAAAAATCAAGAAAGACATTACCATCATCATCAGTGAAGGTACGGACTCGACTATAAAACTCGAGAACAAAACGAGGACAGACTTGATCGTTTATTTTGTATAAACAATCGAACTCGATAGAAGGGAAACAGACACGGATGTTGTCTGTCGTGACATAGAGTGCATCGACTACACGCCCTTCGTGTATGTATCGATTTTGGACTTTTGTGAAATAAGCTCTTTGCTCATTAGGAATGTTAAGATTTTCAAGAGTACTAAGAATGTATGGTTTGGTATCTTGATAATCATTTCGAGGCATTGTTTGTCTACAAAAAAATATTTTTGTATATGTTAGTTCGTTGCATTTTAATGATTACACTTCTAGTGTGTGTGCCTAAATGCAAACAATGTGGAGGTGCGGCAATCTCGACTCTAAAATTATCCTAAAGAGATTACCCAAACGCTCCTAACTTTACCTTTGCTCAATCAAATATGTCGAACAATACATATCAATTATGTACTTCGAGCCATATTTAAGAGTTCATGTATGCATGCAAAAACGTTTTTAATTTGCATCAACAATGCATGAAAAAGGTTTCATGATCCTAGACTTTTGAAGTTTTTCGAAAAATGATCGAATTGGGGTGTTTGGCAAATGCCTAAACATGGCGCCAACAAGCTTTAAGATTGAAAAGCTTTAATGCAGAACGTTCCTAATTCAATTTTAATCATCCTAAACATGATTCCATTACAAATAATCAATCATAATCCGAATTTAGTGATTAATTTCGGATTAGGTTTTGCAACATAAATGGGTTTTTGGAAATCCTAGGTTTAGGGAATCATGTGAATACTACATTGTCTAATCCTAGTCTTAATTTCACAATGGTTTAACTAATTTTGAAAATCCCCAATTCGGATTTATACTCAAGAACAAACCCTAGACTCAAATTAAATGAAATTAAGAGTGATTTACTTACAATTAGTGATGTTGTGATTAGGATTTGTTGATTCCAATGCCTCAATCTTGATTTGCAAGAGTTTAATTGAATTATGGTGTTATGGTTCGATTTTGACAGCAAGTGGAAGTGGTTTTGTGTGTTTGGAAAATTTGTGCAGAAGAAAAGAGTAACTGAGCGCGTTTTTCAGATGCACGGCTCCACGGTTCCACTAAACATTAGTGGAGCCGTGGCTCTTTAGTGGAGCCGTATGTCTGATGGTCCAATTTTTCTTCTGTTTTGACTTTTGGCTGATTAATCTTACTTATTTAGTAAGACTTTTTGACACGAGGAAAAAGTTTATACCTAATAAACTTTTTGACGAAAGATGATTAAATGGGATGACCGGAAATGACCTTAGTGTTTCCGAGGAAATTGACTAAGATGTCATTGGATGAGGATTTACTTCTAGTATTTCCCGTGAAATAAATAGAAGTTATGAGTTGTGTTTAGGAGGATGACTATAATATTTCCCATGAAATATTTAATTAGTCAGAATACGCGATACAAGGAATGACTTGATATTTCCCGTGAAATATTCATGAGTCATGTGACGAGTGAAAAATATGACTTAAAAAGTCATGAGCGATTTGTAGAGAATGACTTCAATGTTTCCCGCGAAACTTTCGAGAGGTCATAGAAGGGATGAAAGGTTATGAGGTATGACGTGACGGATGACTTTAATATTTCCGAAGGAATATTCAAATAGTCATGAGCGGGATGAGAAGAATGACTTGAAAAGTCATATGACGAGACGCGAGGAATGACGTTAATATTTCCAGTGAAATATTACGAAGTCATGGGATGTGGCTTAGGGAATGACTTGAAATTTCCAATGAAATATTCAAGAGTCATGAGTGGGATATGAGGAATGACTTGAAAAGTCATATGATGGGACGTGAGAGATGACATTAATAATTCCAATGGAGTATTAAGAGGTCATTTGACGAGAATGTAAAGGTTAAGGTGAGAAGAAATACTTTTCAAAGAAAAGATTTCTCTTTCGACGTTATCATGACGGAGGAGATGTCTTTCCGCGGGGAGATGACGTACTTCGACGAGCTTCGTTCATGAGCAAACTATAGGGTTCCCGGACAAGTCTAATGGCATCTTGACTGCTACTCTTCACAGGGAGTTGTCTCATCTATAGTGTTTGTTGTCATGCCTTTCCGGCGCTTGCGTACTCGGCTTCGGTCGTGGAAATAGCAAGAGTAGTTTGTTTCGTGGGGAACCAAGAAGTTTGTTAACATACCTATGAAGGTACAAACATTTCTTTTTATGCTTCAACCCACATTAACTCTCACATTATCAGAGTTGGTATAGAAACATTTTCTACATCAATCTCCTCAAGATATCGTAATCTCAAGTGTATAGTATCTTTAATGTATGGTATGATACATCAAACACTTTGATGTAAGAAGTTTTGGGATACTTCTTACAAGTGGGCACAAAGCCAACACTATTCATGATAATGGACCTACTTGCCGTTAGGTAAACTACTTTACCTATTATGCCCCTAACCTAGTTATATCCGTGCACTCACCTTCTTCGTCTCTTGTGAGTTTCGCATTTGCGGATATCGACGTTATTGTCAATAAAGACTATTACTTAAACTATGTATCTCATACATATAGTATACATAAGTTTAAAGGGATACTTAATTTAGGCAAGATTAAATATGTGCAAGGAAGGGAACTTGATTCACTCATCAATGCTTAATTCAAGCTTGTCACACATGATCTTCAAGCGATCATCGAACATTTCTGGACAAGATGAATTTGGCATGATGAGATGTGAATAGAGTTTCTGTGTTATAGTGCCTACCATGTTAGATTCTAACTACACTATTTCATGCCAAACATTACTACTAACAAAGGGTGTTTTAAGAAAGCGTACCTGTGCCTGAGGTGTTAGCTCTTAAAACTAGAAGACTAGGGTACCTTTGTTGAATGTTAAGCATGAAAGACATGACTTGACAATTGTGTCACCGGATATGCTTGATAACGCATCATACTCCTTTTGTTAGACTCCAAAGTTTATTTACACTCATGTTTTCCTAGCAAAACAAATGTTCAAACATCTGGTCCCCAATATCTCATGGGTCCAAAGTTGTTAGAGTTAAACATCCTACGCATTTGTTGTGTTAGTTTAGGATGTGAGAATGGAGGACACATTTCCCATGGTAAGTAACTTTGTGGTGGACGATCATTCCAAGTTATGGGAAAGTTACTTGGATGATTTTGTCTTCTAAAGTTACCTCTCGGTAGAGGAGTTCTAGACCGAGGTTTGGGAGAGTTTACCTTTCTAGGTGGAGGAGTAGTTGACCTAGTGTCACGCTTTACAAATCCATGTTCGGGAGATGACAATGGTTTGTTAAAGCCTTTGGTTTCCTCTCTACTTGGAATAGACACTTTAGTTCTATTTACAACTACTTGATTTGGTTTAGGACTTAAGTTACTTTTCAGAATTGACCCAGTTTTGTCCTCAGCACCACACGGTGCCACGGTACCACTAAATTTAGTGGTGCCATCTGTATCTTTAATGGTGCCGTCACCTTTAGACATGGACTTTTCAGGCATTACAAATTTTACTTGTTTAGTACCACTTGTAGAAGCCTGATTTGGGTCAAATCCTAAACCCGAACGGTCATGTTCACTATATCTAATATTTTCAAGTATATCATTAAGCTTTTTAGTTCCTTCATCAAACTTAATGATTCTTAAAACATTTTCTTTAAGTTTTTCATTTTCTACTTGAAGACTAATACATGACCCGCATCCTACGTCTACTTCCTTGTTTTTCTCAAGTCTCTTGACTTGATCATTTAGTTCTAAGACTTGTAGTTCTAGTTCTTTTAATTTTAATTTTAGCTTTGTGTTTCTACCTAAGATCTTAGTACTAACTACGCATAGTTTGTTGTATTCGTCATGTAATTCACTGTCATCTACTGATGAATTATTATCACTATAATAAGAAGAGTCGGAGTGTACCTCGTTAGAAGCTTGAGCCATTAAGCACGTTTCATCGTTAGGCTTCTTCTCTTCTTCTTCACCGCTATCACTCCAAGAACCTCCTACAAAGGCTCTTTGGTTGTTGGATTTTGGTGGCTTAGGACATTCTCCTATGAAGTGATTAGGATCTCTGCATCTAAAGCATCTCCTATCACTTGTCCCTTTTCTTTCATCATGATTTCTTTGGGATGACTTCTTCTCATCGCGAGATTGTCTAAGAAATCTACCTTTCCTCTTAAATAACTTTCTAAAGTTCCTAACGGCTAGTGCGTACTCTTCATCTTCACTACCGGAACTCAAAAATTCCTCATCACTAGACTCCTTCTTGTCTTTTAATGCTAGAGATCTAACTCTCTCACTTTTGCTTTTGACAATGTCAGAGTCTTTCTTGATGATCATCTCGTGAACTTTCAAGTTTCCTATAAGTTCATCGAGTGACAATGCCGCCAAGTCTTTTGACTCTTCTATGGCGGTGACCTTTGCTCTCCATTTGGGATGTAGAGCTCTAAGAAACTTCCTAACATAGTTCTTACTAGAATAACCTTCATCAAGAGCTTTAAGACTAGTGATAATAGTATTAAATCTAGCAAAAGCATTATCTATTGACTCATCCTCCGAAATGGAGAATTGTTCATATTGTTGAACAAGAAGATCTATCTTGTTCTCTGTGACTTGGTTATTACATTGGTGAGTGACTAACAAGGTTTTCCAAATATCTTTTGCCGTATTACACATGAAAATTCTTTCAAACTCCTTTTTAGGCAAAGCATTATAAATCATCATTTTAGCCTCATTATTTTTGGCTAATTTCCTTTTTAGTTCATCACTTTGTTTATCATAAGAAACTATTTCATCCTTTTTAGTTTCCGGATTCTTTTGAATAGGTTGAAAGTCACCCTCGGTAATAACATGCCAAAGATCAATGTCTTTTGATTTCACATACGTTTCGAATCTTGTTTTCCAATAAATAAAACAATCGGTTTCGAAAAGTGGTGGTCTTTGCATAGATTGCCCTTCTAGATATTTGTCGGAATCCATTGATCGGTTCAAGCTTTAAAATACAATATACTTTAAAAACTTGACTGACGTGGCTCCTGATACCAATTGTGGGAAACTAGAAGGGGGGTTGAATAGTTTACCGGTTTAAAAACTTCTTTTAAAAATCTTGTTTTAAAAGTATGCTATTGGAAACTTTGATTCGAACTCTATGTGTAATCAATCAACACCAATATGAACTACAAACTAAGCTACGTAATAATAACAAATAAAATTAAAGAGTAGAGTTGGAAAGATCAAACCGAGACAGAGGATTTATAGTGGTTCAGCTACGAAGCTCTTCTTCGCCCTACTTCACTCCCCGAGTACCACACTCGAGAGTTTCAAACACTATATCAACAACCTCCCTTCAGGCGGAGAAAACCATACACGTCGCTTATCCTATTACCGACACTAAGCTAGATGTCGAGTGCTAATCTTAGCTAGCACCAATCTACCAAGGTCCACGTGACCAAACACTCAAGCCCAGTGGCTTCAAGAGATCACCAAGATCTCAACACGATCACAATGATCAACACTCACTTCACTCTACTCGACTAACACTAACCTAATGACCCTTGATCTTCTTGATCAATCACACAAGCCCAATGGCTTCAAGAGATGTTCACTATCTCTATAGATCACACTTGATCTTCACTCTCACTCACAAAAAGAAAATAAACTTGATGTATGCTAAGACACAACAAGGTTGTAACAAGTGTTACAAAAACCTATCAACTATAACTCTAGTATCTTCTTGATTACTTGAGTTCTTCTCTTGCTAATGAAGAGGGATGACAACACCTTGTATCAACTTGGATACTTGTGTTCTTCTCTTGCTAGTGAAGAGGTATGAAGAGGATCACTTGAAGGATGATTGAATCACTCTTGAAACAAAGAAAAACTAATCTAAATGACCCTAAGAAGTGAAAGGTGTGAGAGGATTTAGCTAAGGGATTTTTCTGTGTGTGAAGGGTGCCTAAAACTATGAAAGAGGTGGGTATTTATAGGCAAAGAAAATCTGAACGTTACAATTCAAAATGGTACGGACGGCTTCATTAAATGACCCACGGCTCCGTTAAATTTAACGGAACCGTGGAGCCGTGGTAGACTAGGACGCTCCAAATTTTGTCTTTTCTGGTGAAAACTTATTTGGGGAAGGTTGGAGCTGATTTTGGGGGAAAAATAGCTGTTGTGATTTTCAAACTTATTTTTCCATTAAAACAATTCTTAATATTTCAAAAATAATTTGTCATGTGTATTTTTGAAAAAATGTTTTGTCCCATTTAAAATGTGAATTTTCAAAACATGAATTCACTTCTTTGATCACAAGTTCAAGTTGTAACTTTGTTCAAGAGTGATTTGCGTAGAAATGGGATCTTCCGATTAAAAACTTGTTAACGTTAATTTTAACGTAACGTGAGTTCACATTTTGTCATCCTCAAAACGTGAAGTAATCGAAAGATATAAATAACGTTTTTAGAACATTATTTGCATCAACAATATATTTCTTTTATTAAATGGTAAACTCACGGTCCAAATCTATAATTCTTTACAGCGTGACTTTGTTCAAACAACTTGTTAACCACTTTAATATCAATCTACTTGTTCATAGCGGCGTCTCTTTAAATTGCAAGCATATTTTAGTTATCCTGTATTGATATAGTAACATGTCATATATTGTTTGCATTTCAATTGCTACAATAAAACAAGGTTGACTTCTAACCCTCTTGTTCACCTTGTAGTAATCGGTGTAATTGATCTTGTGATTACGTTGCAAAGGTTTTTTATTGTTATGGCTCAGATGCGTACGCATGTGTCCTACATGCATGTCTCCTACTGCCGTTCACTGTTAAAATTCATATATAAGAGTTTAATTTAATTTCATTACTACTCAAAACACATTTATATCTAAGATGTTAGTAAGAGTACCTGAGAATCTTTAATATAATTCATTTTTGTCCCCAGCTTAATGGTTCGAGCTCTTACCTTATCATGGATAAACCTAAAATAATTCATTTTAGTCCCCAGCTTAATGGCTCGAGCTGTTACATTACCATGGCTATACGTTAAATGCCTCAACATGAAATTCATCTGAGATGATAACAGCTATAAGTTAGTATTCAGGTTGAGACGCAAAGCGCATTGATAGCTAAAACATAGCAAGCGCAAATTGCTTGACTGGGAGTATGGTCTAAAAAACTAAGGTCGAAGAAGATGTTTGGGATTGCTTAGAAATATGCCCTTCAATTAAGTTTTTGGGATTTGCTTATTCACGATTAGCTTTATCACTTTCATGAGTAGAAAAAAGAACATTGCAGGCTTATAAATTATGTAACACCCTAGGCAAATCCCACATTGGCCGTGACTTGGAGTGATGCTGGGACATATGTTAATATTCTCCTTATATGGCAACAACGCGTTTTGGGGTGTAACGATTAATCGCTCATACGGTTAAGCGTGCTCATGTGAGAGTAGTACTCGCTTGGGTGACCTGTAGGGAAGTCTTCACATAATGGCCACAAAAGCAAAGCTGTGAGCCTACGGGCAAAGCGGATAATATTGTGATCTATAAGGTAGGGTGTTATAGGCGGTATCAGAGCTACTCCAAGCCATTCGAGATGTGGGGCAAACCTTATCGAGGACGATAAGTCCTTTAGACACGGTTGTTACCTGACTGAATCCCGGGACGGGATTCCCCTAAAGGGGGTGAATGTAACACCCTAGGCAAATCCCACATTAGTTGTGACCTGAAGTGATGCTATGACATATGTTAACATTCGCCTTATATGAAAACAACATCTTTTGTAGTGTAACACGAAAACTATAATTTCACCTCAACAAAAGTTTTATTTACCCAACACGAAACCCTCATTTCATAGAAATGTCCGAAAAACAAAATCAACAAATTCCAGCTCCACCACCTTCGTCCGGTGTATCCGGTCCCGAGGACATAACTAGTAAAGATGAAGGACGGGCTATTCTAACACAAAACAACCATATCGTCATGTCACGACAAACTCTAATAAACATAACTTTATTACCAGGAAGTCCACCACTAAACACCGTTAACACCTCAAGGCAGAAGGATAACTTCATACAACACACACCATAAGGTCATACTCTAATGATGGTAATCCACATATTTTGTGTTTTCGAGAGCTGTTATTGCTTTCACACGCGCACAAAAGCTACAAATAGAAATATGTAGTAAAGTTAAAAAACAACCTTCCATATAAACAAAATTAAGATGAAATTTGTAAATAAATAAAGCTTATTCGCACATTTTTTCTGCCAACGTAACACGCCACAAAATTTTCAAATATCTCTTGATTTGGATATATATATATATATATATATATATATATATAATATATATATATATATATATTATATATATATTAACTGGTAAACTCTTGGTCCAAATCTGTAATTCTTGACAGCATGACTTTGTTCCAACAACCTGTTAAGTACTTCAATATCAATGTACTTGTTCATAGCGGCGTCTTTTTAAATTGCAAGCATATTTTCGTTACCCTGCATTGATATAGTAACATGTCATATATTGTTTGCATTTCAATTTCTAAAATAAAACAAGGTTGACTTCTGACCCTCGTGTTCTTCATTTAGTAATCGGTGTAATTGAACTTGCGATTACTTTGCCAAGGTTTTTTATTGTTATGGCTCAGATGCGTACGTATGTGTCCTACATGCATGTCTCCTACTGCCGTTCACTGTTAAAAATCATATATAAGAGTTTAATTTAATTTCATTACTACTCAAAACACATTTATATCTAAGATGTTAGTAAGAGTACCTGAGAATCATTAATATAATTCATTTTTGTCCCAAGCTTAATAGTTCTAGCTCTTACCTTATCATGGATAAACCTAAAATAATTCATTTTTGTCCTCAACTTAATGGCTCGAGCTGTTACATTATCATGGCTATACCTTAAATGCCTCAACATGAAATTCATCTGAGATGATAATAGCTGAAAGTTAGTATTCAGGTTGAGACGCAAAGCGCATTGATAGCTAAATGATTGCGTGGTTTTGTAACCTTACAACAGGTTTTACCTCTCGAGGGATCTCAAGAGGCTTACAACCCCACCAGGCAGTGTACCTGACCGATGTAGTATAGTGTAGTGGTAAGTACGGGGGATTGATCGTTCTCCTCAGGGAATAGTGTTCGTTAGGTATGAAAGGCTACTCTAATTAGGTCTAAGGGTTGAGGAAGATTCTTTTTATGTTTTTATAATTTTATGAAAGCAAGTAAAATCTCGGTTTTGATAGAGTGGGCGGAATTAGTTGCTAGTCAACTAACCCAAATTACTACGAATGCAATAAAATTAAATAACTGAAAATAAAATGTGGTGAGAAACTTATGTGTAGAGAAATGTGTTTACTTAGATTTCCTTACTCCCTAACTACCTTTTACCGGTTAATTAGTGTGTATTAGTCGCGTGGATGACAGGTGTATTCCTTAATACCATTCGTGGGGTGGCGTACTTACTTCCCCAACTCTACAAGCTCCTACTTCACTCCTATGTCGAGCCGGCTAGGAAGCTCCTAACATGGGATCACTAGAATTCGCTTGTGCATTAAATACAACCATAAAAACCTTTAGTACGCATTTGGTTCATGTTTCTTAAGACGTTCAAGCAAGTTACCGAATAGGAAGTTAGCCAGTTTTCTTAAGCCTAACATAGATAAACAATCATCCAATACAACTAATAACACACTAACAACCAATAATCAATAGCTAGGTTTCATTAGATCTAAGCAAACACAAGATAAATTTAGCCTAACATGTTAAACAAAAGACAAGAATAAGATAGAATCAAACAACACATAGACATATTGAATGATTAATTGATAACTTATCTTTCAATGAAACATGGAAGATCTCAAGGCAAAAAGCCCTGAAAAAGTAGCTGAATTCGTCCTAGGGTTTTCTCCCAAAATTCCACACACTAAGCTCTCTCTAATGACAAAAAATTAGAAAACTATATATAGATTTTTGGATCTGACGGCGTCACCTTATGGAGTGTGACGCCGTCACCTCGCCGCTTTTAGGGTTCCCGGGTGACCTTCTTGACGCCGTCCCTCTTTAGCTCTTCAAAAATCCATTCTGGCTTATCAAGGCTTGACGCCGTCGAACCATGAACGTGACGCCGTCCCCTTATGATTTAAGCCGTGACGCCCTCGATCAAGTTAAAGCGTGACGCAGTCAGAATTCACATGCTATTTTCACTGGCCCGTCATGAGTAAATTTCACGTCCAACTTTTCTTGCCAAGGCATGACGCCGTCCAGAGTAAAGTCTGACGCCGTCAAGAGTAACTTTTAGCCGATTCTTGAGACTTTGCCGTTTTCTTCACTTTAATGCTCCAAAAACGTCCAAAATGCCTCCTTTTCCAGATTTCTCCTCAAAAGTACCTAAAATGACAAAAGGAACGATTTAGGGCAATATTTGATCAAATAAATACGATTTAAGGCTTAAATGACCCCTTAAAAGCGGTACACTTTTCGCTTCATCAAATACCCTTACACTTGAGATTTGCTTGTCCTCAAGCAAATGCGCTTTTATTCTAATCAAAATACAAGTTAGGGGTCATTTAATGCAAACATAAAAGTAATTACAACAAATATTCGTTCCACTTTAATCATAATAAGCACGGAGATTACATACTAGCACCTCACAAGTAGTGTTTAGATACTCACATCTCTCAAGTGTCATCAAAATAAATCTCATAAATGAAAACGGAAAATATCTCTCACTACCTGTCATAGCAAATAGATTACCATAGGCTTGGGAAAGGATCAAAAACCTCCTCCACTAGGCGTAAGCACCTAAGATAAACTATCAAAGAGGGCTTTTAAATGGGTTATAACGTAAGGTGTAGGGAAAAGGAAAACACGGTTTTGTTGGATACGGGATATTTTACTGGTGGCGAGTTAAAGATCTTGATCAATTACATGTACTATACAATGTTGCTAAGCCAAGACTAGACTTGATCTTAAGCTAACGATAAAATAACAAAAACATAAAATAAACATAAAATAAAACGGGATGGTAGTCCGTATGTTTTTTCTATTTTTCATTTCTCATTTTTTTGTGTTTTTCTTGATTTTTTTTTTTTTTTTTTTTTTTTTTTTTTTTTTTTGTGCATACACTTTTACCCTACCATCCAAAATAATACATCATAGGGGCGTTGCATCCCCCTTACACTTGAACTTTTACATAACTTTACAATTAACTATTCTAATGACTCGAATTAAGATAATTGAAAAACTTGGAGTACTTTTAAAATATTTAGCACATATGGGGGTAATAAATGATGTTCTTCCCCATTACTCCATTACACTAGTACTTTACCCATGAGTCCCAATCGTCCCAAAACAATATGTACAAGGATATGACTCGACTTAGCAACCATGTAATCAATTAGATAATTAACTTGGGTTTAAACAAATGTTGTAACAATAATGCACTAAAAATGAGTGCATACAAGGTAGGCTAAGGCGATTTGGGTGTACATTTAAGTGGGGTGTAAACAAATTCTTCCTTCAAGTAAAATGCTTAAAGGTCGAAACGAAAAGATAGGCTCTGAGGGGTGTACTAGGGGTATCGTGTACTAAAAATGAGTACAACGCAAAGGGTGTGGGAGAATTACTTGACCAATGTAGCCAAAGTAATTATAACAAAAACACAGGTGTAAAACAATGGGTTAATCCTAATGCCTCTTATCATGTAGTAAATCTAACTACACGAATGTAGTCTCACTTGTGGCTTCGGAATGGTCCTAACGCAAGTTCTAGAATCTAAGTTCTACCGGTACACACATCATAGCAAAATGCTTTTCCTACCAATTCTAGGGGCGAACCTCACATATTTGGGGGTGGAAAATTTTTTAGTGGTACGGTTTTTGTGCTAGTCATATAACTCCTATCCGTGAGACGCTCATTAAGATCAAAGTTTCACTCCTATATGTTGTAAAAAATTTTAAATTTGGCACTAAAATTGCCTTAACAAGTATTTCTCTCAGTTTTATTACACATCTACCATCAAACAAACAAAAATCAAGCGCAATTGTATTCTCTAAAATCGTACTTTTACCCTCCCTTACACTTAAGATGAACATTGTCCCCAATGTTCAAATAACAAGATGTAAAAGAAAAAAGTAAGAGAATGAAATCGAATACTCCCCTGATTCGCTTGGTGGATAATGAAATTACACGGTTAAATCTTCCTCCAAGGTAATGTTGAAGCTCCATGACTAATGTATCGCCATAAGCTTGATTCCATAAACATCTCCTTGTCCAAAATAACCTGTTAAACCTGAGAAAACAAACACGAAAACCTGCATAACATCGGCGGGAAAAATCTATATATAAGGATATAATGCTTGTGGAATGATAATTTTGCAGATTCCTGGAGATTATAAGTTGGAGATTTAATAAAAACTTTTTTAAAAACAAAACTTTCAAAAATTTCTGAAAATTAAATCTGACGCCGTCAGGTTATAACCCCTGACGCCGTCAGAAATGACCTGACAAAAATTTTCATTTTAAGTTTCCGGAAAATTTCTGGAAAAACCTTTACCTTACTTCCTGGAAATCCTGCAAAACATCATTATGACTCGATACAAGCATTTGACTCAAACAAACACGAATATGTATGTTAATTTATTATTATTACGATTCATGTTCATTTGTGTCCTAATAAACCGATTTAGATTTCCCTTACACTTAACTTTTGCAAAATACCTTTATATGTAGTTAAGACGAAGTTAAAAACAAAATAAAGCATTTTCACAAATTACTTTTGAACATGAATCAGTACTAATAAAAATTAAACACACATACGGAAACAAATAAAAACAAACAAACAAACGAATAAACACACAAAGCAAATAAAACAAATAAAGCTTGGGTTGCCTCCCAAGAAGCGCTTGTTTTTGTTCGAGTCATGAGCCTGACTCTACCCTTATTTAATGGATAAAGGAGAGGTTTTCCCTACACTTAGGATTAAGTGCGGGTGATAGTAGCGATACACACCAGCTCGGTAGGAGTATGCCACGTGAGGAAAGAGTGGTGGATGAATTATATGCTCAAAGGGGTGTGCTCCTTTCATTATAACCTTGCCTAGTTCACTTTGGTCAATGGGTGATTTTGAGTTTCCTCCTAAAAAGGGATCATCTTCTATCAGCTTCGAGAGACTCCTAGTTGGGAATCCATCTTGACCTAATAAACCCGGTTTAAACCCATAATATTTCTTGTGATCAATCATAAATGGGTGATGTAAGTATGTAAGGTCATGGTTCACTCCTATATTAGCTTCCACTCCACATGGCCTAGAGTCTACTACCTTAAACATAAAACTACCCGGACTACATGGTTTGATGGGTGGGTCGGGACCTAATTCAATTCCTAAGTTCACATCTAAGGATGGAAGATTAGGTAACGGTTTTGGTTTAGGCTCCGGTTCATCAAAACTAGGAACTTCCATAGAACTAAAAGAAAGGTTATGACTACAAGTATTCAAACCTATTTCTTCTAGTTTTGTTTGGTCCAAGGGCTCTACCTCTATTGGGGTTCCTATAGTCTCTTCTACTTCTTCCGGGTAAGTCATGGGTGGTGTGTGTGCCTCAAATGATGGTAGGACTTGTGGGGTACTTAGCAGGCATATGTTACTTACCTCATCATTCCTTATGTCAAGATCACCTATATCCTCATCATGTGTTTTAGTAGGATCTAACCCTAACATTTTCCCAAGTATCTCAAGTGCTTCTATAGGCATCTCAACTTCTATGTCCGAATCATAAGGATCATCCTTAATATTCTGACTGCTATATTCAAATTGCCTAAAAGATTCATCATGTGTTTCTTGAGATTCAACGTCATCAATCATAAAACCTAGGTCTTTTTGATTAATGTGATCATGTTCGGCTAAATCCTCCATCACCTCAAGGTCACCTATGTGTTTGTTTTGTAATATGGCATTACATGACATCCACTTAGGTATCTCAACACTAACATATTCATCCCCAAACAAACTTGTTTCATGATCCTCGAAATTTGCGGTCAATTGACTTGTACTAACGTTTGTTGGGTTGTCTACTATATAATAATATTGGGCACACTCTTCAATAGCTTCCCATGCTTTCTCGGCACTTAATTCCCTAATATCCCTGCCGGCAATATGGTAAATGTCCCTTTGGGCATGTCGGTCGACATGATTGTAAAAGATTTGAGTTAGGGACCAAAAATCGAAGTTATGATGAGGGACTTTTTGGAGTAAATATTTAAAACGAGTCCATGCATCATAGAGAGGTTCATCTTTATGTTGTTTAAACATCAAGATGTCATATGGAGTGGGTGAATTACGTGGTTGGTAGTATGGTGGATTCGCGTTCTCCATAATGGTGAACGGAAGAGTCAATGGAAATTACGAACAAACACACAAAGAAATAAGATAGACTAAAGAAAACCTAGAAAAATAAAATAAAAATCTCACTAGAAGGGAGTCTAGTGAGTAGACCTATAAAATAAAAATTCAACCTAAACAATAACTATTCCCCGGCAGCGGCGCCAAAAACTTGATTGCGTGGTTTTGTAACCTTACAACAGGTTTTACCTCTCGAGGGATCTCAAGAGGCTTACAACCCCACCAGGCAGTGTACCTGACCGATGTAGTATAGTGTAGTGGTAAGTACGGGGGATTGATCGTTCTCCTCAGGGAATAGTGTTCGTTAGGTATGAAAGGCTACTCTAATTAGGTCTAAGGGTTGAGGAAGATTCTTTTTATGTTTTTATAATTTTATGAAAGCAAGTAAAATCTCGGTTTTGATAGAGTGGGCGGAATTAGTTGCTAGTCAACTAACCCAAATTACTACGAATGCAATAAAATTAAATAACTGAAAATAAAATGTGGTGAGAAACTTATGTGTAGAGAAATGTGTTTACTTAGATTTCCTTACTCCCTAACTACCTTTTACCGGTTAATTAGTGTGTATTAGTCGCGTGGATGACGGGTGTATTCCTTAATACCATTCGTGGGGTGGCGTACTTACTTCCCCAACTCTACAAGCTCCTACTTCACTCCTATGTCGAGCCGGCTAGGAAGCTCCTAACATGGGATCACTAGAATTCGCTTGTGCATTAAATACAACCATAAAAACATTTAGTACGCATTTGGTTCATGTTTCTTAAGACGTTCAAGCAAGTTACCGAATAGGAAGTTAGCCAGTTTTCTTAAGCCTAACATAGATAAACAATCATCCAATACAACTAATAACACACTAACAACCAATAATCAATAGCTAGGTTTCATTAGATCTAAGCAAACACAAGATAAATTTAGCCTAACATGTTAAACAAAAGACAAGAATAAGATAGAATCAAACAACACATAGACATATTGAATGATTAATTGATAACTTATCTTTCAATGAAACATGGAAGTTCTCAAGGCAAAAAGCCCTGAAAAAGTAGCTGAATTCGTCCTAGGGTTTTCTCCCAAAATTCCACACACTAAGCTCTCTCTAATGACAAAAAATTAGAAAACTATATATAGATTTTTGGATCTGACGGCGTCACCTTATGGAGTGTGACGCCGTCACCTCGCCGCTTTTAGGGTTCCCGGGTGACCTTCTTGACGCCGTCCCTCTTTAGCTCTTCAAAAATCCATTCTGGCTTATCAAGGCTTGACGCCGTCGAACCATGAACGTGACGCCGTCCCCTTATGATTTAAGCCGTGACGCCCTCGATCAAGTTAAAGCGTGACGCCGTCAGAATTCACATGCTATTTTCACTGGCCCGTCATGAGTAAATTTCACGTCCAACTTTTCTTGCCAAGGCATGACGCCGTCCAGAGTAAAGTCTGACGCCGTCAAGAGTAACTTTTAGCCGATTCTTGAGACTTTGCCGTTTTCTTCACTTTAATGCTCCAAAAACGTCCAAAATGCCTCCTTTTCCAGATTTCTCCTCAAAAGTACCTAAAATGACAAAAGGAACGATTTAGGGCAATATTTGATCAAATAAATACGATTTAAGGCTTAAATGACCCCTTAAAAGCGGTACACTTTTCGCTTCATCACTAAAACATAGCAAGCGCAAATTGCCTGACTGGGACTACGGGCTAAAAAACTAAGGTCGAAGAGGATGTTTGGGATTGCTTAGAAATATGCCCTTCAATTAAGTTTTTGGGATTTGCTTATTCACGATTAGCTTTATCAATTTCATGAGTAGAAAAAAGAACATTGCAGGCTTATAAATTGTGTAACACCCTAGGCAAATCCTACATTGGCCGTGACTTGGAGTGATGTTGGGACATATGTTAATATTCACCTTATATGACCGAAACGCATTTTGTGGTGTAACGATTAATTGCTCATACGGTTAAGCCTGCTCATGTGAGAGTAGTACTTGCTTGGGCGACCTGAAGGGAAGTCTTCACGTAAGGGCCACAAAAGCAAAGCCGTGAGCCTACGGGCAAAGCGGACAATATTGTGGTCTATAAGGTGGGGTATTACAGGCAGTATCAGTGCTACTCCAAGCCGTTCGGAATGTGGGGCAAATCTTATCGAGGACGATAAGCCCCTTAGACACGGTTGTTACCCTAATGAATCCCGTGACGGGATTCCCCTAAAGGGGAATAATGTAACACCCTAGAAAAATCCCACATTAGCTGTGACCTGAAGTGATGCTGTGACATATGTTAACATTCGCCTTATATGACAACAACGTGTTTTGTAGTGTAACACGAAAACTATCATTTCACCTCAACAAAAGTTTTATTTACCCAACACGAAACCCTCATTTCATAGAAATGTCGGAACAACAAAATCAACAAATTCCAGCTCCACCACCTTCGTCCGGTGTAACTGGTCCCGAGGACATCACTAACAAAGATGAAGGACGGGCTATTCTAACACAAAACAACCATAACGTCATGTCACGACAAACTCCAATAAACATAACTTTATTACCAGGAAGTCCGCCAATAAATACCGTTAACACCTCAAGGCAGAACGATAACTTCATACAGCACTCACCGTAAGGTCAAACTCTAATGATGGTATTCCACATATTTTGTGTTTCCGAGAGCTGTTATTGCTTTCACATGCGCACAAGTAAGTGTGTGAATCCAAGCTACAAATAGAAATATGTAGTAACGTTAAAAAACAACCTTCCATATAAACAAAATTAAGATGAAATTTGTAAATAAATAAATCTTATTCGCACATTTTTTCTACCAACGTAAAACGCCACCAACTGTTCAAATATCTCTTGATTTTGATATATATGTTTTTTCTTTTATTAACTGGTAAACTCTTGGTCAAAATATGTAATTCTTGACAGCATGACTTTGTTCCAACAACTTGTTAACCACTTCAATATCAATGTACTTGTTCATAGCGGCGTCTCTTTCAATTGCAAGCATATTTTTGTTGTTATCCTGCATTGATATAGTAACATGTCATATATTGTTTGCATTTCAATTGCTACAATAAAACAAGGTTGATTTCTGACCCTTGTGTTCTCCATGAAGTAATCGGTGTAATTGATCTTGTGATTACGTTGCCAAGGTTTTTGATTGTTATGGCTCAGATGCGTATGCATGTGTCTTACATGCATGTCTCCTGCTGCCGTTTACTATGAAAATTCATATATAAGAGTTTAATTTAATTTCATTACTATTCAAAACACATTTATATCTAAGATGTTAGTAAGAGTACCTGAGAATCATTAATAGAATTCATTTTTGTCCCCAGCTTAATGGCTCGAGCTGTTACATAATCATGGCTATACCTTAAATGCTTCAACATGAGATTCATCTGAGATGATAATAGCTGAAAGTTAGTATTCAGGTTGAAAGGCAAAGTGCATTGATAGCTAAAACATAGCAAGCGCAAATTGCCTGACTAGGACTATGTGCAAAAAAACTAAGGTCGGAGAGGATGTTTGGGATTGCTAAGAAATATGCCCTTCAATTAAGTTTTTTGGATTTGCTTATTCACGATTAGCTTTATCAATTTCATGAGGAGTAGAAAAAAGAACATTGTAGGCCTACAAATTATGTAACACCTTAGGCAAATCAAACATTGGTCGTGACTTGGAGTGATGCTGGGACATTTGTGTAACGGTTAATAGCTCATACGGTTAAGCGTGCTCATGTGAGAGTAGTACTGGCTCGGGTGACCTGCAGGGAAGTCGTCACATAAGGGCCACAAAAGCAAAGCTGTGAGCCTACGGGCAAAGCGGACAAATTTATGGTCTATAAGGTGGGGTGTTGCAGTTGGTATCAGGGCCACTCCAAGCCGTTTGTGATGTGGGGCAAACCTCATCGAGGATGATGAGTCCCTTAGATAGGGTTGTTACCCTATTGAATCCCGGGACGGGCTTCCCCTAAAGGGGGTGAATGTAACACCCTAGGCAAATACAACATTGGCTGTGACTTGAAGTGATGCTGGGACATATGTCAACATTCGCCTTTTATGACAACAACGTGTTTTGTGGTGTAACACGAAAACTATCTTTTCACCTCAACAAAAGCTTCATTTTCCCAACACTAAACCATCATTTCATAGAAATATTGGAACAACAAAATCAACAAATTCCAGCTCCACTACCTTCGTCCGGTGTATCCGGTCTCGAGGACATCACTAACAAAGATGAAGGACTGGCTATTCTAACACAATACAACCGTAATTTCATGTCACGACAAACTCCAATAAAAATAACTTTAGTACCATGAAGTCCACAACTAAACATCGTTAACACCTCAAGGCAGAACGATAACTTCATACACTACTCACCATAAGGTCAACCTCTAATGATGGTATTCCACATATTTTGTGTTTTCGAGCGCTGGTATTGCTTTAACACGCGCACAAGCAAGTGTGTGAATCTAAGCTACAAATAGAAATATGTAGTAGCGTTAAAAAACAACCTTCCATATTAACAAAATTAAGATAAAATTTGTACATAAATAAAGCTTATTCGCACATTTTTTACGCCAACGTAACCCGCCACCAACTGTTCAAATGTCTCTTGATTTGGATATATATATATATATATATATATATATATATATATATATATATATATATATATATATATATATATATATATATTATATTTATTTTATTAACTAGTAAACTCTTGGTCCAAATCTGTAATTCTTGAAAGCATGATTTTGTTCCAATAACTTGTTAACCACTTCAATATCAATGTACTTGTTAATTGCGGGGTCTCTTTCAATTGCAAGCATATTTTCGTTATCCTGCATTGATATAGTAACATGTCATATATTGTTTGCATTTCAATTGCTACAATAAAACAAGGTTGATTTCTGACCCTTGTGTTCTCCATGTAGTAATCGGTGTAATTGATCTTGTGATTACGCTGCCAAGGTTTTTGATTGTTATGGTTCAGATGCGTATGCATGTGTCCTTCATGCATGCCTCCTACTGACGTTTACTGTTAAAATTCATATATAACAGTTTAATTTAATATCATTACTACTCAAAGCTTATTTATATCTAAAATGTTAGTAAGAGTACCTGAGAATCATTAATATAATTCATTTTTGTCCCCAGCTTAATGGTTCGAGCTGTTAGCTTATCATGGCTATACCTTAAATAATTCATTTTTGTCCCCAGCTTAATGGCTCGAGCTGTTACATTATCATGGCTATACCTTAAATGCCTCAACATGAAATTTATCTGAGATGATAATAGCTGAAAGTTAGTATTCAGGTTGGGACGCAAAGCACATTGATAGCTAAAATATAGCAAGCGCAAATTGCCGGACTTGGACTATGGGCTAAAAAACTTGGTCGGAGAGGATGTTTGAGTTTGCTTAGAAATATGCCTTTCAATTAATTCCCAGTTAGCTTTATTAATTTCATGGGAAATTGTAAAAAGAACATTGCATGCCTACAAGTTGTGTAACACCCTAGAAAAATCCAACATTGGTCGTGACTTGGAATGATGCTGGGACATATGTTAATATTTGCCTTATATGACAACAATGCGTTTTGTTGTGTAACGATTAATCGCTCATATGGTTAAGCGTGCTCGTGTGAGAGTTGTACTGGCTTGGGTGACCTGCAGGGAAGTCTTTACATAAGGGCCACAAAAGCAAAGTCGTGAGGCTACGGGCAAAGCAGACAATATTGTGGTCTATAAGTTGGGGTGTTACAGTTGGTATCAGGGCCACTCCACGCCGTTCGCGATGTGGGGAAAACCTCATCGAGGACGATGTGTCCCTTAGACAGGGTTGTTAACCAACTGAATCCCGTGACGGGATTCCCCTAAAGGGGGTGAATGTAACACTCTAGGCAAATTCCACATTGGTTGTGACTTGAAGTGATGCTGGGACATATGTTAACATTCGCCTTATATTACAACAACGTGTTTTGTGGTGTAACATGAAAAATATCATTTCACCTCAACAAAAGCTTCATTTACCCAACACGAAACCCTCATTTCATAGAAATGTCGGAACAACAAAATCAACAAATTTCAGCTCTACCACCTTCGTCCGGTGTATCCGGTCCCGAGGACATCACTAACAAAGATGAAGGACGGGCTATTCTAACACAAAACAACCATAACGTCATGTCACGACAAACTCCAATATAAATAACTTTATTACCAGGAAGTCCACCACTAAACACCGTTAACACCTCAAGGCAGAACGATAACTTCATACACCACTCACCGTAAGGTCAACCTCTAATGATGGTATTCCATATATTTTGTGTTTCCGAGAGCTGGTATTGCTTTAACACGCGCACAAGCAAGTGTGTGAATCCAAGCTACAAATAGAAATATGTAGTAGCGTTAAAAAACAACCTTCCATATAAACAAAATTAAGATGAAATATGTAAATAAATAGATTTTATTCGCACGTTTTTTCTGCCAACGTAACCCGCCACCAACTGTTCAAATGTCTCTTGATTTGGATATATATATTTTTTTCTTTTATTAATTGGTAAACTATTGGTCCAAATCTGTAATTCTTGACAGTATGATTTTGTTCCAACAACTTGTTAACCACTTCAATATTAATGTACTTGTTCATAGCGGCGTCTCTTTCAATTGCAAGCATATTTTCGTTATCCTGCATTGATATAGTAACATGTCATATATTGTTTGCATTTCAATTGATAAAATAAAACAAGGTTGATTTCTGACCCTTGTGTTCTCCGTGTAGTAATCGGTGTAATTGATCTTGTGATTAGGTTGCCAAGGTCTTTGATTGTTATGGCTCAGACGCGTATGCATGTGTCCTACAAGCATGTCTCTTACTGACGTTTACTTTTAAAATTCATATATAAGAGTTTAATTTAAATTCACATAAGGGCTACAAAATCAAAGCCGTGAGCCTACGGGCAAAGCGTATAATATTATGCTCTATAAGGTGGGGTGTTGTAGGTGGTATCAAAGCCACTACAAGCTGTTCGGGATGTGGGGCAAACCTCATCGAGGACGATGTGCCCCTTAGACAGGGTTGTTAACCAATTGAATCCCGGGACGGGATTCCCCTAAAGGGGGTGAATGTAACACCCTAGGCAAATCCTACATTGGCTGTGACTTGAAGTGATGCTGGGACATATGTTAACATTCGCCTTATATGACAACAACATGAAAAAATCATTAAAATAAAACTGGTAACCGGTAGCCGGTCACTCACGTACCATATTAGCACGAAATCAAAAAGTACACGTACCATATTGGAACGAAAATTAGTACACGTATTATATCGGTATATTTGAGAAAGTATGTGGCTATTTAATAGCTAAAACCCAATATCTTAAAATTATAATTTGAAGCTGCCACCAAATGAATCCCTACTTTCTTGATTTTATAATCAATCAAAATAGAATCCTAATGCAAAGAAACAACAAATCAACCATTTTACAATGACTAAAAATTTGAGAGAGGAGTGTGCATATGTGTGTGAGAGAGACTGAGAGAGAAAAAGAGAGATAGCATTATTGTGTGGCAAAAATTACTACAGTACCCATTTTCTCGGGTACTTTTCTTGCAGTGCCCCAACTTTTTACCATATTCTAAAATACCCATCCATCTCGCGTAATTATGTACGTGTGACACTAGATGATTTAGTGTCAACATTTTATTGGTCAAAAAAAAAAAAAAAAAAACACATCACGCGTAAAATCTTTCGTGGGACGCTAGATCCATTAAAAAACCCATTTCTATTTAATTAAAAAAGATCACGCGTATATTAATACGCCATATGCTAGATTTCATAGCACCATTTCAACTGTTTATATTATTTGATATTCCAACATGGGACCATTTCAATTGTTTATATTATTTACACTAACTTTATATTATTGTCGCTTATATATATATTTGATGAGTAATCTCAATTGTCGCTTATATATATATTTGATGAGTAAAATTATTGCATGCAGACCATTCTCAGTTGTCGCTTATAGTTATTTGACATTCCAGCATGCATGTAAACGAAAATGGTGTAAAGCATCAAAACGAAAATAGTGTAAAGCATGAAAACGAAACAGTGTAAATTTATGCATGAAATATGAGTGTGCATGAAAACGAAAACAGTGTAAAGACTATGAAAACGAAAACAGTGTAAAACATTTATTGATCACGCGTAAATTTTTGTATGCATACTGAATATTAATTGATCATGCGTAAGTGTTTACGTGTAATGTGCATTGGGAAGGAGCAAATGCATTGGGAAGGAACAAATAACCTGCAAAGCCTATAAACCCTACCGGAAAATACTGTTGAAACGAAGGTTGCATGCAAAGAATCACTTTAAATCGGACATATTCAATGCATTAAGAATCACTTTAAAAGTGATTCATCATCCCATTGTAAATTCCATGCATATCATTGATCATACCTTTATACCATTGATCGAATATTTTGAAGCTGCGTAAAAAAAAATAACGAACTTCATCGCCTTTAAAAACCATTCATCATACCTTAAAAAAACGAGCTGTTGGTGGTGGTGCTAAAAGAACCGGCTGTTGGTGGTGTTGTGGTGGTGAAGAAAGCGACTTTTACTTGACTGTGTGGTGGTGTTGTTGTGGTGATAAAAGCTACGGTGACTTGCTGTTGGTGGTGTTGTCGTGGTCTTGTTGTTGTCGTGGTGTTGGTCTTGTTGTCGTGGTGTTGGTGTTCTTGTCGTGGTGTTGGTGGTGTTGTGGTTATAAAAAACGTAGGTTGTTGCTATTGGTGGTTTTGTGTTGTCGTGGTCTTGTTGTCGTGGTGTTGGTGGTGTTGTGGCTATAAAAACCCTAGGTTGTTGCTGTTGGTGGTGAGGTGACAGGTGGTGGTGGCTGTGGTGGTGATTGTGTTAACGGTTGTCGGCGGTGAATATGGCGGATTATCGGGTATTTCGCAATTTTTTTGTTCTATTACACGTATTGTTTATTTATTTTGTAATATATATTTATATGTTTATGTTATTTTAGGATTATGCGGCGGAAGTCAATTGTAGGAGTAGGTTGACATTAATTAGAGATATTAGTAAACGGATCGCGAACACCCCTAGGGAACAATTATTTAGGCAAACATGTTTTGGTTGGTTGTTAGATATACCAAAAATTCAAGAGAGTTGTGTGTTGGTACATTATTTTATATGCCACCAAGTGCCGTGTGATGAGGGTGAGTCAGACAATGTTCCTTTGAGATATCGTGTACGCGATCTTTCTCGGGTAGGTGAGGTCGAGATTAAGTTTGGTAGAGAGGAATTCTGTCTAGTTACGAGTTTAAAGTTTGGGACAGATTTTAGAGATCGTTATCTAGAAGGACCTTTGCCTTTTAGGAGACGATTGTTCCCCTCGTCACTTGATTCACAAACCATAAAAGTTGGTATATTGTTAAATATATTAAAAAGTGAAGAGTTTCGTGAGTTGAGTGATGTAGATGCCGTTCGCCTTTGTTTGATATGCGTGTTGCTATTGGTGTTAAAAGGGACTGAGGCTAGGAAAGTAGTTGACAATTTTTTATTTAGGTTAGTTGAGGATTTAGATGGTTGGAATGTCTATCCGTGGGGGTCGTATGTATGGCCAACCTTGTACAAAAATATAAAGGATGCAGCAGTTGAGCGTAGGGAAAAGTATTTTGCCGAGGGGAGGGATCCTGATACAATTCCTAGGTACTCGTTGAATGGATTTATATGGGCCTTCAAGGTATGTCGTATATAAATTTGTAAACTTCATGTATATGTATCCCGTTAACATTTTTTAAAAATAATTACCTTTTTTGTAGACGTGGATATTGGAGACGTTCCCGCATGGTGCCGCCCCTTCCTATTTTTATCGTGAACAGTTGTATCCCCGATCAATTGCCTGGGGTTATAGAAACGTGGTCACTAGGGTTGGTCTACACAGGATTCTGGATGGCCAATTGCGTGTGAGTTTGAGATATGCACTAAATTTATTACGATATGATTATAATATTTTGTGTGTTTTTTTAATGTTGTATATATTGTGCATTTTTTTATAAGGTAAATCGACCTTTGACGTGGTTTGCACCGGATGACTTTGAGCAACAAAACGAGTGGTGGGTTCAAAGCAGAACATTTTTCGATGGGAATCCGCCCCCCTCCAGTGATACAGCCTCCGGTAAACCGACCTATGCGCGAAGATATTCCCCCCCTAGTGTTTCAGAAGATGGAAGAACATGAAGCGAGGTTACGGGATCTTGACTTGCAGGTCAAAAAATACACGAGGAATATGGGGTAAATAGTTTATGTAAACTTATTGAGGTTTTGTATAAACATTAATTATTACTTGTTAATCGTTTGATTAAAAAATTTAATGCAGCCATCCCGATTTGTGAATAAACCACAACCACATAGAGAATCAAGCTTCGTCAGTGGTGAAAATGTTGGTTTTAGTGACTTTAGTGTTATGCAAAACACTCAGGTATATTTACGTGATTTTATGTTTCTTATATTTACATTTTTTGGTTGGTTACTCACTCTACGTTTTAAGTTTACATTTAGGGATTACAACGGCCCGGCCGTCCATTTGGTGTGGCACCGAACGAGTCTTTTTTTGAAGGTCTTCCTTTACCTACACCGGCGGTGACGTCTACGTATCCAACATGGTTTCCATCCAACGAAAATACCGCCACTCGTACGCCAATTGGGTTCCGCGCATTTGCCACACCTGTTTATGACCAGGCAGGTCCATCTCACGCCCCTGACGTTGGTGTTGAGAACCGGGTAACATATTCATGATCTAAAATAAATAACGATTATTATTGTGTACTAGTAATTATATTGATGTTAAATTTTTTATTCTTTATTCTTTTTTAAGAATGTGATGGAGCGACCGAGGAGGGATTGTCACCCCGGTAAATATCAGCAGGAACCCTATACCGGACAGGGACCTACGACTATCCTCCCTAAGAAACGTGCGGGTAAGAGTAAACGGAATAAGGGTACCACGAACATTCAACCGTTTAAGATAGGAGAAGAAGCGGCTGACGAGGATGCAGAGGTGGATGATGTTGCCTTTGTTGGTTCTGGTTATTTGGCACCTTTAGTAATTGATAATGTTGACCCCAATAAGGTAACACTAAAAGATATTTTAAATTTATTAGCATGAAGGTTCTAATTAACATAGTTGTAATGATATTGTATTTTATTTGTTGTTTTCAGGTAGAGCGTGTGAAATATGTTAGACTTGACCAATTCCTTATAGACCCAACTCCTTTATACCTTGACTGCTATCCGATGGGTTGGGAAGTACAACTGAACTTCTTTCAGGAACTAGTTCCGCATTTATACAAGAAGGGTACTGATCCAGGACCAGCCGATAAAATTGGTTGGCTGTCCGACGATGTAAGTTTATTGTTACATATTTTTAAAGGTTTAGATTATTTTATTTTCAAGAACGTAAAATGATTCAATATAATCTTATAAATCAGTAAATGAATTCTTGGGTGGAGATACTAATAAGAAATAGGCCACCTCAAGCGGAATGGACTCTTGTGAAGGCATGGACAGCATCGAGTTACCCCTCCGGAAAAGGTTTTGTACCATTGCTTTCGATGGAGCGTTCGATTAGGGGAACAATGGATGGTACCACGCATCCGTACCCGTCATGGAATGATGTCACCTGGGTAAGTAAACGTCTTTCCACGTATATTAGCTATGTATAAAACTACTCACTACTAATTTATTTAATTGTGTTTATTTATATAAATTTTCAATGTAGGTGTTGATGCCGATGAATGCTGGAGGGTATCATTGGGTAACTGTAATTATTGACCTAAGGATATCCACTTTTTCGGTTCTGGACTCCATGCCTAGCAGTGATCGTTGTGAAGATCTGAGAAAATATGTACGAAAATGGAGTGTAGTTCTCAACACTTGTTTAGAAGAGTTGGGACATTTTAGAAGAACACAACGGCCACACTACAATTTTGATTTTTACTACAACACCCAGAGTTATTCGATCCCACAACAAGGAAATTTCTTAGATTGTGGAGTCATCACTTGTTGGCCCATACATCAGTTTGTTTCAGGGAAGTTTCCACCACATTGGAATCCTTATGATGCGGAAGGCTTTTTCCGACTGGTTAGGTATATCATGGCCATGATGTTTTACTCATGTCGTTGTGAGGATACTAGTATGTGTGGCTATGATTAACTAAGATCATTCTTGAAGTTGTATATGTTTTATTTTACCATTCATTGTAGTTGAATAAAACTTTTATGATATATTAATCCTCCTTATTACTCCTTATTAGCAGTAACAATTATGGTATATCAATACTTTTTTTGTTTGTAATTTTTATTTTCACATACAAGTATGCATAAACGAATTAGGGTTTAATATAACTAGGGTTTCTTTTTTTTTTAAATATTCATACGCGTATCAATAAATGTAGCGTCAAATAATAAAAAGTTAGAGTAAATAATATAAACAATTGAAATGGTCCTATGTTGGAATGTCAAATAATATAAACAATTGAAATGGTGCTATGAAATCTAGCGTATGGCGTATTAATATACGCGTGATCTTTTTTAACTAAATAGAAATGGGTTTTTTAATGGATCTAGCGTCCCACGAAAGATTTTACGGGTGATGTGTGTGTTGTGTGTGTTTTTTTTTTTTTTTTTTTTTTTTTTTTTTTTTTTTCCGACCAATAAAATGTTGACACTAAATCATCTAGCGTCACACGTACATAATTACGCGAGATGGATGGGTATTTTTGAATATGGTAAAAAGTTGGGGCACTGCAAGAAAAGTACCCGTAAAAATGGGTACTGTAGTAATTTTCGCTTATTGTGTGTCAGTGTCTATTTTTAGGTGCTGCTATATACTCTTGACACATATCACAAAAAATATCTCGAGTTACGTATTATGCAAAAAAAAATAAAATAATTGACAAAGTATTATATATATATATATATATATATATATATATATATATATATATATATATATATATATATATATATATATATATATATATATATATATATATAATATATAACAATATGGACATGACGTCATCAAATAAAAGATTGCCCAGTAAGCAGCCTGATTGATGAATAAGCAGCTGGATTACCCAGTAAGCGGCCATTAATGCCACCTAAGCAGTGTTTTAGTGTAAATAAAATTCGGAATATTTATTAAATCCGAAATTTATGTTTATTAAATCCGAATTGTTATATAAAAAACTTATATTGGTGGATTCGAACTTTGGTTGATTATAAGGTTGCATGTATATTAACGACATTACCATTGGGCCAAATTATTTTTTGAGTTATATCATCCAAAAAATTATATATGTGTTTCTTGGTCAATGTTAATTTCGGAATTTTTGTTTTTTTAGTTTATTGTATACAATGACTTTTTTAACAAGATACGTTTATTTTTTAAAATATATTATATTCAAAAATTAGAGTATATGTCGGATTTATTAAGATTTTTTCCGATTTTTTAGATATATCATACAAATTTTAAATATCATATATTTGATTTGGAAGATAAGTATAGAATGTAATTTGCACAAATCTTTAGTTCCCATATTTAAAATAACTATTTGTTTATTTTTATTTTATCATTATTTAAATTTTTTTTGGTTAATATCATCCCCTTATTTGACACTATATATACTTATGGATGTAGATAAGTTATTTTCAGTATTCAAATAAACCTATATTGCATCAAACGTATATTGCATCATGCACCATCAAAGGCACTCTACGAGGCTCACACGAGGGTCAGCCAAGCAGATCACAAGTACCTCTTCAGAATGTATAGTTCAATAGCACAGTTGATTCATTGAGTTTTCGTTTTTTAACAAGCAATATATTTCTATTGTTATTCTGTTTTTAATTGTGTTGTTGTATAATGAATATAATGTTTTAGTTTACAATATTTTTTTGATTGATTATAGCTACTAAAGGAAACAAGATTAATACCATGCAGAAGAAAAATGCTAAAACTTCTTCGTCGCAAGGTACGTTGTTGTTTTATATCGTTACATGCATCCTACATTGGTTTGGTTTATTCTACCATATAACTGTATGATTCCGTATCAGGTAAACCTCCACATCATGAGTCCGAGACACCAGGCAGACAAACTGGCAGCCATGACTCAGATGTTGTTATACAACCAACCGGTATTAACTTGCTCAATCTTTTGATTACATGGACTATACATAGTTTTTACATATGTGTTGAATATATCAGGCATAAGATTTGGGCATGTGTTGCTTAATTTATAACTTTTAGATTAACATCAGATATATGCTTGATTCAGCAATGCTTTTAATCTATGATATATTTAGAATAGCTTTTCATATAATAATAGACTTATTTTGTTGTCTATTCTCTGATTTTTTGGTGTTTATACTGTGCTACTATGTTATTATTTTCACGTAAAGGTTTGGACCAACGAGATTCATCATCTATGTATGAAAATTCGGTATTTAAAAGCGATACACCGGGTCGGAGATCCGAGGTACCAATTTCTGATGCTGTCGCTCAATCTAAAGGTAGAATTTTGAATCACCCAATAACTAGAACAATAATACTATGTGTTTATATATAATTAATTGTTATGTTGTTGCGAATTTCAGTGTCTAAACCACCAACAAAGAGAAGTTTTGGAAGCAACTCATCGTCCTCTGGGTCACATCTAATCCATAAAGGTAATATGTTTTTGGATTAGTTGTTTTAATAGTATAAAGCGTGGTTATAATATACTAATTGTTCGTGTTTGTATATCTTAAACCGTGTTTGATATGTATTCATTAAATAACAGTATCTAATAAACGCCTTAAGAGAAGAGACGTTAGTCAGTCAACACATGTTGAAACACGATCCGTGTATGAAAATTCTAACAATGATTCTTCCAACTATGGACATCGGCCAGGTATGAATATTTGTTTTTAAGACCACAATCCTTTATTAATGCATGTTATACATAAATTTATTTTATCATTGTTGCTAGGGAAAACAATGTCAAGCTTTGAATCTAAAGGACTTACATACATTAAACACCAGCAAAATGATTTGAGACACCGGGTAGCATCTTCGTCTGCACCCTCACATATGAACAAGAAATCTATATCGTATTATGGAAAAGTTCCATCAGGTTTTTTATTAATGCTATAAGTGACCACAATTTTGAATCATTTGCTTTATATAAATTACATGGTAGAGATTTCTTTATGTATCTATAGGAGGGAATTCTCACCCAAGAAAAAACAATGAGAGAAACATGTCCAGTGTTAAAAGTTCTACAACAGGTTTGTTTAAAATTGTTGTTCAATTATAAAATATGATTTTTATGCATTAAAAAAAGAATATAACTTTGATTTACATGTTTAGTAATGAAAGAACAGAATATGATTCTCATTAAAGATATAAATCCGATGAATGTAAACATGGCTATTAAAGGAAGGTGTGTATCCGTATGGCATTCACATAGACTTAACGAAGAACATGATCCTAATAGTATCGATTGTGTTTTCCAGGACGAGGAGGTAACTTCAGTTTAGTTATTAGATATTTATATTTGAGTATATTTAGTATGTATCACTAATGTTTGGTTTGTATAAACAGTCAAATCGTATCCAAATTTATATCAAAAAGGAGTTTATGTTTAAGTTTGAACCTCTTTTACAAGAGGGTCAGTGTTACATAATCTCTAATTTTGGGGTAGCTGAAAATGCTGGACGATTACCTTTGTTACCAAACCAGTGGAAAATATGTTCTTACAAGGGAACCGAGGTTACCCGGATTGATCACATCGATGATAACTTTATTGGGTTCATTAATGAGCCATTCTCGAGTATCCTCGATACAGACAATGAGTATCACGATCATGATTGTGTTGGTACGTGTTTATATAAACAGTAATAATAGCATTTGATATTATTGAAAATTTTAGTTGTGAAATTTGATAAACACCTTTTTTTTCCAGATGTTGTTGGTACAGTTGTAGCCGTTGGTAAAATAGTTAACGTGAACAGTTCCAGTGGTCATAAGTTGCGCAGGACAATTGTTCTTGAGGACGCCGAGTAACTATATTTTACACACTCTTGATCAATTAAAATAATGTATACAAAATAGTGTGCTATTGTATCCTTATATTGATTTTATTCTGTGTTGTGCAGGTCTTTAAGAGTTGATTGTACATTTTGGGATAATTGGGCATTAATGTGGAATAACTACGACAACAAGCGTGATGAGCTTGGTCATATAGACTGTAACACCCCAACCCGACAAGGGTAAAGATGTCACAACAATGGTGACATATCAGAAACATACACAAGCATACATCTTCAATAATACAAAGGAAGTACAACGGTTACAAGTGAAATACTGAAATTACAAGGTTTCAATGCGACTACAAATTCTAACAATATAAAAACTTCTAATCATCTCTAAGCCAAAATAACTATCAAAGTCTTCTAAGTCCAAAAGTCTCTTCACTCATACCCAAACCCGTCGTCCTGCTTATTACCTGCCGCACACGAAAAGAAAATGTGCGGCTGAGCTTAAGAAGCTCAGTGAACAGATACATATACAAAGCAAAGAATAACGCAACAGAAATATAATATAGGCAATGGGAATGTCATAAGGTATAAACGAAATACATGGATAATAAGAGAAGGATAGGATAGTCCTCCACCACGAGCCCAGAAACTCAAAGTCATAATCTCAACATCATAATCTCAAAGTCATAATCTCACAATCAGAGGGGATACCTCTTAGGCAACCAGATAATATGAGGGGTGTCCTCATGTATCATAATAGTGGAGTGATCAGCTCCCAGAAAATGTGAAAGGCATGTATTGCACATAGTACCAGTCACCTCAAAGTCATAACTCAAAGTCATAGTTAAATCCACTAAACATACAAATCTAGGATTGCAATCCATACGCCCCCAAACTCAAAGTCATCTCAAAATCATAATCTCAAAGTCATAATGGCCATATCATAATATAAGAGGGACGGTGTGAGAAATCACTCACCCACACATGAGTCATGCCAGTGGTGCATCACAGACATGGCCAGGTTACCTTCCTGGCTAGGTAACATAAAATAGCTCGGGTATCAAACTAAGAGTCAGGTCTCAATGTCATATCAAGGTGCATCTCAAGGTCATAATCAGAAGGTATATCTCAAGGTCATATCAAAAGGTTCATGTCAAAAGGATCATGGCAAAGGTTTAAATCATAGCTCAACATCAATGCATAGGTGAAAAGACACTCTTACTAAAAAGGGTAGAGTATCCGTACCTTATTCGATAGCAAAACAAACCAAAGACAGATCAGAAGACACCGGATTACTCCCGCTTCAGCGAATCTACACGAATTATAATTGTACCTATAAGTTTCATAGCTTTATGATTTCATAGTTTCTTAATCATACGGTTTCATTTTAGTTTCTCTCCATCTTAGGTAGCTTTACACATTCAATAACTTAAGTTAATATCATTCCTGTTTATCAACTTATTAAAGATGACCATGTTAGTAGGTTAAGGTTCATATTACATAAGTTCAAGGTTAAATATGACGAGTTTCCATAAGTTAGGGTTTTAATTGTAAACATCTCAAAGTTAAGGGTCTTGAATGAAAATATTGTAAACTACTAATTCAAGTACATCATTCATTCAGAATCACATCTCCCGTCCTTTAAGTTTCATAATTTTTCACTTCACACCCTTTAATTGTCAAAATTACAAAACAAACATTATAATTATATAAATTACATTTTAACCCATATAATATCCATAATTTCACAACTAACCCTCAAATCCACTAAATTACAGAATATACATCCCAAATTAAGTATTGTACGAATTACAACCCTAAGTTTCACATAATTACATTTTTAGTCCCTATAGTTTACAAAACTTATAAATTAAATCATAATTCCATATTAATTACAAATCAACCCCATAAATTCCCAAATTTACACATTACCTCCCTACTAACCTTATTTTCACAGAAAAGTCGTAAGTTTCCTGAATTTACACATTTAACCCCTCCATTTAAATAATTTCCAAATCGAAACCGTAATTTCATTTTAAATCCAAATCTTGATAATCTTACACATAGGACCCTCATGTTATAATTTTTACCCTTTAGCACTGGTCTAACCAATATTCTAAAAATTGCCCACAAGTTTATTAAATTACAAAACACCCCATTAATATTTTAAAACCAATTCGTATAACATATTATCTCACAAATTCAAACTCTAATCAATACAAATCATCACTCAATAATTTACACATCATAATAACATCATTTAAAAGTCAAAACCAGGTTTAAAAACCCTAATCCCATCGAAAACCCTAATTCCACATTTTTCTCTATTTTAGTTCCAAAAATCCGATTTTAAATTAATTCCCAAATCGACATTTTGAGCTTCTAAAAATCAAAATCTTATTTTTCCTGGATCATATACTTTTTATAGAGCCTAAAAAAAATAATTTCCATGCCTCAAAAATTCGTTTTCGATATATTAGAATTTACACTCATTTTAATGATTTAATTCCAAAACAACTAACACAAGTATTTATAATTCGAATTAGAATTTTTCCCAGCTTATATCATTATCAAGTAATTCATAAAAATTATCAAGGCTACCCAGAAAAATCGTTTTGAATGTTTTCCATAATTAATCCATTTTACATATTTTAAATCCATTCGACCACTTAAATCTTGCATGATTTAATTAAAACATTTTTTACAGATCATATATGATATAATAAGTGTAAGAAAAATACTAGATCAATTATTTAACCTATGGAAATCATTTTTAGAATTATACCTCACGGATTGAGTTTTCGACAAGAATTAAATGTAGCGACCAAACGAAAGCTTCCCACAACCCATACCAATTTTTATTAGCTTCCTTAGAACGTGTAAAACACCAGAAAAATGAGCTTGGAACTCCAGAAATTCGGATGAACAAGGAGAGGAATTGTTTGTGTGTTTTTGTTTTGTCGGCTAGGTTTTTTTATGAAGAATAAAATGGATTTAGCTATAATATGGGGAGGAAAACGTGTCTAGGGGGGAGGGATGAGGCCAAAAATTCGGCCTATACTTGGACAAAATCAAAATATTAATTTTGAATACCATTTTCCATATTTACCTATCCTTAATAATTTTTAAAATGATTTTATAAACACTTAATTACTTATTTAAGGATTTCGGTATACAAAGGGTATTTTGGTCATTTTGTACCTTGTAAAATGTTAATTGTAATAGCCAAAATTATTTGGTAGCATAACTTGTCCATTTCCAGAAGTTCGGGATTGATTTGGTACTTTATAAACCTTTTATTAAAATTTTAAATTCATAGGGGCATTTTTGTCTTTTACCATGCTTTCAAATTTTTTGGGTTTTACAACTCTTCCCCTCTAACAGAAAAATTTCGTCCTCGAAATTTGAAGTCGCAAAGTTAAACGAAGTCGTAGCAAGTTGCAAACGATCAACAAAACATTCTCACGCTCGAGCAGGTTCTTCCAAACCAAGTATTTTCTCATGACTCAATCTTGCCGATCAAATAATTTCGGTTTTCTCAAAAAGACATAACGCTCAGGATTCACATCAAAAGAATGATATACTAAACGTAATGGATGATAAACGAATCTCATCAGAAGGGGTTCAGGGAAGATGTAGGATTGACGGATTTTCGTCCGTGGAATAGGAATAGTCAAATCAGATGAAAACGTATCGAATTGTAGCGAACATGGGAGTAGTATATGGGTTCAAACTCTTCGGATTTTCAATTAGTCTCGACTTCAGTATAACCTTTCATAGGTGTTCTCATAAACAAACAGGTTTTGCTCCTCAAAATCCAAAGCCTCAATCACTCATAGTAGGTCATAATGAAACATAATCAACGGATGCGAAACGTACATATAGCAAATTGTAGGAGTACTTTTTAATAGTCACAGATCGAATCAATACTGATAGAAAACAGACGGTAGAGAGTTCTACACAGAACCTAAGATTCTTATCGGGAGTACAAAGGTCAACAAAACGCGTGTCGAGTATCCAAACGCATCCAGTCGTATAACGATGAAAGCAGATTAAACGCATAGGTAGAATGAACCTAAAGTCTCACTAATCACGGATAATCCAACAGAGATCAACTTCTAAACTTCTTAGGTATCTCCCAAGATATCCTATGCCCACAACAAGTGCACGCTATATGATGTAAGTATTATCACGTTGGCCAGACGTCATAATACTGGCATCATATAAGTATGCCCTCATGATGGTCATACTATATCTCAATTCGTAATCAAAACCACCTATCTTAATCCACCTAGTACTTCTACAGTCTCAGAGGTCAACAAAAACAATTGCCACAGTCAAGAGAGAAGACAAAACTATTCGCAAGAGTATCAAAATCCCAGATTGCCTAGCAGAAGTGAGGTACGCCGTCACCAGTATCATATCTTCCACAACTCGCCAAAATCTCTCAAACAAAGCTATCACCGAACATACGAATAATAAACACGAACTGAAATGCTTCTAGAAAACTTAAATCATCAAGGATCTTATTAATCTTCAAGAACTTCGGCCTTCATAAAATCTAATCTTCCAAACATGAAGGGTCTGTTTCCCGATTCCGCTCATTCAACACCTCCAATCTCTTCAAGTCCTGTTAGTCTGTCTTCGTCTGTCCCTCAATCGGGAAATGAAACCAAGGTCGGAAACTTGTGTCTGGGTCGTCGAGCCTCCTGCAGTTCTTCTTGGAATGTGATGGAGCAACGTGGATTTCTGGCACGGTCTTTAAATCTCTCCATCATCCAGTCTGCTTCCGCTCTCAATTCATCTCAGTACAACTAAGATGAATAGGGAAGTGGGACTGCATGTCTTCATCAGCCACAGGTTCGCCATCTTGACTAGAATTTCTTCTTCTGCATCGCCAACACTTCTGTCTTGTAAGGAATGTCTCCACTCTTCGGGGTAGTCTCCATTGTCGTCAACTCCAGGTCAGGCAAGGAACACCGTTGTCTCAAACAACATCAATCTCTCAGAATACACAAATGATCCTCAAATCTCTAACAAGGTGCAAAATGATTTTCATGTTCTTCCTCGTCTCCGAATGTACCATTAAGTCATACAATGACCATATGCCCAGTACTCATGAGAAAATATCATCTATCAAATTCACCAAGATCGTCAGAGCTTTAGCTAATACTATTAGTGTCATTAACCGTCATGGCAGTCGTTTACGAATACGGAAGGCGATTTCAAGAATAGTATTAATTCATCAGAAAGGAAACTTCGCGCTCTGAATTTAAACAAAACACATAATCGTTCCAGGGTGGAGGAATATTGGCTCCTACAGCAATACGGTTCAGCTTCCATACATATCTCCAGTCATCATTCATCTTTATCGTGAACAAAACTAAAACATGCTCAGAAGATACACTTAAGTAAACTCACTTCCTGGTCTTCGGTTGCTGCTCTTCCCGGTTGATCCAGTCAATTAGTATGATCCGAAAGACATCTTCGTTTAGTGACTAGAATCTCTCGGTATCATGTCAAATCTTACTTCATACTCCGGTGGAAAAACTTGACGGTCCAACAGGGATTATGTTCAAGAAGTTCAGGGTGCCAAATAACGTTCAATACAAGGTTCATGTTCAGAAAACTCAAGGTGCCAAAAGGCTTCTACAATGAGGTTCATTTATTGGTGTACGAAATGGTTTCTAAGAAAACTTTATAACCGCAAACGTAACACACGAGTCTCCAGAGTAATAGTGATAGCAAAGGGTTTAACAATCAGAAATCGTAGCAGGGAGTTCAAAATTGTTGCAAACGTTAAAGGTGAGACATAGAAGGGTAGTTGTCAATATTTGCCTGATCATTCCATAATTTCCTTGTCAGAATAAAATCGAAGTTAACTATTCAAAGAAAGACGGTTCACAAATCAAAGCTATATCATTAGAAGTGAGGAGGAAAACATTCTTATACTCATGGTTACACACCACAAGACTTCTCATAAGGACAGAGATGGGTAAAACGAAATCAATAGTGTCGGAAACTTCATAGATACTTATCAAATAGCAAAACATATCCAGTACGTCATCACCATAGAGGTTCTCGGAATGCCTGAAGAGGCGTCAAAGTGATTAACAAAAGAATCAGAGTGAAATGCGGGTCATTATCAAAATGATTAACAAAAGGGATTTGAAGATAAGGATCAAATAGTGTCAGGCCATTATTATGAAATTCTCAATGCCTTCAAGATTTAATCAGGTTCAAAACTTAGGTGGTGCAAAGCATAAGCTTTCACTTTCCAGAAGTGGTATCAACAGGATCTAACCAAAAGCAAGGCACGAATCAGAGTGATACGGAAGCAATGATGCTTAAACAAATGCCTTATAGTCTACCCATTCCTCACCGGTTAAAACTTAGGTTCCTATGGGAAATCCTAAAGCAATTTTCAAAGGTTGATTTACGAGTGCCTACAGGGAAAGCTTAGTGGTCCTAACTTACACAGGTCAAGGGTAAATGTATTACGAAATCGCAGCCTGTCGCTCTGATACCATAATTGTAACACCCCAACCCGACAAGGGTAAAGATGTCACAACAATGGTGACATATCAGAAACATACACAAGCATACATCTTCAATAATACAAAGGAAGTACAAAGGTTACAAGTGAAATACTGAAATTACAAGGTTACAATGCGACTACAAATTCTAACAATATAAAAACTTCTAATCATCTCTAAGCCAAAATAACTATCAAAGTCTTCTAAGTCCAAAAGTCTGTTTACTCATACCCAAACTCGTCGTCTTGCTTATTACCTGCCGCACACGAAAAGAAAACGTGCGGCTAAGCTTAAGAAGCTCAGTGAACAGATACATATACAAAGCAAAGAATAACGCAACAGAAATATAATATAGGCAATGGGAATGTCATAAGGTATAAACGAAATACATGGATAATAAGAGAAGGATAGGATAGTCCTCCACCACGAGCCCAGAAACTCAAGTCAAATTCAAATCATAATCTCAAAGTCATAATCTCACAATCAGAGGGGATACCTCTTAGGCAACCAGATAATATGAGGGGTGTCCTCATGTATCATAATAGTGGAGTGATCAGCTCCCAGAAAATGTGAAAGGCATGTATTGCACACAGTACCAGTCACCTCAAAGTCATAACTCAAAGTCATAGTTAAATCCACTAAACATACAAATCTAGGATTGCAATCCATACGCCCCCAAACTCAAAGTCATCTCAAAATCATAATCTCAAAGTCATAATGGCCATATCATAATATAAGAGGGACGGTGTGAGAAATCACTCACCCACACATGAGTCATGCCAGTGGTACATCACAGACATGGCCAGGTTACCTTCCTGGCTAGGTAACATAAAATGGCTCGGGTATCAAACTAAGAGTCAGGTCTCAATGTCATATCAAGGTGCATCTCAAGGTCATAATCAGAAGGTATATCTCAAGGTCATATCAAAAGGTTCATGTCAAAAGGATCATGGCAAAGGTTTAAATCATAGCTCAACATCAATGCATAGGTGAAAAGACACTCTTACTAAAAAGGGTAGAGTATCCGTACCTTATTCGATAGCAAAACAAACCAAAGACAGATCACAAGACACCGGATTACTCCCGCTTCAGCGAATCTACACGAATTATAATTGTACTTATAAGTTTCATAGCTTTATGATTTCATAGTTTCTTAATCATACGGTTTCATTTTAGTTTCTCTCCATCTTAGGTAGCTTTACACATTCAATAACTTAAGTTAATATCATTCCTGTTTATCAACTTATTAAAGATGACCATGTTAGTAGGTTAAGGTTCATATTACATAAGTTCAAGGTTAAATATGACGAGTTTCCATAAGTTAGGGTTTTAATTGTAAACATCTCAAAGTTAAGGGTCTTGAATGAAAATATTGTAAACTACTAATTCAAGTACATCATTCATTCAGAATCACATCTCCCGTCCTTTAAGTTTCATAATTTTTCACTTCACACCCTTTAATTGTCAAAATTACAAAACAAACCTTATAATTATATAAATTACATTTTAACCCATATAATATCCATAATTTCACAACTAACCCTCAAATCCACTAAATTACAGAATATACATCCCAAATTAAGTATTGTACAAATTACAACCCTAAGTTTCACATAATTACATTTTTAGTCCCTATAGTTTACAAAACTTATAAATTAAATCATAATTCCATATTAATTACAAATCAACCCCATAAATTCCCAAATTTACACATTACCTTCCTACTAACCTTATTTTCACAGAAAAGTCATAAGTTTCTTGAATTTACACTTTTAACTCCTCCATTTAAATAATTTCCAAATCGAAACCCTAATTTCATTTTAAATCCAAATCTTGATAATCTTACACATAGGACCCTCATGTTATAATTTTTACCCTTTAGCACTGGTCTAACCAATATTCTAAAAATTGCCCATAAGTTTATTAAATTACAAAACACCCCCTTAATATTTTAAAACCAATTCGTATAACATATTATCTCACAAATTCAAACTCTAATCAATACAAATCATCACTCAATAATTTACACATCATAATAACATCATTTAAAAGTCAAAACCAGGTTTACAAACCCTAATCCCATCGAAAACCCTAATTCCACATTTTTCTCTATTTTAGTTCCAAAAATCCGATTTTAAATTAATTCCCAAATCGACATTTTGAGCTTCTAAAAATCAAACTCTTATTTTTCCTGGATCATATACTTTCTATAGAGCCTAAGAAAAAATAATTTCCATGCCTCAAAAATTCGTTTTCGATATATTAGAATTTACACTCATTTTAATGATTTAATTCCAAAACAACTAACACAAGTATTTATAATTCGAATTAGCATTTTTACCAGCTTATATCATTATCAAGTAATTCATAAAAATTATCAAGGCCACCCAGAAAAATCGTTTTGAATGTTTTCCATAATTAATCCATTTTACATATTTTAAATCCATTCGACCACTTAAAGCTTGCATGATTTAATTAAAACATTTTTCACAGATCATATATGATATAATAAGTGTAAGAAAAATACTAGATCAATTATTTAACCTATGGAAATCGTTTTTAGAATTATACCTCACGGAATTCTGTTTTCGACAAGAATTAAATGTAGCGACCAAACGAAAGCTTCCCACAACCCATACAAATTTTTCTTAGCTTCCTTAGAACGTGTAAAACACTAGAAAAATGAGCTTGGAACTCCAGAAATTCAGATGAACAAGGAGAGGAATTGTTTGTGTGTTTTTGTTTTGTCGGCTAGGTTTTTTTTTGAAGAATAAAATGGATTTAGCTATAATATGGGGAGGAAAACGTGTCTAGGGGGAGGGATGAGGCCAAAAATTCAGCCTATACTTGGACAAAATCAAAATATTAATTTTGAATACCATTTTCCATATTTACCTATCCTTAATAATTTTTAAAATGATTTTATAAACACTTAATTACTTATTTAAGGATTTCGGTATACAAAGGGTATTTTGGTCATTTTGTACCTTGTAAAATGTTAATTGTAATAGCCAAAATTATTTGGTAGCATAACTTGTCCATTTCCAGAAGTTCGGGATTGATTTGGTACTTTATAAACCTTTTATTAAAATTTTAAATTCATAGGGGCATTTTTGTCTTTTACCATGCTTTCAAATTTTTTGGGTTTTACATAGACATTCTTTTGATGTTGGCAAAAGTGAAATATTGGGATAGTGAGTTTTTAGAAATATGTATTGAAAAATTGGCACAAAAGAAATTATTTAATCCATATTAATACCTTTTAAAATTGTTTCTATTTGTTTTGTGACACAGACAAGCCGTCAATACACAATGCTTTGTTTGGCACGAGAATATTTATAAACAGGGATGTTCCACAATTGTTGTCTTTCCGGAAAAGGTTATCACAACGATGTTGTACATATGTTTTTTAGTTTGTTGATCGAGGACATGTTAAATATATTAAGAAACTTAATTATACACTGTACAGGTATGAGGAGCAGGATGGGTACAATGCGGATGAATTCAAAATTGGGGAGCATTCAATTGATAATCGTGTTGTTACACATGCGGAGTTTATGCACGGTTGTGTAAAGAGAGTTGTTGGAACCATTCGAACTATTGAGCCGGTGAGTCAAAATTTGTTAGTCGATATGTAATATAAATTTAATTGAATTACTGATTAAGACTGCGTTAGTAATGTTTATATATGGTTTTGTATTTGAATACAGGAATCACACTGTGTAGTTTATGCAACGGTGCATAGTATACAACGTGAGGATGGTTGGGTTTACACGGGTTGCAAAACGTGCAATACCAGAGTAACGCCAATTGTTTCAAAAAGGAACTCGGGAACAAGGAATAAAAAGCAGTTGTGGCATTGCAAAAATCATGGGGAAACGTATGCAGTTGCGTCTAGGTATGTAAAACATCCTTTATATAAAATTATTTTGGAACTATCCTTAAACGTGGAATAAATAATGCAACATTTTGAACAGTTTACAATTAATGATAAATTTATATATTTGTAGGTTGAAAATCATTGCACGCATATTTGACCATAGTGGTACAGCACAGGTCATGATTTTTGACAAAAGTTTGCATAAAATGACACATACAACAGCATGGGAAATCATGGAACGAGAGGGCATGGACACGGAACAATACTTTCCAGATGTCCTAAATCAAATTATTGGCAGGAAGTATCTCTTCAAAATTTTTTTCTCTGAATTTAACCATGACAATAACAGTTACACATATCGAGCGGAAAAGGTGACCGAAGATGTTGATACAATCAACTATTTCAAAAATGGTTTCATGGAAGAACAGGTTTTGTTATTAGTTGTTTTGATATATTTAGTAATGGTACATGCCTGCAGACAAATGTATACTAATCGTTGTGCATAATATAAAATAGGATGACGATGAGGAAGATGAAGATTTAGAGTATGATTCTGTGTGTTCTGATGATGAATCCGAAACACGATCTGATGATATAAATGAGGTAGTGTGCATTTTATTTTTAAATGCCCTTTACCACAATTGAAATTTACCCAACCATACAATATAAACGTTTACTTCTTTTGCAAAATGTAATAGGAACCCACAGGTGAAGATGTAATTCCATCTGTAGACATAGTAGATGATACCCCATCAGTGTACGGTGATGCCACTGACGATATTCTTAGCCGATCTGATGATGAACACAAAGACATGACGTGCGACGACAATGGTATCCCTGCAGCATTGGATGATAGATTACAAGCTAATGACTCTGATGAACAAGAAAAGCAAGAGGATGATTGATGTCTCTTTACATTTTTAAAAATATCCTTTGAACAATTTATCTACAACTCTCATATACCTCACATGTTATTGTGTGCTTATGATTATTCTTTTTGAACTATTTATCTACAACTCACATTTTATTGTGTGTTTACCCTTATTTTTTGGAGCAATCTATCTACAGTTTACATGTCCTCTTATATTTTCTATTTACATGAATAAACTTAGTTTTTAAAAGGCCATGCATAGCATTTCCAATAGTTTTAGGATACTCGATGTTTTGTTTATATGAATTTTTAATTTTTATTTACAGTTGTTATTATAAACGAACAATATCCCACATCACATGCAATAAACAATTGAGTCTATTAAGAAATTGTTAATACTAATAATGTTTAAAGTATTTGTTTGTGGTTCTTTTTCGCTTTGGTTATCCTCTCGGTCTAATTGCAAAATCACTTGATATAGTTACCTTGCTACTAATGAATCAACTATATTGTAAATTCGATAAAGTTGTTTATATAACAAATGGTCGTTGAAAGAGATTGAATATGTTTAATTTGTTAAAAAATTGTATAATCTATAATGAATACCACTTAAATTTAAACAAAATTTTGTATTCCATATCTATCTATTACTATTTAATAGCATACATTTTTTTAACAAGATATAAACATATATGTTAATTAAATTTTATCATTGTGTTTTAAATATAAAGTTATATCCGGAAATGATTTGTGTATATCATATTTCTAGGGTATAAGATAATTACCAAAGTTTAAATGTATGTAGACGCCGTTTAGTATTTAAATACAATAAATATACAATGAAAGATGTAAATCAGCTTGCATAATGTTTCCAATGGCGCAATTCCAAATTTTATATGATCTAATGAAAATTGCAGGCTCGTCCAAGTTGCATGATTGTATGCGCGTGTGGTTTGTGCAGCAGGCAGATGAGGACTCGGCATGTGCAAAATTGATACATGCTTGCTGTGAGCATCTCAGGAGGGTGATGGCGAAGAACCAAGTTATGATAGCTGACATGGAAGCATTAGGACACCGTGGGTCGCATTAGATTCGCTTGATGCTTTGAAAAAAACGCAAGAAAGACATCGGGCATTGCTTGATTTGCGGTTAGATCTGTGTGCTCAAGCCAAGTCCGGTGCTCGCGAGGAGGAGAGTAATGCCATGAAGATGAATGATTTTAACTAAGTTGTTTTAGTAGTTTTTTCCATACACAATGTTTGATTTTTACTAATTTGTTTGGTACAATTTTTACACAATTTACATGAATGTTTTTGCACACAACTCTTTTCTCTTTTAATATATATTTGACCATATAAACAAAATCTAAAAACATGCTTATAATCTAAATGTAATTCAATTTATGTACGTATATGTGGATTAAACACAATAAAAATTAAAAAAATATGTTAATAAGATATCTTATTCATGTTTCTTTCAAAACCTAAACACAATCATATACATATATTTTTAAAATATATATGTATATCCTAAAATAAAATGCAAATTAATTATCAAAGTAAAAAAAAAAAAAACTGCTGATCTTTGCACGCCTATTCTGTTTTGCAACAATATGAAATGGCTCCAAGGTAAACCTACTAAGTGTATAACTAATGTATGTTAAGATTTCATGTATTTCACAAAATAATGAATGCTAATATCGTCTTTACACCAGGTCGAATGATGTTGCATCAAGAAAAGTGAAAGAAATGCGTGAAAACAAAGGTAAATAAACATATATTAGTTTTTCTGAAATACAGTTTTCCAATGTTGTGTTCATGTTTTAAAAATGGCCTGAATATCCATGTAGTTGAAGTACAAGGTAACCATGGTGAAGAGGTGGAAGAAAGCATAGAGTCTATCTATGATTGGATGGTTTCGGAGAGGCAAGCCATTAAAAAAAGGAAGTGGGAGCAAATCAAGGATGAAGAGGCAAGAATGAAAGAGCAGAGGAGAAAATATAAGCAGTTTTTGAGAGAATTTAAGCCTGTTAGGAGACAAAGGAGGAAGAAACAAAAGTTAGAAGTCTATTCTTACGATGAACTCCATCTGGCATTCTCATCAGATAAAGTTTAATTTGATATGTTATATCTGTTTTGAAATCTAACTGTTTTGGAATTCTATTGTCACCATGAACAATTTTTTTGTGGTTTTGTTTGTTTAAAATTTTAATTTTATTGAATGAACATGTATGGCACGTTTAACCTTTGGTGTTATAGGTTTATAATCGTAAATTTGATACTAACTGCTTGATTGTAATGTTATTTATAAAAGTTCTTATCACGTCTATATAGTGCAACACATATTCATTCAACAAATTAAGGAAATTATAATGATTCACGTTTTTTATCTAAAGCTTAAGTTGTAGAATATAAAATATAAAAACATGTTTTTTGTATATTATAATCACAATCTTTGACTATAATAAAAACCATATTCATTTAGAAAGGTAACCAAACTATACTTATAAAAATATAGACATGAAATCATACATGTATTTAGTATAAACACCCAAAATAAAAAATAAAAATAATCGGCCAAACCAAAACCATAAAGTTATATTACTTACTAAAATCAACCGATTTGCTCTTATTAAGAGATGATAATAAAAGTATATGTATATATTTATGATAATCACAAACCAAAACCATAAAGTTATATTACTTACTAAAATCAACCGATTTGCTCTTATTAAGAGATGATAATAAAAGTATATGTATATATTTATGATAATCACCCAATATAAATTAAAAAAAAAAAAAAAACGTTTATATTTAAAGCATAATATGTTTTAAATATAGTTATAAACTTTATCCATATTAAAATTTAACAATTAGTGGTCATCTTCAAACTCTATAAATTAAACCACATGTTAGTTGCTGAGCATATAATTTCAGTTGTTGTTGACGAGAAGTAAACACAATGTCGTGTAAACGATCAAACAAGGTATATACTTATAAGTTACGTATGCTTTATCAAGTTAAGAGTGTTTTATTAATTATCATATAAGCTATAATTACTTTAATCACAAAACTTTTAGCAGGGTAATCCGAAAACAGGACACAGTCCTCCATCTCCAAACAATACTTCACTGGATAAGAATATACCGACCATTGTTATCTCGGATGATGAAGAGGTGCAATAGCTAATAACTTAACTTTTTATTTAAATCATATGTGTGACAGAATATCTGATCTTATTTAGCATGAGTTGTACCCAGATATGCTGATTTGACATAAAAATTGATTGATTATTTCCCCTTTAAATAATAAAAAACTGATCAAGTTAACTGCATAAAAGAGGCTTATAATTGATACTTTATTAATGTATGATACTGAAATATCTTGCACACAGCAGTATATTATCATAGACCGTATTCTAACATAATTTCGTATTATGACACATTCATTAATCACCAAATCTAATTACTTTTAAATATCTTCAGGTTGTTCCATCTGACGACGAGGTATTATAACATAAACGTGTTTATTATTGACATTTATTTTTGTTGGATATGCAATATTAATTGTTAACACAATGTGTGTAGATCTATGTTGCTGGTGTCAGTGGTTATCCAACTATTTCAAGATGGAATAAACAAAAACAAAACAAACCATATGTTTGCAAAATATTTGACAATGATGTTGATTTGCATGAGACTGACGACGAGGTATCACGTAGAATTTTAATTACGTGTGTTTTTTTTTGATCATATTATACATAAAATATTGTTTATACTAAGATTTCTTATGCACTCTTTAGGTTGTTTGTTTGACACACAACAGTCGACGACTGTTGAATGCGAAATCTAAAACCGGTGAAAACATATGCAAGTTTGACTATTATAAGTGTCAATCTGAAAAGGAGGTATTTTTGATTAATTCATGTAATATTTTGTTAGGACAAAGTAATCATTGGTGAGAACTGAATAGCTTTCTAATACTTGCAGCATATTCCAATATAAATGTGATGCATATTATGTAATACTTATCAATATGAAGAACTTACTACCTTTGCAATAATTGCAGCCTATCCCAGTTGCACACAAACGTCGTAGATTAGCTAAAGATGGCAAGTTAGTCAACAACATAGTTGTTGATCACATCTCATCAGCCGATGAAAAAACACAAACAAAACAAATTGTAGATCTAGCCTCATCTGATGATAGAAAGTCACAAACAACAAATGCGAATACTATGGATGGGGGTGAAAGACCAACTGCGTTTACATGTTCAGAAACAACACAATACTCCACATTATCAACCCGACAAAGGTATATGCTCTATGATGAAGATACGGAAGATGAAAATGATACCAACAAGAGTGTATCTGAAGAAGGTGTGTGGGTTAATATAGATGATCTTGATGAGCCCTTCTATCCTATAAAAGACTATAAACCTAGATACACTATCCCTGACAAACTTATCGTTGAAGACTCCTCGACAGGTTGTTTGTTACAAAAATAGTTGTACACTTATATTTTATTGGTAATTTGTCAAACATGTTTGAGATTAAAACATACATTTTACTTATATAATTTTACACTTGGCATTTTCGTAGGAGATTCAAAATATGCGTATATTGATGAGGATTGTGTCGAAGATTATGAGGCTTATGATAGAGAGACAATCGACAAACATAACATGGTTGAAAAAGACATGTGGGATGAGCTGCCTGATATTGATGGAAAAGTGGACGGTAAAAATTTTAACATCAGTAATGTCACCGAAGAAATCTGGGAGTCCGCTTCAAACGCGTATACTGTCAGCTATGATTCTAATGATGATGATACACATAGCTTTATTAACGACGACTCTACTGATTATGGCACGAGTGGGAACGATGATAACGAGGATGAAATATGATCCAACATAACAATATCTTATATTGCTTTTGTTTTTTGGTTTCGTTAATTTAATTTGTCTAAGACTATTGTTATTTTATAAGTTACAAGTTTTCATTATGAATATTTGATTTCCATTTTAAGATTTGTAGGTGTGTACGTTTTTATTTTTACTTTTTTTTCTTTTCTTTTTTGATTTAATTTTTTTTAAATGTTTACAAAATCTCAAAACATATGATAGCCCAAAAGAAAACAATAAAAAAGGCCCAATAATAACAATTTCGAACCAATTAGCAATTATATAATGGATAACTCAATAATGTCGATCAACACATATTTAGCTAATGGAATCATCAAACCCTAAAATCTGTCAAGCTGCAAGCAGTTCACAGCCTCACCATGATTCAAAGAACAAAGCTCAGGATTCAAAGAACAAAGCGCATGCCATTCCTGGAAAAGAAGGTGTGGCACAGCAAAAATTGGGAGATGGAGTCCACGAGGGGCATAGTAAACAGCCAAATACTAAGGTGGATGATGCACTGAGATTTCTTGCATCAGTTTTTGAAGAAGGTGATCCTTCTCAAACTAATGGAGGTATTTCATATAGGATTTTTAATATATTTTTCCAGAAAAAGTATGTTTACATAATATGCTTATTACTCCATGTACTTTTGATTCAATAGATGAATTGCCCGAATCTGTTCTACTCGATTGGCTTAAATTAAATGTTGGGGATCCTCAGGAGTCTCTTCAAGTTCTTAACAGCGTTCAATCGAGGGTCTTAAAAACAGAGGCTATGATTAATGAATTACGAAAGATGGGTCATGAGGTAACTGGTGATTATCTTGTGGATTTAAACTTCTTCAGCGATGAAGATTGAAATCACATGTTCACGAATTTATTTACTTTCAGTTTGAATAATAAGTTAGTTGTTTTTGGTACTTTATGCTTTCAAACGTTTTTGGCTAATTGACGTCATTGCTGCCCGGAATGCAACAATTGCAGAAACACGGCAAAAGATTGATGATGTTTACAAAGATATTGAAAAAAGTTTGTTTATTTCTTAAAGTTTAATTTACATTAATAATGTAATGTTATTTGAATTGCTATCTTAATTATTTGGATAATAAATGTTTTGTTGCTTGAAATTATTTTATTGTTCGTAGAAAAATTTAATTATGAAATAATTATAGATCATAAAAGAAGTGAATTGGATCAATAATTCCAATTTAATTACATTTAAATAATTCAACATATATTGTTTCAATAGTAGAAATTCGTTTATCATTTATCTAATTATAAGATTTTGTTAACATAAATGCTACCATATAGTATTAAATAAATATTGTATACAAAATATTATATAGATTTAAGATATCCTCAATACAAACCGTTTTATATAGTATTAGATAAATATGGTATACAAAATATTATATTGATTTAAGATATCCTCAATACAAAATATTTAACTTTTCCTCATCTATAAAAGACGATACAATATCACACGCCATTAAACATACCATGGGGCGTTTGTTTATTCCCCCATCAAAGTCACCAGGAAAACGCTCAAGAAGTAATTCCCCACCAAAACAGCTATCATCTAATTCAAGAGGTGACCATGGGCCTGTAAGGTATTTTCTACCTATATGATGCGTATGGTGTGTCGTTGCGGTTTAGCAGTATTAATGCCTACTCAAGTTTTAAATTTATATTTAGCCGACTTATCAATAACACACACACTTAACGAGCAGTGTACCCGGTCAGTATGAATATAATGGTAAGTAGAGTGTCGATCACTAAGAGTGGAACATATTATCTAGTTATTCTAATCAGTATTTTAATAAATTAAGTTAGCTATACAACCTAATCTAACGCAAGGGGGTTCAGCCTGAGAGACTGGCACGATTTGGTTGCAATTAAATAATAAACTAAACCAATAGGCACGAATCAGCAAGTAGCACACACGTACACAGATAAATACTCGAGACAATAAGAGGGCTGTCCTTATGATAAGTAGTTTGTCACTTGTTTTATTGCTAGTGTTATATGAAGTGTATAGTTCGATGCAACGCACCGAGATTAAGTCCTTTCTCGTTGGTTCTAATCTTATCGGCGAGTAAACCCTTAATGATTACTTATGACTATCCTGTTTATCTTTCTCCTACTTTTCTACAGACCATAGAATGTATAGGCGATCTAATAAATAGGCGAGGGCAGAGGCATGGCGACCCGATCAACGCTCAGCTAGCCACAGAGGTTATCAATGCACTAATAAAAGTCACCAATGACATCAACATATAAACTTTAATTGATGAGAAAGCAGTTTTAAGGGAGTGCAACCTTTCCGTTGTCACATTACACAAGCCACCAATCTTGATGAATTAAAGTTTACTAACACAATAAAACAAAACTACTTAATGAATTAAACACATGCAGCACCTTCTTACAGCTCTTGTATCTTTGATTTGGGTGTGTCTTGTGCTGCTACCTTGACTGAATTCGTCCTAGGTTTCTGGTCTTCGGTCTTCTATCTAATGTATGTCACCTCGAATTCGTCTGGTCTTGGGGTATTTATAGTTTCTGTCTGAGGGTAAGATGCGGCGCATCTAGTAAGTACATGCGGCGCATTTACTTAACTTCGCGTGGGGTCCAAGATTCTAATATTCAGGAATATTCGTACACCGCCAGAAGATGCGGCGTATCTTTATCTTTGGATGCGGCGCATGTCCTTTTGTATCTTGGATCGTATCTGGTGAGATCTTGATAGCGATGCGCCGTATGTGATAAGCAAGATGCGGCGCATCTGGAGCAGATTAGTCTTGATCTTGTCCATTACAGTAGACTCTTAACTTCTTGCATGTTTTGCTC